>KQ989165.1:0-11321 GCA_001598015.1 Dorcoceras hygrometricum | reverse complement strand
TTCCACCTGCATACCTGCTGGATTGTCTTGACTACCACTTGTTGAAGTACCACTTGTTGTACTAGAAACATCAGCTTGTGCATGTTCTCCTACCAGCTAGTAAGCGATCTGGACCAGCTTGCGCTCGATTCGGATCACCGTTGCTTGAATTAGCACTTGCTTCTGGGACACCTGTTGCTAGCTGGTGCATCCTGTTCCACCTGCATTCCTGCTGGATTGTCTTGACTACCACTTGTTGAAGTACCACTTGTTGTACTAGAAACATCAGCTTGTGCATGTTCTCCTACCAGCTAGTAAGCGATCTGGACCAGCTTGCGCTCGATTCGGATCACCGTTGCTTGAATTAGCACTTGCTTCTGGGACACCTGTTGCTAGCTGGTCCTGTACATTGTCACAGTTAATCAAATCAATGACTTCAATTGTACCTAGGACACCAGCTTGCGCAACATCTCGAATATCTGCGTTGGTAATTGGCATGTCCAATGCGTGCTGGTCATCAGCTTGAAATATGTGTTGTGCCTCGTCGTCACTTGATTCATCTAAGTTTGTTGACTCCAGACGATTGCACAAATCATTTATCTTGGAAGCTGATGTTGATCTGAATCTGGTTGCTTCAAACACTACGTGAGCTGATTCTTCAATAGTTAGCGTCCTGTTGTTGAAAACTCTATATGCTCTGCTCACGGCTGAGTATCCTAGGAAGATACTGTTTGAGTTGTCACCGAAGGTGATCTTGGGTCCATTGCATTGCTTGATATCTGTAAGCAGTTTGGCATTTTCAGTCATGTGTCTCGCACATCTACTGTCCATATACCATGTTGATTTCTCCAATCTGGACACCTATTGTTCCTGCAATCACAAATCAAGCAAATTTGGTACCCTTTGATTTATTTGGGTCCAGATTTGATTAGACCTTTCGGGACCCATACTTGGATAATCTTAACCACTTTACCAGTGTGTGGATCAAAATATGTGTGTGGTTTGTGTGTGTTCTTTGATCTGGTATTGGTCTGATAATCAGTGTACGTGTCATTCGATCTGGGCTTACGATATCTAGGCATGTACTGTCTGTCCTTCTTAAAAAGCTGGAGAAAACTGGCCTGGCTTTTTCCCACCAGATTTGGGTTTATCCCTCACAATGTTCAACTCGTTTCTTAAGCGAGATTTCTCGAGGCTTCTCAGGAGCAGTATACCCTAGCCCGCAAAACCTTCCTTGCCAGATCGCAGGCGTAGCTGCTATCTTTTCTTCATCAGATTTTGTCTCTACAGGCTGTCCCGAGCTAGATTTTACAAAGTTCATGGTTTGGAACTTTGTTCTATACAGCTGTGGGGTACAACTGGTCTCTGTGGTACTGCTGTCATTGCTATCATAGCCTAATCCGGTTTTATCACTAGAGGGCTTCATAGCTCCATGCAGTTTATCCAGGGAAGCAGATGACCTGGTCCAGGAGCTGATTATATCAACAAATCGATGATTCTCAGAGCATCTCCTGTGACCTGCTTTTCAATTCCTCATCCTCAGTTGCAAGCTTACTTAGAGCAGCTTGCATATCGCTTGAGCTAACCAGCTCAGCTTTTGTTGCGCAGCTCTCTCTTTCAGCTTTAACTTCCTCTAATGATTGAGAAAGCTTCTTGTACTATTGAACCATGTCATTAAGTGTTGTGACAAGGTCCTCACGTGTGAATTCTAGATTAGAAAAATCGAATAACTCATTAGTGTCATCAGTCATGAGACACTATACTTCATCCTCGCTTTCACTGAATGAGGATGTTCCTGAGCTGGATTCCTCTGAATCTGAATCAGCCCATGCACTCTTATTTAATTCAGCTACCATTGTTTTCTCAGTCCTCCTTTTCCAAGAGAACTTCATCTCCTTCTTATCTTTTCTGGTACTGCGATCTGGTTGTTTCTTCGCATCCAGCTTTGGCTTCCTGCAATCCGCAATGTTATGACCAGGCCTGCCAAAGTTATAACACTTGTCATCAGAAGAAGCATTTAAGTTCTTTCTAGAAGAATCAAAAGAGTTGGGTTTAGAATTATGCTTTCGCATAAATTTCCCGAATTTCTTAATGAACAAGGACATGGCATCCTTGCTCAGCTCCTCTTCTAATTTGTCGCTTGTAGAGGTGCTCTGTCAGGTATTGTTGTCGCAAGAGCTCTGGTTGGTTGGGAAGTTGAGGGTTCAGATTCCGCTCTTGTCTCCAGCTCGAATTCATAGGCATTCAGATTTGCGAACAAGCATGCAGATCCAACTTGTTCAAGTCCTTGGATTCTCTCATGGCCATTGTCTTCAAGTCCCACTCCTCGGGCAGTGTTCGCATCACCTTCAGGGCCAATTCCCTGTTGCTGTATTGCTTCCCCAATCTGGTTAGCTCAATCACTAATGAGCTGAACCATTCATCAAGTTCTTCCATGGTCTCCTTGGGCTTCATTTTGATTAGTTCAAACTTTTGTAGAGCCACGGTCAGCTTGTTCTCTTTGGTTTCCTCATTACCCTCACAAATTTGGGTCAACTTCTCCCAGATCACCTTCACGGTTGTGCAAGTCTGGATCTTGCTAAACATATTATTGTCTAGCATATTGTACAGGATGTACTTAGCGACATTTTCCAGATTTGCTTTCTTCTTATCCTCGAAAGTCCATTCCATCCTTGGCTTTTCAGTCCACTGAGGCGCACCATCTGATATAGCTATTTCTGTGTTTGGCCTCATAATCTTAATTGGTCCATCTGTGATGACGAACCACATGTCATCGTCCTGGGCTGCCAGGTGAGCTTGCATACGTATCTTCCATACGTCGTACTCTTCCTTGGAAAACATAGGAATCTTGTTGTGAGAAATCGACATATTTAATGAATATAAATAAACAAGCTGTTCAACACTGAGAATCCAAGCTCTGATACCACTTGTTAGAATCGGAAAACAAGCTCAGGAGTTCGGGGGGTGGTGAATGAACTCCTTTGCTAATTTTACTCAAAATTAGTTTCAAATATTTTACAGCTTGTAGCTAACCTCTAAGCCGAGTTACCAGCTTGGAGGATTCTCAGTGATTAGCTGTTGTCTCGTGTAATAAAAATTTTATGCGGAAAAAACACGATTCAACAGTGACCAGTAGATGCGTAAATGTAAAAGATAGATTCAAGAGATTTACTTGTGGAAGTTCGGAGTTTAATCTCCTACGTCTCCCCTTATTCCTCAATAGGAAGGATATCCACTAGAAGATTTGATTTATACAACTCCTTGTACAAACCCGATCCGACAGCCATCAGCTGCAAAAACTCCTAGCAATCAACCAAGAATCCAGACATGCGATCTGGTTCGAAATACAATGAACACAACTCTAAACTGTTTTAGCTAATCTAGCTCTCAACACTCTGTTTATGATTTTACAGTGATAACTCGACACTACAGAGTGTGTACAATTGTTTTGTGACACAATGAATTGATGAAACAATCTGTGAGTTTGTGTCACTAGCTGTGAGCTGGTTTGACAGATGAACTCTGTTCTTTGTTCGCTGTTTTGATTCATGTTTGTTCATCGTGTTGGCATTAGGTGAGTTCAACTGATCTGCTTCTCCAATTTATATCCTTTGGATACAACGGTAATAACTATTACCAGTAGAACGTCGAATGTATCCAAATTAAAATATCTGCGGTGTCTTAAATGCATGTACTATTTTCATACATCTCCATTAAACGATTTTCCCTTTTTAGCATACTCTGCGCCGTCTTCAGTGCAAACCAAATCTCTGTAAATAAGGAACTAGCTTAAAGTAGTTCCAGCGACTACAGATTGATACAGAGAGGTCAAATATATCACATCAATCTGTACGAAGCCTCGAAACATTCTGAAATTCATTTTGCTAAGTTATCTTTACTCAGTTGGTTTCCCGATCTGGTCTGTGCGTTTGAACTGCTTTTCTAATCTGGTTCTAGGATGATCGAATCCAATCTGCTCTGAACTGATCTGCACTTGTCTTTTTTCTGTACTGATCGAGATAACAATCTTTGTTTACTTTCCTCTATAACTAGATAACGTATGTAGAACAATCTTGCTCCGAGCTGGTTTATCCAAACTGGTCTTCCAGCTGGTCTGTTATACCAATTTGTGCTCTGAGCTGTTCTAGCTGTTCTAAAACGGATAAACTTTGCTCTTGTAAACTGATCTGAGCTCAAACTGTTCTTCTATCAATCTGAAAAACTGAATAGACACCCGATCTGTTTATTCGAGCTGATTTGTCTTTAACCAACTTGACTGAATTACCTTAGCTGGTTTGTCCTTTGACCAGCGTAAATAAATGCCCTGAGCTAGTTTGTCCTTAACCAGCTTAGCTCTTCTCTGATCTGGTTTCTATATCCAACGCAGTATACTTTGTCTAGATCTGGTCGATCCATTTATGAGTTGATTAATCTTTTTTTACTTGTTTTCACCAAAACTTATAAAATTACTCTAACATAATATATCTATTTGTTATATTAGAAGTGAGGATGCAATATAATATAAAATAGTATAACATATATATTATTTGATATATTAGAGGTGGGATGAGAATTCCCGTCTCCGAACCGATCCCCTCGGGGATGGGGATGAAAATAAAATATTTAAGGACAATGATGATAATGGCAAAACTGGCCCTACCCCACTCTGCTCTGTCCAATTGCCATTCCTATTCCTTTCAAAGATATATCTCGATGAGCTTCACTACAAACTGTTTAAGTTTAAATTTTACATTTAATTTATTTTATTTTTCTGAGACGTGGAATTTTAAGATTTATAGGTAAAGATTCAATAAAAGATGTCTTTTTTGTTGGTCATGTGGTGGAACTATGATAAATATTAGAAATGTATCTGGAAGAGGAAGAGGAAGAGGAAGAGGGGACCCATCTAGAGGGAAATGCTAACCCCCAACGATAGCTTCTGTGTTCTAGCATGAATCACAACTGTTAGAGTGATTTTTGGGTCACACTAGGAGAGGTGGAAAGTAGTCAGCTGGTCGGGGCATGTACCAAGATGATGCTCACGAGCGTTTCAGATGTCAATGCCCCAAGGATTTTCTGGCACTATCATTCGCTCGAGGCTGAAAGTTGGATCTGATCCTTAGAAGTGATCTTTGAGTATTTGTAGTTGGTTGATCTACGCCGATGCACTATCTATATACTGAAGGACAATACTATAATCTGGTGGGAGGGAGTTAAGTTGTCAGTTAGCTTAGCCACTCTCACTTGGAGGGATTCAAAAAGGTATTCTTTGATCAATATTGCATCATGTGTGCTTCAAACTGAAGAGAGAGTTTCTGATCCCGAAGCAAAGTTTTATCGGTGAGAGACTACATCCACAAATTCGAAAGATGATGTGATATTGTTCCCTTGATTGGAGGGGATGCTGAGGAGAAACTGAGAAATTATTTATTAATAATCTGTGACCGACGATAAACCCCAATGTTAGGCCGACATATATTAAAGATTGTTCATTATTCTTATTATAAATTCCAAATAAAAAAAAGGTTATTTCAGTTTGTACTTTTACAATTCTCATTCTGAACACAAAATGTTACAATTACATGGTATATAGATACATTCTAATATTGATTTGTGTAAACTAATATTTCTTGAATTTGCATAACAAAATATTCTTCAAAATTCGCTATAGTTTCAGGCTGAGGTCGTTTCTTTCAAAGTTTTAATTTTTCAATTTCTCATTTTTTATAGCATCTTCTCATTTTCAACGCAAAGTTACAAAAAGATAATTTGATACCAGTAGTAATATATATATATATATATATATATCATTATTTCAGTAATATGAAATGAATAGGTCATAAAAAAAAGTTAATATGTAGTGCTATTTAACTAAAATTTGATACACCAAGTTTTTTTATACCTCTATCAAGTAGACTTAAAATTTATATACGACAAAAAGTAAATTAAATAAAAAAAAATCAACGAAAAACAAACCAACCAATAATGTATGAAAAGGAGAAATAAGGAAAGAAAGAACAGGGAAGGCTTCGCAAAAGAAAGAAGTAAGAAGTGGGACATATATAATTAATTTAAGATGGAGAGCTCTCACTAAAAGTAGCATAGAAATTAGAATATCCTGTTAGCCTGATAGGCTGATGGGGGGTGGCATCGAATCAACCTTGATTTCATGGTTAGAACCTTTTTTTGGTGTGGAACGCAAAAGCTTGCTAAATGGAGTATCCCCACGATGATTTTCATCCATAATTTTTACATAACAAGTTCGCAGCCTTCCACTCAAAGACATTGGCACAAGTACTATGAAATGTTTAAAAATTTGTATAAAAATACTAAAAGTTATTTTAAAAATAGTTATTTATTTAGGTAACTATTCTATGAAAATATTTGAAAGATAAAATAAAGAAACAGGTTCAGTGAGCGGCTTTTGACTAATTTGACATTTAAAATGGTTTTGAATGTATTTTGTATCAATCCTCTGGCCATTTATGATCGAACCGATCGGTCCAATTCAAATTTACCAGCAATGCTAAAAATACGCTTGAAGGATATTAAATTTTTGACTAAACATATATAGAAGTTTTTTATATAACACACATTTTTAAATTATATGTCCAAGCGGAAAATATTATCAGAAAGCGATTTCCCCTAACCAAATCGTTTTGGTCCTCTTGGACCTTGTTTTTCAATTAGTCCACAACTTATCCGATACCAAAAGCATCCAAGATTCATAAGTTAAAAAACGTAATTATCCCAATTACAAAAAAAAAAAAATGAAAGAAAAAGAAAGAAAGAAAGGCAGATATATAAGACGGAGAGAAGAAGAAGAGGTCTTGATGACATAATGAAACATGGAAAAAAATCATATTTGTTAGTGCAGCAGTAACTAGCAAAATTTAATGTATGAAACAACAATCTTTTGGAGAACACTAAAAGAGAAATGAAAGATCAAAGGTTTAGATTGAACGTGTTAAATTGGATCCAAAACCAGCTCACTGCATAGCAGTAAGACATCATAAGATCACTGTTTTAATTCTTTAAGTGAGCACTAGATTCATCCTTCATGTCGAGGTTAGACTCACCTTCCCGCTTTTACAGTGATCTTGACCAAACTTGGTTCAGGCCAAACCTCCAACATGCAGTGGTTTTATTACACGAGATAAACAGATAAATGCAAAATCTTCAGCCTGAATTAGGCTTCTGTACAGAACAACTTCCTCTATCAATCAGCCAGAACTTTGCGAACCTGAATATGGTGGGTAGATTCTCGGCGCCAGATGGGTTGAGCGCCACTTTGCACCAGAGTGACGTATTGCCCTTCAATAACTAAGCCCTTGGTCTGAAGAACAAACGGGAAAAAGGATATGGTATTGCTTGCTTGCATTAAATGAAGAACGCTCACCGAAAGAAAATTTGCATAAATCTTATATACCAATAAAAGCTTCAAAGCTTGAGAAAATGTTTCCTCCACATCATCCGTAAACTTCATGAATATGGGCGTCACACCATGATAAAGGATCAGACGTTGCTTCACTCTTCCTCTGCCCATTTGAAAAATAAAAAATCACAATTGAAGGGAAGAACATAAATATACGGAAAACTCTGGAAAGAATGGATAGAGAAAATTCAAACCAGTCATGCGCACCTTCACCATAGAAATAAACAAAACAAAAATAACATGTAACACAACCATGAAGCTAATGTTTTCACATATGAAAAGGATCAAATGTATGTATATACTATGATTATTCTAGACAGAATAATAGAAGGAGGCATCATGAAGAAACCTCTTTAGTCCTCGAGTTTATATATGCTTTTATACATAAGATCCATCAATTAAATCTGATTGTTGATATCATTTGCCCAGTGTTAGATATTATTGAGAAAAAAAATTCCTATCACATAGTATGACAGCAGTTAGAAATAACACAGGAACTTACACATTTGTGAAAGCAAATATAGTTGATGATGGGCGGTAGTGACTCAAGGTTACAGCCATGGATCCTGTTCTGGTGAAAACTATGATGGGAGTAGCAAGAGTATTGGCCATTGTGGTAGCATGGAAGGCAAACATATCACCCATGTGGCTCTGCAAATTATTTCCATAGTCACTCATAAAACAAAATAAAAGGTAGAAACAGAGAATGTAAGAGGAATAAAGTGATCAAGATGATCAGGACAAATATTTCATATTTTTTATTTATATTTCACAACGTACGCACCTTGTAGGCTGAAAATTGACCAGGTGGGCTAATAGAGATAGGGAGACTAGACTCTGTCCTCAATGCCACAGTGTGCATCACTTTGACAGCCTTCAGTGGAAATCTAAAAACAATAAAAAAAAATCATGATGCATACACCAGTTCAATGATTCTATACAGTGTATACTAATTATAGTATCTAAAATCAAGGGGTCTACAATTTGCTGTCTAACAAAGGCAGGAATGGCACAGGGAAGCCACTTAACATAAATCACTATAAACCAAATCACTGAAGCAAAAGTAAAGCAGGAGATAACTGAGATTGATACAAGAATACCAAAACAGACTCCAACCAATTTAGAGACAGAAGTCAGATGGAGAATTTTCACAAATGTTTTTAATGGCTAGGCAACTTATTGCCAACTTACAGTCAACAGTCCATGCAACTATGAGTTTGAACTTACGGTTAAAAATTGGGGAAAGCCAGCAATCATGATTAACACTTGAACAAAGACAAACGTGGATATCCAATTCGAGAAAAATGTTGATAATAACGCCTAAACTGCTATATAAAAATACGACACCAACATCTCACAATAACCATAAGAAATGTGCTTTAACAGAAACTAGCACACGTGTGCATGTCTAGTAGAATCATGTACATCCAAAGACGGCTTCAGAGTTCATACATATGTCACTAAGTTGATAGTGTATTTAGTTTAGAAAAAAAAAACTGTTAGGTGAGGAACATGGCAAAAAGTGGGATAATGCCTTCCATGACAAAAATGCTTACTTCCCATGGGCAGTTTCTCCTGAAAGCATAACTGCATCAGCACCTTCACGTACTGCAATTGCGATGTCAGAAACTTCAGCCCTCGTTGGAGTTGGGTGATCAATCATACTCTCTAGCATATTTGTAGCTACTATAACTGGTTTCTGCATGCTTCGGCACCTTCTTATGATATCCGTCTGTTTGCAAAGTGAAATAACAAAGTTTTGACCTGAGTGCTGATTTGGAGGTCTATCACTCCTCATTAGATAATTGCCTCTAACATATCAGTGAAAATTATAACATGCTGAGAAGGAAAAATATAGGAAATTGGAACAAATGATCTTGAATACTGAGGAATCTTGAAATACAATATGCAGAAAGGGGAGGTAAGACTTTCCCGTGAAAATCAAATAAACTGGACATATTCAATTGTACTCGGTTATACTTGTCTTTTACCACTTCCTTTAATTTTTACTTTATTAGAAAACAGATATACTTCATTTTTTCTGGTTGTACTTTTACAATACCCCTTTCGATGTTCGATTCACTTCCTTGTTTTGATGAATTTCATGCATGGAAAACTTATCACATGTGGTACCTGTAGCAAAGGGACTTCTTCAATGGGGAGTTCAGCACCGAGATCACCTCGAGCTACCATGGCCTATCATCATAAATGATAATAACAAGAATTACATAGCCATCTGGCCATTAAGAATATAACTAGTTACTCGGTTCAAAATTATAAACCTGTCACATGTACGATAGGTAGGTTTATTTGAAGTAGCTACTTCCGTCAAGTAATAACCCTTCCCACTCAATAACTTCATTTATACAACTATATTCATTTGAGACTTACCAGTATCCACGAAGATTGTCTATATAGCACCAAGTTAAACAAAATGTTTACTAACTAATTCCTGACCATCAACTACCTATATTGTCTTCATATAACAGAATATGTGCAGCTACGATGTAAAAGGTCAAGGTTAAAACAACCTTAACCAAATAAGCAGAATAGTATCAGAAAACAAATTAAAAAAAGGAAGATGAATGCAGTCAAAATACTTCAAAAGAGTGTGCACGTTTTAGGGGTGGTTTACTTGGGTTTTGTTCACCGCCAATATTCCAAGTTACCCAACAAACTACTCTCATTCTGCAAAATTCCAATTGATACATTTTGTAGGAGATAATCAACAGATAATTAATTATCTTATTAGGATTGAACTTTATTACTGTATTTGAAAAGTTCAAGTTATTTATCATCAACTAATCTTTCTAAATATCTAGGAAGTTAGATTGATATATCTCAAAAAATATTGCTTGTATCTCCATTATTTTTAAATTTAAGGCAATTTCATACCATATCGTCTACCTTGTTTTTCGACATGGTAAAAGGAGCCGGTTATCAATGACACAATATGGTATGACCTCCTTGGGTGATTCTTCATCCTCATCCGAGGTCAAATCATCCGCCTCCTCTCGTCTAAAGAGAATCTCAGATAACAAGGCAATTCCATTAGTTGCCATAACCAAATTGGAATAATTATTTACAGTGGTCTCAATCCATGATGAAGTATCTCCCCGGAAAGAGTAAAGACGATCTCCTCCAGGTTTGTTCTGATATCCAACAAAAGATTTTCCCAGGTTCAAAACATGGAACGCTGAGAATAGCATGGTCATTTCTTGGCTCATCAACTCCATGACTACTGATATAGGAGAATTGTTTTTCCATATCCACTGCGAAAGGGAGTTGCGAGGGACAGATATTCATGCAAAGATAATACAACTGCACTCTTCAAAATTGGAAGTCTCCTACATGATCTGAAACAAGTAGACATGCCAGTTACTCAATATTTTGCCACACTCATTCTACTTAAATAAAAGAGCTAAATCTAAAACAGCGAAATCAATTGGGGATCGTTTTTAAAGAAATTTCCTGTTCGCCATTTCAAGCTAGTCACTAAAACTTCCTCCTTACTTAGAGTATTGTGTTCTATTTGTAAATACTAATCAATGGGGACTAGCATACCGGAAATAGATGCTGAAAGCGCTTTGAACCCCCATTTTAACGCTACCGTTAGCAACTTATACGCCAGTGACACCGCGCTAACAGTGCAGTCTCCCTCTAATCCCTACCTTACTATGAGTTAAGGATGCTAACGAGTCTACTATTTCACGAAAGGAAATAGGATAAGGCTCCAAAGCTTTCCAGGTTGAATCCCATGTCATCCCTTGGTGAAGGGAATCGTGGAAACCAAGTGCTAGTACATCTGAGAATTCTTAATTGGCTAATTGGAAATAGCCCCGGGGCTATGGAACAAAGGATTATCCCGGACCTACACCGAGGTATTGACGGTGATTTTGAAATCTCG
>KQ989159.1:3068-13713 GCA_001598015.1 Dorcoceras hygrometricum | reverse complement strand
TTGGGATAGTAGAAGTAGTATCCAATAGAATTCTTTGGATACCCAACGAAGTAACATAAGATGGATCTATTATCCAGCTTATCTCCCACTGTCTACTTCACGTAAGCAAGACATCCCCAAATCATCATGTATGAGTACTTGGGCGGCTTTCCCATCCATATCTCATATGGAGTCTTATCCACCGCCTTGGTGTGGACATTGTTCAACAACATTACCGCCGTTTCGAGCGCATAGCCCCAAAAGGAGGTAGGAAGCTCAGTGAAGCTCATCATAGATCAAACCATGTCAATCAAGGTTTGATTACGAAGCTCCGCTACACCATTGAGTTGTGGTGTAGCCGTAGGGGTCCACTGTGAGAGAATCCCATTCTTTTTAAGATAGTCTTGAAATTCAGCACTTAAGTATTCACCACCTCGATCGGATCAAAGTGCTTTAATACTTCTCCCTAACTGATTTTCTACTTCAGCCTTGAATTATTTGAACCTTTCAAAGGATTCAGACTTGTGCTTCATTAAGTACAAGTACCCATACCTAGAATGATCATCGATAAAGGTGATGAAGTATGTGTGACCGTACTTAGTACCAATACTAATTGGTCCACACACATCAGTGTGGATCAAATCCAAAAGGCCTTGAGCACGTTCAGGCTTGCCCTTGAAGGGTTGTTTAGTCATCTTTCCCTTGAGACAAGATTCACAAGTCGGTAGGGAGTTAATGTCAGACATATCAAACATGTCACTCCTAACCAATTTGTTCATCCTACTTAGGGAAATATGACCTAGCCTAGCGTGCCAAAGTTGTGCTGGGTTCAAGCTACCGTTTTTCCTTTTAACTGTTGTTGTATGTGTTTCCACATCGCGAGTTGGAACTGCTTTTAATTTTAAGGTGTATAGATCGTTTTCACGTTCCCCAATTCCAATCAAACATTCATTCTTGTATATATTGCAAATCGAATTAGCAAAATGACAAGAATATCCATCACTATCAAGCATAGAAACAGAAATAATGTTCTTTATTAACTCGGGAACAAACAAAACGTTTCTTAATAACAACTTAAAATTCGAAGACAGGAATAAATGAACATCTCATATAGCTACTGCAGCAACCCTTGCTCCATTACCCAGGCTCAAGTGGGTATCACCCTCTCTAAGACGTCGGCTTCTTGTCATCACCTGCAAATCATTACAGATCCACATCCGGTATCATGTACCCAAGAATT
Source organism: Dorcoceras hygrometricum (assembly GCA_001598015.1). Classification (NCBI taxonomy): domain Eukaryota; kingdom Viridiplantae; phylum Streptophyta; class Magnoliopsida; order Lamiales; family Gesneriaceae; genus Dorcoceras; species Dorcoceras hygrometricum. The sequence continues at coordinate 12,494 of KQ989159.1, read as the reverse complement.
CGAATTAAGAGACATATTTATTTCAATATAGAACATACCTTTCGCAGTTCGCAACTGCTCGAGGTACTCCTTGCAGTTCCTCCTCCAGTGCCCAGGCTTGTGGCAGTGGTGACAAACAACCTCAGACTTGTTTGGCTTGGAAGCCTTTTCCTTGGGCTTCTTGGCGGGCTTTTCCTCCTTCGTAGGGGCAGAACGCTTCTTACCCTTGCGTTTGGGCCCCTTCTTCGCCGAGGAAGAAGAGCCCATAAGGAGGACGGGCTTGTCCTTCTTTATGGTCCCCTCGAACACTACAAGCATGTTCACCACCTCTTCAAGGGTGGCTTCCAGCTTGTTCATGTTAAAGTTGACCACAAAGGGGTCGAATGCAGCAGGGAGTGAGAGGAGAAGCAGATCCACTGACAGCTCATGTGGAAGCGTGATGTCAAGGCCCACCAACTTTTCAATAATCCCAATCACATGAATCCCATGCTCGCGGCGTGCATGCGGCTCGTCATGAGCTCCTTGACAGTGGTGAACCTCTCAGTCCGCGAGTTCTCCCCATACATATCCTTAAGATGAAGGTGGATGTCAGCAGCATACACCGTCTTCTCAAAGCACCGCTGCATTTCGTTTGACATCGATGCCATCATATAGCATCGAGTCTTAAGCTCGTCATCCCACCATTTATTAAGCTTTGTCAGCTCCTCAGGGCTGATGTCGGCAGGGGCTTCCTTCGGAGGGCTCTTGTCTAACGTGTAGAGGAGCTTATCCGAAGCCAATACAGTGTTGAGGTTTCGAAGCCAGTCTTGGTAGTTCAGACCAGTGAACTTGTTGCTATCAAGTATAGCAGCAAGTAGATTTTTGATCGAAGACATTATATAAGCAGTTTATACTGAAAAGAAAAAAAGACATGCATTACTAAGTATATATGAAAAACGCTAACACATAAAACAAGGTCATTAAGTTTTATGAATTACCCTCCCACTATTTTAACGATTTCACCACCCTCTAATGAAATCGAGAAATCAAGTTTCCTTAGTGGGTACACAGAGTCCAATCAAGCGATCATGGTCCCGAATAATATCAGCCAACCATGACCCTCAAAAGGTAGAGTCCAATTGCACCAGGTGCAACCTCCATGTATTTACCTCACGTCTAGTAAGGGCCAAATAATATGACGCCGATCACTATCACGTGTCAAGATGACCCATCAATGTCGAGTTGTGAAGGACGGTCCCCTTAACGTCCCCAATAATATGAGCCAAAGTTAAAGGGAGTTCCAACCAACTCACAACGAGTGTGACGCGTACAGCTTTCCGGCATACATGACCCCGTCAATAATATGAGCCGGGCCATGTATACGGGTAGCATCGACGAACACTCATTGTTGATGGAAGGTAGGAAAATTTAAACAAATTTAAATTCCCTTAGTTTATCGAATAAACTTTGAATCTTGATATAAATTTTAAATCATATTTAAAATGAGGGATTTTAATTTTGAAATTTGGTCTCATTAATTTTAAATCACAATTTAAAATCGGATTCAACAAACATATATCACATATATATAATTTGGGATGATCGATAGCGAGAGCTATGCGGTCCGTGGTTGCCAATCACGGACCTAGGTCCAGCCCTATGTGAAATGCAGTATGCAATGCAATTCTATTACATTTGCATCCAGTTTTACAAATCTTCGATCTTCAATATCTTTGATCATCATCTGCACCATCTTCAAAAGTCCTCCCACTAAATCTAATATTTACAATTAAATATCCATGACACGTTGGGATACAATTTTAAAGGGATGGGAATGGGCCATAAACCAGGCCCACATAGAAATAATATCAACAATATTACAACCAAAATTCGCAAAACCTAGCATACACCTAACACATTTGGCACCGCTCTCGATCATCCCAAACATACAATCAATTCAAATAATTGACATAAATTAAATAATCAAATCAAATTTGATAATTTACCAACAAAATCATATTTTAAATTTAAAATCACATTTTATAAATAAAATCACATTTTGTCAATTTTAATTGAATCAAATTGGGCTTAAAACAATTTTAGACCCAAAATCTCAAAAATTCCAAAAATCAATTTTGGTCCGACCAAATGGCGCAATATCCAATATGGTCCCGAAAAATCCTCAGGCCGCTCGGGACTGGCCCGAAATGAACCCTAGAAGTCAAAAACAGTGTCGCAACAACATCTCGGGTTCGCCGGACGGCGACCGCACGGCGACACGCAGTGGCGGATCCGGATCCCGTTCCCGGGACGCAGCCGAAGTTTCAAAATTTTGCACCGAAAACGTTCAATACATAACATTAATCAACAATAAACATCCATAGGGTGTTTGAATTGTTACCTTGCTGGCGTCTAGGCGCCTTGCTCCGACCAGATTCACAGGAAATCTGGCACTTCAACGGTAGGCGACGGTAGATCTCCTAATCCGGTCCACGAGTGGAAACAGGACTCCTTCGTCAGTCTTCACTAGAAGAGATGACGAATTTACCACGAACGGAATATCCACGACAAGGTGATCGGAACAAGTCCGATCATGGAAAGAGGCGGCGGCACGGCGGCAAGGCGGCGGCGGCCGAGAGTGGCGTGGATGAGCGGGCTGGGCGGCACTTGGAGGCTAGGGTTATGTGTTGTTGGTGTTTCATACATCAACCCTAGGCCACACATATGTAGACTAGTGATGGGCTTTGACAGGCCCAATGGGCGTGTGGCCGTTCTTTATGTCCAACTTGTGGCGTGTGGGTCTTATTGACTCTTTGTATAACGATCTTTATTTATGAAATTCGCATTTCTTTTATGGCATTATTTATTTTAATTAAGTTATAATTTTAACAATTGCGTTGGATAAAGACCTAGTGTAACGCCCCAAAATCCCTAGGACCATATTTATGCATTTCATAAATCATATGGGCCATTTTGGCAATTTTAAATACTATGTATCTGCTGAATTGTTCATATCAGCAGGTAAGATGTGCTGCGGCTGGTTCCAGCAGGTAACTCCAAGTAGCGATGCACGAGCTGGTTCTAAATCCATTAAGATGTTTTAAGGAGGTGAAATGATTTATTTAAGAGAAGGTTTGGTATTTTACAAATTAAAATGATATGAGGGAAAGTTTACTAAATTTCAAAGATGTGTCATGCTTGATTTCACAAGTAGCATGCCACTAATACCCTTTCATAGCAACCGGCTCAGATAGAAGGGCAGGTTGAGGAGATTGTTAGAAATGTTGAGACCGTGGAGAAAAGAGAGGCAGAGGCGGAGCATCAGGCTCCAGAGAATGAGCAATTGGTTCTGCAGATGGACAACAGGCCCTGAAGCAAGCGGCTCCTGATGAGGAGGACAGCCTCAAAAGAGTCCAACCCACTCTAGTCCAAGTCCTGGTTCTAGTATTTTTGGACATTTTTCCGTCTACGATGAGGGTAGTTGTATCGCCCCAAAATCCCTAGGACCATATTTATGCATTTCATAAATCATATGGGCCATTTTTGGCAATTTTTAAATACTATGTATCTGCTGAATTGTTCATATCAGCAGGTAAGATGTGCTGCGGCTGGTTCCAGCAGGTAACTCCAAGTAGCGATGCACGAGCTGGTTCTAAATCCATTAAGATGTTTTAAGGAGGTGAAATGATTTATTTAAGAGAAGGTTTGGTATTTTACAAATTAAAATGATATGAGGGAAAGTTTACTAAATTTCAAAGATGTGTCATGCTTGATTTCACAAGTAGCATGCCACTAATCCCTTTCATATAAAAACCTGTTTTCAAAGTAAGATTTTCATCATTTTCAAAGTAAAGTTTTAATGTGTTCTTCAATGAAATTCCAAGAAAAGTTCGTGCGTTGCTCAAAGGGAGGATTTCTGCAGGAATTTGCTGTTGTTGCAAAGCTTCAATTAAGGCACGTAAAAGCTGATCTTTTTCTACACCATTTGAAGCATATATTGTGTTTTAATGGATCTGCTTGCCTGTATGTTATGGATACATTTAAAGTTCATGTTTGAAATGATTTAGACATGATAAGTAAGAAACGATGGGTTCGAAAATTATGTTTTGATGTTTATGATGCTTCCAGTATGTTTTCAGAAAGTTTATGAAGTTTTATGTGTACTGAGGATTCGAATTTATTTCCAGAAATGCTATGAAAGTTCTTCTTACAGTAGCTGTAATATTCGAATTTGATAACTGTGTAATTGGTAGTTGCTGGTTGAATCATTGGTATGGTTTGATAGGCAACAGCTGATAACATCGTTGTTGTTTTGATATTACAAATGTTGAGTTATCATCCAGCATCTGTATTTACTTGTTAAGATTCAGCAGCTGTATGGTTATAGCGTTTACGAATGTTCTTCCTGTAGTTGAAATGTCGAAATTTGATGGTTTTGTAATCAGTAGTTGTTAGTTGAGTCAGTATAAAGTCTGGTTTAATAGGCGAGGCTGGTAGCGAAATCATTGTTTTGATATTACAAGCGTCCTCGTAAAAATCAGCAAATGCGTCTTTCCTTATTAATATCATCAGTTGTTTTCCTTTGATTAGAAATCAGCAGCTGCATTGTGATTTTGAATTCAGCAGCTGTATTTCCTTTGTTAAAATTCAGCAGTTGCGTTAGTTTTTCTAAAAGCAGAAGATGCACTGTTCATCAGCAGATGCATTCCATAGTGATAATTCAGCAGTTGCTTTATTCGTTTTAGGTACTATTCATTTGTATACATGTGTTAGCGTTTTTCTTACAGCTGATCGATTAGCGTATTCCTTGCGACTGATCGACGCGCTAACGACGTCGTTCCCTTAAGTCATAGAAAAATCAGCAGGTAGTCTTGTTATTTCATCTGCTGATCACCCCAACGACATCGTTTCACTTTATACTTATTTAAAAGACCTCGCGACTGGTTTCTATTTGTTGCGACTGGTACTATTCATTTCAGCAGGTATTAGTCTTGCGACTGGTACTATTCCTTGCGACTGGTTTTCTTTCAACCAGTTCCAGTTTAACGATATGTTTCCAAAGTAGAATTCAATACTCAGTACAGTTTTAAAATGGGAAGCAAATGTTTAAAATGATGGAACCCGATGACTTACAGGAATGTTTAACGAAAAGACTGTTAAGGAACAAAAGATTTTTTAGATTATGGCATAGATAGTTACGGTCGCCAAGGAGAAGGGTGAGCAGTTGTCGAAGATGTCGACTGCCCTTTCATATGAGCTATATGCTAAAACTGATATCGGGAGTCATTTTGATCAAAGTGCAAATTGGACCACATAGAACTTATATGCCATGATCAACTGAAAATGAAATTGAAAGAAATGAGAAGCTGGGTTAACATCCCCTGTTTCTGCCATTGAAATGTTTACGAAAATGATATTGTATATTGAAGTTCCTTAACATATGAATTGCACAGATGTCTGCCTGCGTTTTATGTAATTGTTACTACTCAGATTTTACTTGCTGAGCCTTTAGGCTCACTAGCTTTTAAAATGGTGCAGGTACGACAACTGGTGGAGAAACAGCAGGTGAAACTTGAAATCAGCAGATGGGTGGCGTTGTGTTTATCCAAGGCCTACGTTTTTCCGTGTCTAAGTTGTATCGTTTTGTTTAAGTGTACTGTATTAAATCAGTAGCAATGGTTGTATATTTACATAGAATATCAGCTGTTGTAAACCGCAATTGCAAAGTTATATGAAATACTCTGTTTTCCGCAAATGTTTTAGCAGTAGCGCGCGAACTTAAGTACCTGCTGATCTTCGAATTTTGTCTTGTGTTTCGTTTCCTTTGAGTTATAAGAAATGCAGATTATAACAAATTATCTTTTAGCCCTTCTTTTATTCGAAAATTTTTGTTTACCCCAATTCTCGTGGCCCCGTTGGGTTCGGGCGTCACAACATGGTATCAGAGCAACGTTCCTGAGATAAACACATGCACCATCAGCTGGATCAAAGTTCATCGTCTGTTCTTCTAAGTTGTGAGTTTATTTTCAGAGCATTGTTTTTATTTTAGCATGTTCTGATTTATGCATATGGTGGATTATGGGCTATAGAATATAGAATGTCAGGAAGAGGTCGAGGAAGAACTAGAAGCAGTGTTCCTCTAGAAGAAACTGAGAGCGATAACAATTCTAACATCGCTCAACTATTAAGAATGCTGGTAGAACAAAATAACAGTAGAGGCAATGGCCAATATTCCAGCAGCAGGGGACCAAGTAACGATGACCCCCAAGAGAAATTAGGCGCCAGAAGCCTAAGGAATTTAGTGGGACTACTGATCCACTAATTGCTGAGAGTTGGATTAAATCCATGGAGGTTATTTTCGAGTACCTCCAACTGTCTGATTTAGATAGGCCAAGGTGCACTATCTACATGCTAAGGGATGATGCGATGATTTGGTGGGAAGGAGTCAAGATGTCGGTGGATCTGCTGAATCTCACCTGGGCAGATTTCAAGCGAGTATTTTATGAGCAATACTTCACAGCGGGGAAAAGATCGGAATTGAAGAGGGAATTTTTGACCCTCAAACAAGGGAGTTTAACCGTACAAGAGTACGTGCAGACATTTGAAAGAGGGTGCTATTTTGTGCCACTGATAGGAAGTGACCCAGAGGAGAAATTGAGTCACTTCATAGAAGGATTGAAACCAATGTTCAAAATGAATGTGAGGCTGTCAGTGCCAAGAACTTATAGGGAAGCAGTGGATAGTGCCCTGCAAATCGAAAGAGATAGGAAAGATATCAATGAAGAGAGGCAGCAAAAGAGATAGGCCTTTCAGCAGAAGGATCAAAGGCCATTCAAGAAACAGAGCAAGAACCAGCAGAGGCCTCAGGAGCAAAAGCCTCTACAAATTCAACCTATAAGCTCCGTTCCTGCTGGTAATAATAGGCCATTATGTCCTAAGTGTCAAAAGCCTCATTTGGGACAATGCAGACTTGGACAAAACGTCTGCTACAAGTGTGGAATGCCTGGACATATTTTGAAGAATTGTCCAAAATCTAAGCAACTGGTGACCAGCAGAGCCTATGTGATGACTACTGATCAAGCTCCTCCAGAGTCTACGGTGGTTACAGGTGAAATTTCGATAGCAGGATTTCCTTCTCTAGCTTTGTTAGATTCAGGAGCTACGCATTCATTCATTTCTACTGAATTTGTTAAGAAATTGTCAATCCAGCCGGAACAAGTAATGATAGGTTATTGTGTGTTGGTACCATCTGGGGAAAAATTGGTATCGCACGAATTGTTTAAAAGTCTAGAGCTTAAACTTCAAGGGCATAAGATTACTGCTGATTTAATTGTGTTGCCAATGCCGGAGTTTGATTTAATTTTGGGAATAGATTGGTTAACGAAGTTCGGGGTAGTGATTGACTTTAAACTGCGAGCAGTAGCTGTTAATCCAGCAGGAAAAGAGTCATTCCAGTTTTTGGCCAAACATGATAATAAAATTCCTTCAACTATATTATCTTTAGCCACTACTGATAGGCCCCAGCTGTCCATGGTAGAAGTAGCAAACGAATTCCCTGAAGTTTTTCCAGAAGATATTCAAGGATTGCCACCAGACAGGGAGTTGGAGTTTTCCATTGATCTAATCCCAGGAGCTGCTCCAGTATCTAGACCACCATATCGGTTAGCTCCAACAGAGATGAAAGAATTGAAAGAACAGATACAAGACCTGTTGGAAAAAGGATTTGTTCGACCCAGTACTTCGCCATGGGGAGCCCCTGTTCTGTTTGTAAAGAAAAAGGATGGGAGTATGAGATTATGTATAGATTATCGTGAGTTAAATAAGTTGACAATTAAGAATAAGTATCCATTACCTACGATAGAAGATCTTTTTGACCAATTAAGAGGGTCTGTAGTATTTTCTAAGATCGACTTGAGGTCAGGATACCACCAGTTAAAGATTAAGGCTGCTGATGTTTACAAAACAGCCTTTAGGACTAGATATGGCCATTACGAATTCTTGGTGATGCCCTTTGGACTTACAAATGCTCCATCAGCATTTATGGACTTAATGAATAGGGTCTTTCAACCATATCTAGATCAGTTTTTAGTAGTATTCATCGACGATATTTTAGTCTATTCCAAGACTCAGCAGGAGCATGTTCAACATTTAAGAATTGTGCTCCAGATTTTGAAAGATAAGCAATTGTTTGCTAAATTCAGCAAGTGTGATTTCTGGATGGAGAAAGTATCGTTTCTAGGCCATATAATCTCTAGGGATGGAATAGAAGTCGACCCTGCTAAAGTGGAAGTGGTTCGCGACTGGCCAGCACCAAAGAATGTAACAGAGATAAGAAGTTTCTTGGGTTTAGCTGGATATTATCGGCGGTTTATCCAAGGATTTTCCAAGATTGCTGTTCCTCTGACTACGCTTACAAGGAAGCAAGTAAAATACAACTGGACAGAAGAGTGTCAAGCCAGTTTTGACAAATTGAAGCAAGCGCTGATTGAAGCCCCTGTTTTGACGATGCCAACTGATGAGGGAAAATTTGTGATATACACTGATGCGTCTAAATTGGGACTAGCAGCTGTTGTTTTTGCCCTTAAAATATGGAGACATTACCTCTATGGGGAGAAGTGCGAGATTTTTACAGATCACAAAAGCTTGAAGTACTTCTTTACCCAGAAAGAATTGAATATGAGGCAGAGGCGATGGTTGGAATTAGTTAAAGATTATGATTGCACTATCAGTTATCATCCAGGAAAAGCAAACGTAGTGGCTGATGCTCTCAGCAGGAAATCAGCAGGATTAGCGCATTTGACTGTCCAACAGCCATTGGCAAATTAAATTGAAAGGTTTGGACTTGAAATAGTGTCCAGCAGCAGTAATATGATTTTAGGAGACCTCTCAGTAAGATCAAATTTGTTAAATCAAATTCGAGAGGGTCAGCAGCAAGACCAGCAATTGAAGAAATGGGTCCAGCAGGATAAAGAAAGAGGTAACAGTTTATATTTTACAGAGGATGGAATTGTGAGGTATTTGGGCAGAGTTTGGGTACCTCAAGTGGATGATTTAAGAGCTGAACTATTAAAAGAAGCTCATACAGCACCATATACAGTACATCCAGGAAGCACGAAAATGTACAAGGACCTCAGCAGTTGTATTGGTGGCCAGGAATGAAGAGGGATGTGCTAGATTTGTAGCTGAATGTTTAACATGTCAGCTGGTGAAGGCTGAACATCAGCGACCAGCAGGTTTGTTGAAGCCACTGCCGATTCCCGAATGGAAGTGGGAATGTATAGCGATGGATTTTGTAACTGGTTTGCCAAGAACAGTACAAGGATATAACTCCATATGGGTTATAATTGATAGGATCACTAAGTCTGCTCATTCTTACCAGTTAAAACGACCTATGAGGTGAGCAGGTACGCTGAATTATATGTTAAAGAAATAGTGAGGCTACATGGTGTTCCAATTTCCATTGTATCA
>KQ989157.1:12860-23439 GCA_001598015.1 Dorcoceras hygrometricum | reverse complement strand
TCCTCAAACTGCCCCCTACCTCTACCACGACGTCTAGGCAGAATCTACGAAAGCACTCAACAAGATCAAGAAAAACAGAACAGATACAACATATAACACAGAAATATGCAGCACGTAATCACATAGCCAAGCACATGCAACACACAAAACTGTGCCTAGACTCAAGTGTGATCAAAGAAATTGAGCTTATCCCAGCTTAAGCTCTGATACCAAAAATGTCAGGCCTCGTGCTCATATCAGAGATAAAACATACAAACACATGCGGAAGCTATTAAAAAGCGGGTAAAATTTTCGCTTTTGGCCTGACGGTTTAAAACAATATATTTCAAAATAGAGTGATAGTCAAAATATATCCCAGCTTATAAAAACAACCAACAGTATAGCATAACAACAGCAACAATAACATGTATCAGACTCCAACCACAATAACGAAGCACAGGGCATCCCCTGGCTAACTGTACTGATACATATAAATATGCTATATGCAACTGGGATACTCTAACCACCTCCGGGGGCACCACCAGCTGGGTTAAAACTACGACCAGCTGTAAAACCTGGGTTTCCAGAAAACAACACAAACAAGGAAAACAACCAAGCCCCAGAGGGACATGGGGTCAAACCCCAGTATGGAGAGCAAATGAAATAGCAAAAAGGAATGCATAAGATAAAATGCAGATGCTATGCATGAGACACCGGATAACAACTGAAGGCTACAACCGAACAGGGAGCCAAGGAACTCAAACATATCTCCACAAGATCAGCAACGAATTAGTGGCCAAGGGGTGACTTAAAAGTGTGGTAATGAGCCACTCACCTTGACACTCCACCCTAATACCAGATGCATCAAACAACTCAACCTGCCGTTGCCTCGCCCATGAACTGTGGTAGTTAACCACTCGGCGCATGGTGGATAACAAATCCTAGCAGGGAGATGAGAGTGCGGTATTGCCGCTCGCCCTCGCATCCTGGTAAGAAACAACAGCAATACAAGCAATGGTTGCAACAGAATATGAATGCAATATGGGAAATGCGTGTATGCATAAACATAGCAGCTAAACAATCAACTGCAATCACATATGCACATAGCAACATCCACGGCATTTCACAAAATCCATCTAGCATTCAATCTCACGCCAATTCCCAGCTACATCAAGCTCAAATCTGTACCTTAACCTCTTGAGCAACAACGACTACCAACAGAGTCCGAGAGATCTGATTCAACACCTGCTGAACATACGCACAACAGATCTCAGGCAAGCTAACAGGAATTCACAGCCAATTACAGAAGCTCACGGCTGGGAGCTACGATCAACCAAACCAGCAACTATTCTCAACAACACAACTCAACAGGGAGATTAATTCAAGGCTAGGAGCAGATCTCATCACGAAAGGAACGAAGTTCTACCTGTACGACACCACGCACAACCGAGCAGCAACTTCGCGTTCCTCAACTAGCCAATCGCAGCCTCCCAAAGTGGTATAGAAAGGAAGAGCTTCTCAAGAGGAGTCCAACACTACCTCGAACGTATCAAACAAAGGCCGGCAACGACGGGAATTCACCGGAAAAGCTCACGGTGAACAATACTAGGGTTCGAAGAACAGAGGTCGACAACCAAGATAATATTTCGCTAAGTATGGGATCTGGTGCTTGAAATCGAAGACCAAGTTCCCTTAAATACACACGAGAAAACTGATATAAAATCCACCGACACTAACAGACATCGCAAACTGTTGACAGTAACGGGAACAGTGCAAAGCTGACGAAGAATAACCAACAGCTTCTTCAACAGTAGCAAGCTCACACCAGCAATCGAACGCAAGGTAACAAGCGCTATCCAAAACGACGTCGTGCTGCTTACGTCATCAAATCTGCCACCAGCTGGTCGCCTAAAACCATCAGCTAGTTTCCTCAAGCAATAACCAAAACGCAGCGTTGCAACTAATTAAAACGGCGTCTCATAGATTACGTAATACTTTCTGCCAACAGCTAGTCACCCAGACGCAAGCTACAGTGACGTTGACTAACGTTGACGTCTGCTGATCAAAATCAGCAGATATGCTTACGTCACTAGCTCCTCAAAACGGTATCGTATAGCGCTCAGCACAAAAACACGCTAATTACCCAACGACTGGTTCCTTACGTTATCTGCTGGCAGGCTTCTCAACAGTAGATATCTGCTCGCTAGCGAAACGACGTCGCTTCTACTAATCTAAACGACGTCGTTAACAAACCAATCCTATCGCTGTCGGCAGCAACCAATACAAAGAACAACACGCGCTAACTCAACAGCAAAGCTTACATCAGCAATTGCTACGCCAACACACAAAAACAGAAAACATTACATCACCATGTCTGCTGACAGATATCTCCCCATACTTCAAAAATACGAAAACCTCCAGAATTGTTCTAAGTGAGGAATTTACCCCGAAACTACTACTTAAACATTCAAACAGAGATCTTAAACCACCAAGAATCTCTAAATACCGATTAATCTTAATCACATTTCCAGGTCTCACAGTGTTGATCGATAAGCCATCGTTCCTACTTTGTCCAAAATTTCGTACGGACCAATATATCTTGCACTCAGCTTTCCTTTCTTTCCAAAATGCATCACTCCTTTCATCAGAGATACTTCAAGAACACATGGTCACCAGCTTCAAAACTCAACTCTCGACGTCTATTATCAGCATAACTCTTCTGTCTGCTTTGAGCTACTCTTATCCGCTCCCTTATTTTCCTAACAGCTTCAGCTTTTTTCTCTACAACATCTGGTCCTAAACCAGCTCGTTCACCTACATCATCCCAATGAAGAAGTGTTCTGCATCTTCGACCATAGAGAGCTTCATATGGGGCCATCTGTGTCAGGCCCCGTGCTAATCACACAAGATTACAGCACAATTAAGCACATAATCACGGAAGCGTAAAACAGGGCTTAAAAATTTTTCGAAATAATATGGGACTGAACTCAAAACATACACTCAAAATATCAATACTAAAAATACGAGTTGACTCAAACTCATACAATACATGTAACAACAAATATCAATCATCAACGATCCCCAAAATACATAATAACGCAGGGCATCCCCTGGTTCGATACATAATAAAGGTAGACTGGGACTCAAGGAAACGGGGATCGACCAGCTGGCGCTCCACTCTGTCCACCTTGGTTACCTGAAGATCCTGCAAATGGGTAACACAGACCCAAACAACACAAAAGTAGAAAAAGAAATACGAGGTCAAGCCTCAGTACGAAGAGCTATCAACACAGCTAATCTGTTGGGGAACGGTGGCGGATCCGGATCTCGTCTCCCGGCGGCGCAGCGGAAGTTTAAAATTTGGCGTCGAGAAACGTTCAATACAATAAAATCATGCTATAAACCATTCATAGGATGATTAGTAGATTACCTTGCTGGCGACTTGCGCCTGGCTCCAACCGGAATTACAAGAAGACCGGCTCTTCACGGTAGGCGGCTGTAGATTCGTCAATCAGGTCCACGACCGGAAGGTAGACTCCTTCGTCAGCCTGCACTAGAAGGCCTGACGAGATCAGCACCGATGGAAACTCCTCCAAAAGTTGGCCGGAGCAACTCCGACTAGGGGCGGCGGCGTGGTGGCCGACGGAGGCGGCGGCTAGTGAGGAGAGGGAGGCGGCCGAATGGGTGCTCTAGGGTTTAGAGTAGTGTGGTAATCAATTCATTAAGCCCTAATCACATTAGTGTATATATTAAATATACTTGGGCTTGAACCGGCCCATTGGACTTGGGTCAGGCCCAAGTCCCTATATGAACATTCGGTTCGTTTAATTCTTTACGGTTTCATCATAACTTCGATCGACGATCAGATCGAACCGATCGACTCAGTTTCCAAAACTGAATATTATGATGCGAAAAACGATTTTTCAGATCACCTAGTCCAAATGACAGTTTTGCCCCTCAACAGTGGGAAATCACGATTTGACCTCTGTTGACTTTTAGGAAGTCTCACTCCCTAAAATCCTCCTCAAGTGCTCAACACATTGAGCTCAGTTTCCGTGCGGGAATCTTGAATCCAGTACTTGTGTGACCCTCAATGGTTAAGGGATACAGCTAGCCGTGGGCCCACAACCATTGTGGCTCCGAAATCACAATTTCGGACTTGCCCATCGGATCATGGTAAAGCGTCTAGCAACATCGCCCCATGATCCCCTAGGTATCACTGATAGTGCCTGCAAGAACCAGTTGGTCGTGGTTAGCGTACAGTACGGTCCTTTCAATCCATATATTTCGATCAGATCAACGACCATTGGTAAATCAAGAGTCGCTAAAGATCCGATAGCTATGCATACATCTTGGAGATCGAATAGTGACATCGCGAGTGTAACTAGGTAAACCCATTTACCTAAAACACTTCTAGTACTCTGGACAGAGATTTATACACTATTATCCCCTCAGATAGCATAGGATATCCACGCATGTAAGCGAGCGGTGAATCCTCGACAATGAAGCATCGACTCATACATGCATCGGGGTCTCACCCAATCCCGCCGCCTAATGACCCCAAGTGAGTCGGCAAACGAGTCAAAGTGAGACGCCTATCATGTAGAGTCTCAATGACGTTTCGAGTCGTGAGGACTAATCAGTACAACCAAGACCTCGGACTTATCCACTCGACAAATGGTAACCACTTGGAAAGTCCGAACGAGGGTAGTTCGATAGATCACCAGGTCATTATCTATCTGCATGCTCAGAACATCACAATGTTCCCTACCAATGAAACATGGTACTTCGCATCGCAGATACTAGTCTCGAGCTCGGGCGGCCTTATCCTAATTTTGATGGCCCAATCGACTAGGAACTAATTCAGAATACACAGTGACTATTAGATGTGTTTCATGATAGCCGTCATACCCACTATCACATCAAACATACACTATGGTGCATTCTAGGTCTTTATCCAACACAATTGTTAACATTATATAAACATAATGAAGATAAATAATGCCATAAACAAATGCGAATATCATATATAAAGACTGTCATATACAAGAGTCTATAAACCCACACGCCACAAGTTGGCTAGTTGGGCATCTACTCTAACAATCTCCCACTTGCCCTAAAGCCAACTACTCATCAGACGCAGTCCCATTGTTTCGTGATGTTTTTCAAACAACGGTCCTGGCAAGGGCTTCATAAGTGGATCAGCAACGTTGTCCGCAGATGCGACTCTCTCAACTGCTATGTCACCTCTAGCCACAATCCCGGATTATGTGGTATTTCCTCAGTATATGTTTGGATCTTTGGTGAGACCTAGGCTCCTTTGCTTGCGCAACGACACCCGTGTTGTCGCAGTACACCGGGACTGGACCAACTCCATCAGGAATGACGCCCAACTCTTGGACGAAATTCCTTATCCAAACCGCCTCCTTAGCAGCAGCTGATGCTGCGATGTACTCAGCCTCAGTGGTTGAATCCGCGATGGTGTCTTGCTTGGAACTCTTCCAAGAGACAGCACCACCATTGAGCATGAATACAAATCCAGAGGTTGACTTAGAATCATCCACGTCACACTGGAAGCTAGAATCAGTGTAGCCTTCCAGTTTCAGTTCACCACCCCCATAGACCATGAACATATTCCTAGTCCTTCGCAAGTACTTAAGAATATCTTTCACAGCCTTCCAATGTAATTGGCCGGGGTTGGCCTGGTAGCGGCTCATGACACTCAGAGCATATGCGACATCCGGTCAAGTCGAGATCATGCCATACATAATACTACCTATTGCCGAGGCATATGGCACACGTGTCATACTCTCTATCTCCTCATCAGTCTTCGGACACATAGACTTAGATATAGAGTGATCCCGTGGCACATAGGTAGGTGTCCTCTCTTGGACTATTCCATAGAGAACCTCTTAAGTATGGTATCAATGTAGGTGGCCTGGGTGAGTCCGAGCATCCGTTTCAATCTATCCCGATAGATCTGTATTCCAAGAATATAGGATGCTTCACCCATGTCCTTCATCGAAAATCTACTAGACAACCATACTTTAGTTGATTGCAGCATTCCTACATCATTCCCAATGAGTAGAATGTCATCAACATAAAGTACGAGGAATGTCACAGCGCTTTTAACTACCTTCTTATAAACACATGGCTCCTCGGGATTCTTGATGGAACCAAATTCCTTAATTGTTTCATCGAATCTCAGGTTCCAACTCCTCGATGCTTGTTTGAGACCGTAGATCGATCTCTGAAGCTTGCATACCTTATGCTCGCTTCCAACAGATGTGAAACCCTCGGGCTGCGTCATATAGATCTCTTCCTTAATGTTTCCATTAAGGAACGCAGTTTTTACATCCATTTTCCATATCTCATAGTCGTACCATGCGGCTACGGCTAATAAGATTCTAATTGACTTGAACATCACGACTGGCGAGAAGGTTTCATCATAGTCAACACCTTGCCTTTGAGTGTAACCTTTCGCGACCAGTCGTGCCTTGTAGGTCATTACCTTACCATCAGGCCCAAGTTTCCTCTTGTATACCCATTTCCACCCAATAGGAACAATTCCTTCGAGAGGGTTAACAAGAGTCCAAACTTGGTTCACATGCATTGAGTCAAACTCAGACTGCATTGCTTCAAGCCACAAATTTGAATCAGTATCGGAAATTTCCTCCTTGAAATTTCTTGGATCAGATCCAACAACTTGATCACCTTGATCATCTTCAAGGAGAAAACCATATCTCTCAGGAGCCCTAGGAACCCTTTCGGATCTCCTAGGTGCGACCATTTTTGGTACTGGCTCTGGAGGTGCAGGAGATTCACCTGGTACTTCAGTTGGTTCTCGAACCTCTTCGAGTTCTACTATTCTGCCCTTTCTATCAAGTAGAAATTCCCTTTCCATAAAGGTGGCATTTCTAGAAACAAACACTTTTGTTTCACTCGGATAGTAGAAGTAGTATCCAATGGAATTCTTTGGATACCCAATGAAGTAGCATAAGATGGATCTCGTATCCAGCTTATCTCCTACTGTCTGCTTCACGTAAGCAGGACATCCCCAAATCCTCATGTATGAGTACTTGGGTGGTTTGCCCATCCATATCTCATATGGAGTCTTATCCACTGCCTTGGTGTGGACATTGTTCAACAAAATTACCGCTGTTTCGAGCGCATAGCCCCAAAACGAGGTAGGAAGTTCAGTGAAGCTCATCATAGATCGAACCATGTCCAACAAGGTCCGATTACGACGCTCCGCTACACCATTGAGTTGTGGTGTCGCCGGAGGGGTCCACTGTGCGAGAATCCCATTCTCTTTCAGATAGACTTGAAATTCAGCACTCAAGTATTCACCACCTCGATCGGATCTAAGTGCTTTAATACTTTTGCCTAGTTGATTTTCTACTTCAGCCTTGAATTCTTTGAACCTTTCAAAGGATTCAGACTTGTGCTTCATTAAGTACAAGTACCCATACCTAGAGTGATCGTCGGTAAAGGTGATGAAGTATGTGTGACCGTATTTAGTACCAATACTAAACGGGCCGCACACATCAATATGGATCAAATCCAATAGGCCTTGAGCACGCTCACCCTTGCCCTTGAAGAGTTTCTTAGTCATCTTTCCCTTAAGACAATATTCAAGTCGTTAGGGAGTTAATGTCTGACAGATCAAACATGTCACTCCTAACTAACTTGTTCATCCTACTTAGAGAAATATGACCTAGCCTAGCGTGCCAAAGTAGTGCTGGGTTCAAGTTATCGTGTTTCCTTTTAATCGTTGTTGTATGTGCTTCGACATAGCGAGTTGGAACGTCTTTTAATTTTAAGGTGTACAAATCGTTTTCGCGTTCCCCAGTTCCAATTAAACATTCATTCTTGTAAATATTGCAAATCGAATTAGCAAAAATACAAGAATATCCATCACTATCAAGCATAGAAACAGAAATAATGTTCTTTATTAATTCGGGAACAAACAAAACTTTTCTCAATAACAACTTAAAATAAGAAGACAGAAATAAATAAACATCTCCTATAGCTACTGTAGCAACTCTTGCTCCATTGTCAAGCCTCAAGTGGGTCTCACCCTCTCTAAGACGTCGGCTTCTTGTCATCACCTGCAAATCATTGCAGATATGAGATCCACATCCGGTATCAAGTACCCAAGAAGTCTAATTAAGAGACATATTTATTTTGATATAGAACATACCTTTCGCAGTTCGCAACTGCTCGAGGTACTCCTTGTAGTTCCTCCTCCAATGCCCAGGCTTGTGGCAGTGGTGGCAAACATCCTCAGACTTGTTCGGCTTGGAAGCCTTTGCCTTTGGCTTCTTGGTGGGCTTTTCCTCCTTCGCAGGGGCAGAACGCTTCCTTCCCTTGCGTGTGGGCCCCTTCTTCGCAGAGGAAGAAGAGCCCATAAGGAGGACGGGCTTGTCCTTTTTTATGGTTCCTTCGAACACTACAAGCATGTTAACCACCTCTTCAAGGGTAGCTGCCAGCTTGTTCATGTTGAAGTTGACCACAAAGGGGTCGAATGCAGCGGGTAGTGAGAGGAGAAGCACATCCACAGACAGCTCGTGTGGAAGTGTGATATCAAGGCCCGAAAGCTTTTCAACAAGCCAATCATACGAACCCCATGCTCGCGGATCGAAGTCCCATCGCGCGTGCGGCTCGTCATAAGCTCCTTGACAGCCGTGAACCTCTCATGTCGAGAGTTCTCCCCATACAGTTCTTTGAGATGAAAAAGTATGTAAGCAGCATACTTTATCTTCTCAAAGCGCCATTGCATTTCATTGGATATCGACGCCATCACATAGCATCGAGCTTTAACCTCGTCGTCCCACCATTGTTTAAGCGTAACCAGCTCCTCAGGGCTGATATCGGCAGGGGCTTCCTTCGGAGGGCACTTCTCTATCGTATAGAGAAGTTTCTCCGAAGCCAACACAAGGTTGAGGTTGTGGAGCCAGTATTGGTAGTTCAGACCGGTGAACTTGTTGCTATCCAGTATAGCAGCGAGTGGATTTTTGAACGAAGACATTGTATAAGCAGTAATACTGAAAGAAAACAGACAATCATCACTAACTATATATAAAATAATCGCTAAGACATAAAACAAGGTCGTTAAGTTTTATGAATTACCCTCCCACTATTTTAACGATTTCACCACCCTCTAATGAAATCGAGAAAGCAAGTTTCTTTAGTGGGTACACGGAGCCCAATCAAGCGATCATGGACCCGAATAATATCAGCCATCCATGACCCCCAAAAGGTAGTTTCCGATTGCAACCATTGCAATCTCCATGTATTCACCTCACGTCCAGTAAGGGCCCAATAATATGACGTCGTTTACTATCACGTGTCAAGATGACCCATCAATGTTGAGTCGTGAAGGACGGTCACCTTAACGTCCCCAATAATATGAGCCAACGTTAAAGGGAGTTCCAACCGAACTCACAACAATTGTCAATGACATGGACAGCTTTCCGGCATACATGACCCCCTCAATAATATGAGCCGGGCCATGTATACGGGTAGCATCGACGTACACCCATTGTTGATGGAAGGTAGGGAAATTTAAACAAATTTAAATCCCCTTTGGTTTATCGAATAAAATTTTATCTTGATATTAGTTTTGAATCGTATTTAAAATGAGGGATTTTATTTTTGAAAATTTGGTCTCATGCAGTATATTTTAAATCATATTAAAACATGCGGATTCAACTAATTATATATCACATATATAAACATTGGGATGATCGATCGCGAGAGCTATGCGGTCCGTGGTCGCCAATCACGGACCTGGGTCCAATCCTAGGTGAAATGCAATATGCAATGCAATCCTATTACATTTGCTTCCGGTTTTACAGATCTTCGGTCTTCAATATCTTTGATCGTCATTGGGCCCACCATCTTCAAAGGTCCTCCCACTAAGTCTAGTAATTTACAATTAAATTCCATGACAAATAAGGGATACATTTTAAGGGGTGGGAACGGGCCACAAACAGACCCACTCTAATAAATGATAATCAACAATATCAAATACAACCGAAATCATAAAAACCTAAAGCATACGCCTAACACATTGGGCATGGCTATCGATCATCCCAATCATGCAATCAATCTAATTAATATGCATAAATTAAATAATCAAATTATTTATCGCAAAATCATATTTTAATCATAATAATCAATTCATTAAGCCCTATCACATTAGTGTATATATTAAATATACTTGGGCCTGAACCGGCCCATTGGACTTGGGTCAGGCCCAAGTCCCTATATGAACATTCGGTTCGTTTAATTCATTACGGTTTCATCATAACTCCGATCGACAACCAGATCGAACCGATCGACTCAGTTTCCAAAACTGAATATTATGATGCAAAAAACGATTTTTCACATCACCTAGTCCAAATGACAGTTTTGCCCCTCAATAGTGGGAAATCAAGATTTGACCACTGTTGACTTTTAGGAAGTCGCACTCCCAAAAATCCTCCTCAAGTGCTCAACACATTGAGCTCAGTTTCCGTGCGGGAATCACGAATCCAGTACTTGTGTGACCCTCAATGGTTCAGGGATACAGCTAGCCGTGGGCCCACAACCATTG
>KQ989156.1:4796-14881 GCA_001598015.1 Dorcoceras hygrometricum | reverse complement strand
ACAAAGAAACTCGATTCAACAAGATGAACCAGAGAATGGACTCGAAGGTTTGTCTATGAATAACAACAGAAGTGTTCTTCGAGTCTTGTGAGCTTTTGAATATGTTCAACAGATAGAAAGCTCTGGATATTTTGACAGCGTGACCGCAATGATAATGAGAGTGAAGGGTTGATTCTTCAATCCAGCATCTGCTATTTATAGGCTTCGATTTCAACGGTCATTAAATTCTTCAAAGGAAATAAATCCCGTTTGAATTTCTGTCAAATTTGTACACCGTAATTCCTGCTCCACCAAGAGGCAAGTCGCACAATGTCAGAGCAAATTTTGCGTTGTCCCATATTTGTGCAAACTCCGTAAACCACTCTCTGAGATAGTGTACTATTTACCAAGAATAGTACTGATACTGTTCTCTCAATTAATGGCATATGTACGATTCAATCTTTTTCCTTGATTTCTTCTGATATGAACGTTTGAATCGATTCATAGTTTGCGCAACTACTGATGTCTTGAATCTCTGATAGGTGTACAACGGTTGATGGCTTCAACTACTGAAAATATGCACCAGCTGGTCGCTTGAAATATTTTGCTTCAAAAAGTGTCGGCTGGTCCAAGATCACTGTAGCTACCTGCTGGTTTACCTTATCGCAAAAAGCATTTTTTGAATCTTAGCGCGAAGGCAAAACGCTGTCGTATCCACTTATCCAAACGACATCGTTTAACTACCGCTAACATTAAGTATCATCGATTGGTAAATAATCCACTGTAGCTCTCTGCTGATTCCTTTGTAGCCATCTGCTGAATTTCACTGTAGCTACATGCTGATTATCAACGCAAACTCCAATAGCTGAGATTATAGCGCTAGATCAAAACGCTGTCGTTTCAACTTATTTGAACGCTGTCGTTTTGACTAATCCAAACGCTGTCGTTTTGTAATCCTTAACAAAACACGCTATCTCTTAAATGCTTGCTGATTGCTAATCATCTGCTGATTACCTCTGAATAAGCATTCTGCTGAAATCAACTATCAACTGATAATATTACCAACTGATCCACTGTAGCTTACAACTGATAGTTCCAACTGCTGAATCAATAACCATTGGCTGAAAGTATTCTCTTGTTAAATTGCGACGGCTGATTTGTCCAATAGCAACTAGTCTTATTTTGTTATCACCAAAACTAATAAATTTTATCCTAACAGTAGACATAGTTTATTTGTCATCAGACCTGAGAGGATTTCATGTCTCGGACTGAATATTAGTTTTTTTCAATCAAATAGATATGAATTTCTCTAACATGCTTCTTTTACCAATTCATCATGGAAGAGCACCAAATTTCATTGCTTGTTACATCAAAAGCTCCTGCACTTCTTTCTGACTCTGAGAGCAGCATTTACAAGTATCCAGTCGAACAATGAGGCCTCCTCAGGCGTGGTGCATCAACGGAATCGGCTCTTGGGTGCGTACTCATGTGCCAATGAAGATCACATGATTTGGCTTGGATCTTTTGAAACCGAGGAGGATGCTGAATTTATGGCTCAGCAAAGCGCACCCGTCGAGTTCTGTGGGATTGCGCCGAATGTTTTGGGGACTCGGGTTGATCCGGCAACTTATTTCCCTCCAATCGGTGGAGATGAAGGCCATGATGTAGAGGTCGTGTTTTTCGACATGTCGATGAAGTTAAGGAAGTCTCGGTACTGTTATTGGAGTAGTAGCCAAACCTACAATGGTGACCGGTTTTCCATGATGAAGAAATTGGGAGCAATGTGTAGAATGTATGAAGAGAAGGATGTCAAACTTTTTGGGGTGAAAACAACTGTTGTGTCTGTTGGTTTTTCAAATAAATGCTTCATACAGTGGTTTTAAAGAGAGATGGATTTAATAATTTTATGACTCTGTAATCCAATTATTTCTACGAGATTTCTCATCAAACATATATTTTGCAATCAGATGTGCACTTTTTCTATTTGTTTCTCTCTATGCTATAAATTTTAATCCATCGACTATATATATATATACATTAGATGGCTTAATTGAGAGGAAACTTTTTGATGATACAAAACTTGAACTAAATTTTTTATTTGCACAAAGTTAGCACACAAACTCGTATGTTTACTTTGCTGGAGGGTTCAGTCAACGGGCGAAGAAACTTTTAAACGGATGTGTTAAATTCAGGGTTTTTTTTTTATAATTATGTAAAAATATTAAAAAAATCTATAGTTGATGTAGGTGGTGGAGGTTTCCAGAACTAATGCAAACCTCCACGATAAACAGTGGATTGTGCTGCATTTTTAAAATTTTTAGGTTTAAGATCACACAGATTATTTTATAAATTGGTCTTGATGTAATGTACTAGATACTAACAAACATTTGGAGTCCATGCACAAATAAAATTTAGTATTTATAAAATTAATTTTGTCTAAATGACAATGATTTTCAAGTAATTTTAATATTAATATTTGATATTTTATTTTTTTTAATTGTACTTTTTTTACTCAAAAAAATGATATTGGGAAGGGTAATTCAGCAAAAAATTTAGTGCGCTACGAGAAACCACGAAGATCTCTAGCTTTATTATATACAATAGATCATAGTTTCATAATTGGACAGCCAAATATTTTCAAATGATGGTGAACCAGTATGTCATTAATAAAAAAAATCTGTTATTTTAAAGTATTAGGAAATTATCATTCAAGAAAATTTTCTTGCTATTTCAAATTCTTTTATAATTTTGAATTCTTCTGATTGATAAGCTTAATTGATGTTCTTCAACTTTGCTTTGTTTAGTTCTTCTGATTTTCTTAGATTAAAATGTATTTGTTAGAATCTAAGCACTAAAACATGTATATCCAACAAACATCAGAAATATTTTCAAAACTACCAACACGGAATTTCCAACTTTGAATTTCTCAAACATAAATAGAAAAAACCATATATATCATTTGTGGTTCGGGATGATCAGACGTACATGAAACACAACTCTAACATTTTCAAGCGAGCGTTATACAAGAAGATGGATGAGGTGGTAACCAGCGTTAATTCTTCCCAGACGACGCTGGAAATCAATCTCTTCGTCAATTTACAGAAAGCCAACAATAGCTTGCTAGTGATTTGGACTTTGTCAAGTTACAGCTTGCGGAATTGGTCAATCACTTTAAGGAAATAAGTGATGCCAAAAAGGGGGAAGGAGAGAACAGCAAAAAAAGACGGTTGCTGTAAGGACTTAGGGGCGTAGATCTTTGTTTCTGATGTATAGCTGATTGTACTTGTGCAAATTTTTCAATGTTCAATAAAATCTCTATTTCTGCATAAGTTTTGTCATCGCCAAAAAGGGGGAAATTGATGGATAATTTATAAGTTTTGATGAAGACAAAAAAGAGATTAATCAATCAGTTCGGAGATGAATCAACCAGTTCAAGGTGAAACTTACTGTTTTTTTTTAT
Organism: Dorcoceras hygrometricum; assembly: GCA_001598015.1. NCBI lineage: Eukaryota > Viridiplantae > Streptophyta > Magnoliopsida > Lamiales > Gesneriaceae > Dorcoceras > Dorcoceras hygrometricum. Next base: position 11,442 of record KQ989156.1, on the reverse strand, counting down.
TGAAATCAGATCGAAGCTAAGTTGGTTAAGGACAAATCAGCTCAGAGACTCAGAGATGTTAGCTAAGCTGTTTAAGGTCAAACCAGCTCAGGGTATTTAACCAAGTTGATTAAATACAAACCAGCTAGGAGGAACAGAAACAGATTAGATCAGTTTAGAAGAGATGGACGCAATCAGGTAGACTTGTGTTTCTATAGAAAAAGACAGATGTGAACAAAGATTACAATCTGGAACAGTGCAGATCAAAGAGACCAGATCAGCTTAGACCAAGTTCAACACAACGACCAGATCGGAGCCCAGCTGAGTAAAGACAACTTAGCAAAATGGATTTCAGATTACTTTGAGGTTTCGTACTAATTGATTTGATGTGTTTGACCGTTCAGGATCGCATTGTAGTCGTTGGAACTATTTTGAACTAATCCCAGATACACAGAGATTTGTTTTCAACTGAGAACGGCGTAAATGTTGCTAAGAGAGGAAAAACATTTAATGAAGGTGTACGTAAACAATACAAGCATTTAGACGTCGTAATTATCTCACTTTGGATCTATACGACGTGTCTAGTGATAACATTTATTATCGTTGATCCAAAGGGTATAAATTGGAGAGCAGGTCAGTTTGAGAAGACTCTTACAGTTACGGAACACAACTAACGATCATATGAACTCACGAACTTACGAGAGCAAAAACAGAGTTCATTTCTTATACCAGCTCATAGATAGTGACACACACACAACTTATTGTTATCAATTCTTTGTGTCACAAAATCTTCATAAACCCACTCTGTAGTTTTGAGCTTTCCTTGTTAATCCAAAACAGAGCGGTTGAGTGCTAGAATAGCAAACCAGCTTAGAGCTATATTCGTGTGTTTTAGAACAGATTGCAGGTCTGTGTCTATTATGAGACTAGGAGTTCTTGCAGCTGATGGCTCTCGGATCGGGTTTATACAAGGATTTGTAAATCAAATCTTCTAGTGGAAATCCTGTCTGCTGAGGAAGAAAGGGAGACGTAGGAGTTTAATATCCGAACTTTCAGAAACAAATTCTTGATCTCTTTTACTTACTGCATTAAGCTTTTAATTTAAGTTATCAATCTGTTCATTGTTGAATTATGTTATTTTCGCACAAACATTTTTGTTACACGAGACAACAGCTTAACACTGAGATCCTCTAAGCCGGTAACTCAGCTTAGAGGTTAGCTAAGAGCTGTAAAATTTTTAAAATAGTTTTCGTAAAATAAATTAGCAAAGGAGTTCATTCACCCTCCGCCCTCTGAACTCCCGAGCCGCAATTTCGATCCTAACATATAAATATAATTTTAATTATAGATTTTCTATGTTTTGAAATAGTTAGGATCAAGCGCTTATCATCATGTCAAAAAATATAATTTTTAGCTCATGTGCAACTTTATTTCCTTATACATGTTGCAGCACAGAGGATACCTATTTTGTGTATTAGGATCCGAATGTGAAGCCCATGAGTGCGGGAGGTGTGTGTCTAACTGCTGACATCTCATTTCCCTTAAAAATCAATCTTACCATTTCTCTATCATCGGTCCTACCCCAGCAGAGATATTATTACCCGATAAGATCTAGGGCCACAATTTACACTCCACCTGGCCAATCAGATCATGCAGCGCAACTTCAGCAGCTTGGCGTGTCATTTTCAGGAGATCACTCATCCCAATACTTCTCTCACCCATGTATGTTTGATAGGTCAAAAAACAGATCGCATGCTGCATGCTGAATAGATCGTGCTTGATCTGAACAGATCGCACCTAAGCTGAATCACAGAGCAGAGCTGTGCGTGATCTGAACGAACTAAAACTTGAGCTGAGGTATTTTTGGTTCTTGAAAGGTTTTTATCATCGAGAAGTAGATTGGGTATGATAGTAAATCATGTGAAAACAATCCGAACTACTCTCTGAAAATTGAAATCTGATGATTTAAAATATGCGATGCAAGTGTATGTATGCGTAAAGCTATAAACTGAAAACTGTAAAGAAAACACTGGAATTTATTTATGGAAGTACGGAGTTAAATATCCTATGTCTCCCGTTCTTCCAAACTGGAAGGCATGACTAGGACTTTGATCTTACAGCAATCTGTACAAACCCACCTCAGTTGGGACTTACCCACTGTCCAAAGCTGAGACTCCTAGACACTCTGTTTTCACTTATTTAACGTCTCTGTGAGAAATAATACAACACTAAATTTTACTTCTTGTCAAGACAACTTTGATAAGTTTTGATTTGTCATTCACTCAACTATTTTATTCAGCTCTCAGCTCTCATATATGTGAGTGAATCTTTGTGTGTTATATTTACAGTGTACGCTCACTCTGAAATAATAAATCTCACACAGTGAGAAGTGCTTCTTCCTAAGCTGATGTCTTCATCATCTTCCCAAGTTGTGCAGTTAGTGATTTTGAGTTTAAGCTCACAGCTATGCACCAGATCACACCAGGGCACGGCTTTCAGCTTGTACACCAGCTGCCACCTATGTATACCAGCTCTCGATTGTTCCATTTTTTTTCTTCTTCTATATTCTCTCTCGTCGCACGCCCCCTTTCATCAGTTCAGCTCTCGATATATATATAGCCCCTGTGCTGATGTTACCGTTGGATACAGGTTCCTAGTCATTGAAAAGTTTCTGTAAAGTTTCTGATATTGTGTCCTTATTGTCCTCTTATTGTACATTGATAAGTGAGGCCATTTAATGTTCTTTGTCCTTCTTTTGTACCTGATGTAGACGTAACAAATCAGTTTGAAATACTTTAATCCAGTCTTAGCATACGTTCATGTTCAAACTACTTTGCTCGTGATCTGATAGCCTGTACTGATCGATATGGACTTCGAGCTGATCTAATCTATCAATTAAGTTCTTCTCTTATTATGTGAACTGATCTGTTGGAAGGCTCCAATATGATTTGATATAGAACTATACTGTTCATGATTATTTGAGCTGCTTATCTTGTATGATTTTCCGATCTGATCTGTTTTAAGTTCTGAGCTGCTCTTGTAAGCTCTAAGCTGATCTGATTCTCTCTGCTCTTCTAATCTAATCTGAGCTGATTTTGTTATGTTGCCCTCAGAGCTAATCTGAACTGTTTCTCTGATCTGATCTCATCTGCTTACTCTGAGCTGATTCTGTATTGTTCTCATCTGAACTTTTCTAACTCGAAGCTCCACCTGAACTGTTCTACGTTAAACTGATCTGCACTTCGTAACTGAGCTCAGCTCTTCTTATACTGTACAGTTCAGCTTTCAGCTCGGCCCTGATATGATTTTCTAAGCTGCTCTTGCTTCAAGCTTGGTCTGAAACATACTAAACCTCTAAATTTTTTTTTTTGAAAGCCGACGTGGAATAACATTTAATGAAAGCGATAAATAAAACCATAACTTAAGCATTAAAACAACATCTCAACATGCGATAAAATTAAATCATGCTGTAGTCGTACATAAATCATCATAACATATATGTTAAGGCACAGCATAATACATAACATAACTTAAAAGAACATGCGAGTCGTATCCATGAAGTGAGAGCCGTTAAATTCGATTGATCAATCTATAAACCAACGTACGTGGCGGTGTGGTTCACCCGACCTTACCTCGGGATCCCTATATGTCACACATATATGCTTGCCACTTCACCATGTCATGATCACATGGATCCATAGGCTCATAATCGTTATACATTAACAGGGGATCCCCGGGCCCGGCTACCCGACTAACTCCCATCGTTACTTTGTCCCACAACACTTCAATTTTTCAAAAACATTTTCATACATGCCATAACATAATTTAAACTTTCATGATGCATGCGTTTCATAAAAATTATGCAACTTTAAAACCTTGGCCCATCAATATATTCTAATTTTTTTAAAACATTACTTAAAATACATAACCTGATACATATAACATTAAAAGTATATTCATGGGCCTATGCATTATTTTTCTTCGGCCAGGTTAAGGACTGGCTCAAGCGACTGGCCCACTAATTCTAAGCCCAAAGCCTCTACTAGACTTAAAACAATCCTAAGCCCAACTCATCTTGGCCCAACGACTAAGAACAAACCCTTTTAAATTCATTTGAAGGACTCGGCCCAATATCGTTAAAAAGGCTTAAAACTAATTAAAATAAATATCGGCCCAAAATCCACTAATTTGGCTAAAAACTCATTTTAATTAAAAATTCCAGCAACTTAAAATAGATTTTGACTTAAAATCATTGACCCAAAAATAATTTTTACCCGAAACTAATTTTAACTTAAAAAGTTGACTTGACCCGGCAAAAATGACCCGGACTTTAAAAATAAAATAACCCGGCCCAAAAATAAAATAACTCGGACCGAACTTCAAATATTGACTCGACACTTAAACCACTCGACCCGGCCCGATTGAACCGACCCATCGGCCCAAACGAACCGGCCCAAACCAAACACTCAACCCTAAACCTAAAATACACTCTCCTGCACAAGCTGCCTCCGCGACCAGTCTCAGGTTTTTACGTTCGTTCTCACTGCTCCGGCCACCACTGCCGGAACCCTTCCGGCTGGACCACCCCCAGGTCCAGACGGTTCTAACGTGACCGACCTTGCCTCAAACCGTGACCTAACCAGGGAGAAGTGGTCGCTGCAAGTGGACGCACCAGCCATACTGCGCGCCGCGCGACCACCTGCTGGTATTCTCGTTCGTTCTCCTTGCTCCGGCCACCACTGCCGGAGCCCTTCCGGCTGGACCACCCCCAGGTCCAGTCGGTTCTAACAAGACCAACCTTGGCCCAAACCGTGTTCGCAACTGGACGCACTAAGGTTGTGAACCAGACGCACGCGACACACAGTAAACACACACTGCACAGTGTAAAACTTCAAGCCACCGGTTCGACCCTTAAACCTCCACTTCGAACCACGAAAATCCACTACTAGGACCACCATGAACCACTTAACAACGAGCCCAGACCCCTCAAGCAGACCATGAACCGAAGCCATGCAAAAGAATTCAAAACCGTGAGGTGCACATGAAGAGAGACATATGATCATGGACATGTACATTGAGATCTGAAACATTCACATAAAATTCATGCATAATCTTTGTAAAAACAGTATATTATGATTTATATGGTGAGAAAAGAAAGAATATAACATGTCTTGGCTGATAGAGAAGCGAAAATACGTGATACCGGGGCGGAGGACAATGGAGGAGATCACTTGATAGTAAAGCTGCGCATAGAGGAGGATAACCGAAAGCAATCCGAATCTAAAGGGACGAAACGACCTATAGAAGATGGATCAAACTTGGTTGAACCAAATTTTATCAAAGGAAAAAGGAAATTCAAAGGCAAGGATAAAGGGAAAGGCAAGAAGTTCAAAGGGACATGCTACAACTGTGGAAAGCCAAATCACATGGCCAAAGATTGTAGACGTCCAAAGAAAGCCAAGAAAGAACAACAAGGGAAAGATATAGCAAACCATCTCACTACGTCTAACGTCGTGGACATGGAAATGGACCTTGCTGCTATAACATTTGAAGCAAACTTGGCTGATAATTCAAGGCAGTGGTGGGTTGACACTGGAGCTACACGCCACATTTGTTCCGATAAGGTAATGTTCTCAACTTATGTCCCAGTCACTGGAAGAAAGCTTTTCATGAGAAATTCTGCTTCATCAGACGTGGCTGAAATCGGCAAAGTTGTGTTGAAGATGACTTCAAGAAAAGAACTTGCCCTCATCGACGTCTTGCATGTTCCCGAAATCCGAAAGAACTTAGTTTCTGGATCGGCACTTGTTAAAACCGGTTTTAGGCTAGTTTTTGAATCAAACAAGTTTATATTGTCCAAAAATGGTGTCTTCATAGGAAAGGGGTACTTAGAGGACAATCTGTTCAAAATGAATGTAATGCCTGTACTCCGAGAATTTGATGGCAATAAAATTAAAGCTTCTACTTATATTGTTGAGTGTTATAATTTATGGCATGGTCGACTTGGACATGTTAATTACAATACTCTAAAGCGACTGGTTAAATTAAATTTATTGCCAACAATTGATATAAACAAAACACACAAATGTGAGGTGTGTGTAGAAGCTAAAATGACTAAACTACCTTTTCATTCAATGGAGATGAGTACTACCCTTCTAGAGTTAATACACAGTGATATCTGTGACTTGAAATTCGTGCAAACTAGAGGTAAGGGGAGAAAAGAGGCTGGAGTCGGCTGGTTGGAGGAGGGATTAGGGTAATTTTCGAGTTAGAGGGGTGATGAGTGAATGAGAGTGTACAAAAGGACCCCTCTACCTTGTTTTAAATCAAATTAAAAGGCTTAATCCCAAAACTAACCCTCCTTAAATTAAAAAGGCCTAAAAATGTTAAAAATTCAGACTCCAAGCCTTTAATTTTCGTAACATGAGGTCTGAGAGTGTACAAAAGGACCCCTCTACCTTGTTTTAAATCAAATTAAAAGGCTTAATCCCAAAACTAACCCTCCTTAAATTAAAAAGGCCTAAAAATGTTAAAAATTCAGACTCCAAGCCTTTAATTTTCGTAACATGAGGTCTCTCAATTTTAAAAGTGTCATAAAAGTCATAAAAATGGCCCGTATAGGCGAAAAACGGGTCCCCCTCGGTAACCGTGCATAAAATCTCATTAT
>KQ989155.1:1649-13152 GCA_001598015.1 Dorcoceras hygrometricum | reverse complement strand
ATTTGTTGCCTTATCTGGATTCATCGACCGTTGGATGAAGGATATAAATAGCAGACGCTTTGAATTGAAGAAAACATCTCTTGCTATTGCTATTACTGAAACGCTGTCAAAATACTCCCAGAGCTATCTACTTGTTGCAATATTCAAAAGCTCAAAGACTCGAAGATCCTATCAGTTGATCTTTATTGAAATACCTTCGAGTCAATCTTCTGGTTACATTGTTGTAATCGAGTTTCATTGTTGAAACCAGAAGATTCTTACAGTCTCATATACGTGTATTCATTGTATATCTTTTGATTGAGTCTGTAACGAACTGGCTTTGTGAAGCAGTTCGAAAATACTGTCAAGTGTTGTAACCAGCAGTTGTATCTGCTTGGATCGTTTGTTGAGATAGCTAGGAGTCCATACAAGTGCTGCTTGTGTGGGTGGGTGTTTGCAGAAATGCTGTAACCATCAAATTCTTCTAGTGATACCTTCCGAGGAGGAATAAGGGGAGACGTAGGACATTGAAGTCCGAACTTCCAGAAACAAATCTCTGATCCCTTACTTTTACTTTACGCACTTACATATTATTTATTGCTTACTGTTCACAAACCAATCGGCCTTTTTCCGCACAAATATTGTTGGCCGAGAAGTTTGCATAAAACTGAGATCAAAACCTTTAAAAGAGTTTTGAAATAGAAAAATCGAAGGAGTTCATTCAACCCCCCCCCCTTCTGAACTCCTATTTACTTAGTGATCCTATTTCTGGGACCATCAACCACATATGACGATCATGAGGAGTACAAGTACTACGACGACAAAGACGAGGACGGTGGGGTCAGTGATGATGATGAGGCATATTGATCCCAACCTATAGGATATTCCTGTAATATGGAAATGTAGGGTTGATATTGATTATTAATCTACTCTTTTGTGATATATTGGATTGGATTATTATTTTAGTTAATTGGTAAGACAAGGAAACCATTAATAGGTGAAGTAATTTTTAACAATTAACAATGGGTAATTAGATATGAATTTCATACCGAAACATGTATTTTCTTATTTATACTCTATTCAGCGATGGAATTTTTCTATTTATATACGTAAAGATTAATTTATATAAAAAAAATTTAAAATGTTATATGGTGTGACTGTCAAGTGTAGGGTATTGAGTTGATTGAACTATAAGCAACTTCAGGTGGGAAAACGGTTGAGGAGATCAACTAAAACGCGAATAATCGGAAGTTGGGGGCTCAATGATCGGAAGCCTTTGTCACTCCTGTAAAAGGGGACTCCTGAACTGGACTTCACAACACACAGAGAAATACAGAGAGTTTCAAGAAAATAAAAACTTCCCGGAGAACAGAGGCAGGAGAGGAGAGGATAGATTAGAACAAGAGATCTATTGTAATCTGGTTTTTCCTTGAGGAAGGGATTGTAATTTTCTGTGATTTGATCAATAAAGTGGAAGCTGTTCCATTCCCATGGATGTAGACTGGATTTCTTCAATCGAACCACGTAAATGCTTTCGTCCCTTTTTTATTGCTTTAAGCGTGCATAAATTTGTGTCTTGGTGTATGCGTGATGCAGTGCATGTTCTTCATTCTCCCTATGCATGTGTGTGTATTCCATCACCCATTTAGTCATACAATAATGCGGTCACTTGATTCATTACATAACAACTGGCGCCGTCCGTGGGAAGCGAAGCCACGATCGCGAAGACGAGTTCCTTTACGTATGACATCGAGAAGTTTAATGGGAATAATGATTTTGGATTCTGGAGGCTGAAAATGCACGCTCTTCTGGTGCAACAAGGACTGGTTGAGGCATTGATAGGAGATAGTCCATAACAAGTGATTCGAAAGAGAAGACAACAATTCTTGCAAAGGCTCCCAGTGCATTGATTCTTTGCGTTGGTGATAAACCCTTGAGGGAGGTGGCGAAAGAAACATCCGCAACAGCTATCTGGACCAAACTTGAGAATCTTTATATGACAAAGTCCTTATCCAATCGCCTGTATCTGAAGCAACGCCTATATTCATTCAAGATTGCAGATGACAAGAGTATAACCACTCAAATTGGTGAATTCACAAGAATCTTGAATGATCTTGAAAATATAGATGTTGGATTAAAGGATGAAGATAAAGCCTTGATATTGTTGAACTCTCTCCCAGATTCATATGATAACTTCCGCGATGCCATTTTATATGGAAGAGAACAAACCATATCACTGGAAGAAGTCCAATCTGCCATTCAAGCAAAGGAACTCCAAAATAAGATGAAACGGAGTGGAGAAATTCATGGTGAAACCTTGTTGTCTAGGGATAGGCCGGAGAAAAGAACTTATAAACATGACAAAATCAGATCGAGGTCGAAGAGCAAGTCTAAGTTTAAATGCTTCCAATGCCACAAAGAAGGACACTACAAGAGAGATTGTCCAGAAAGGAAGAAAAGACACCAGGATAAACCAACGGAGAATGAAGAAGCTGCAGTAGTCTCAGATGGTTATGAATAAGCAGAAGTGTTGGCTGTCATAGACCTCAAGTCATGTGATGAGTGGATACTGGATTCAGGATGTTCCTTTCACATATGCCCAACCAAAACTTGGTTTGAAACTTTCACTGAAACAAATGAGGGACTAGTCTTATTGGGCAATGACAGAGCATGCAAAGTAAAGGGGATTGGGTCTATAAGGCTGAGGATGTATGATGGAGTGGATAGGTGCATGACAACAGGAAGAAAGAACTAGTGGGGAGCAACCACGGGTAGCGAGAAATACTACCTAGACGCTGGATCAGCAGCAGGAAGACTAAACATCAGCTGATAATCTAGATGTTGGGACAATTGGTCTTAGGTTTCTCACGTCTGGTTTTGTATATAAGACATAAGCGTGTACTAGTGAACTTAGCTTGTAACCGCTGTAAACTTTGAAGTATTTGTGTAAATGAATCATGTTTACGCTACCAGCTGAACTTATTATGCTTCTGCTGATTTACGCTTCTGCTGGTTGAATTTTTTTTTTTTAGTAAGTTTTGTATAAACCAGATTAGATTGTTAAACTTGTTTAGTTTACATTAATAACTCAGTAATTAAGATTAGAAGATTAATTGTGAGCAGAGAGCCTCACACTAGGTGTGGGATCGGGAGATATCGGCATCACCATTGATGTTTTTGTATATGTATTAATTCATTATACTTCATCTATGAACCTTTCAATCGTTTTTTGGTTTTATTAAATTTCCAATTTAAGTTTTGTACATATACAATATTCAAACACCACGTTTGTTCATGAACGCTATTGAATAAACTAACAAAAAGGATTACATTATCAAACAAAATTAACAAAACATTGCATGTTGATGTTGAATATGTGTAGCACCTCCTGCTCCTCTTACCTTCACATGACTCATCGGAGTATCACCTAACATGCAATAAAATAATGACGAAATATGAATTATCAAGTATGTAAAAAAAAAATTCATAGGCCTAATCAAAACACCTACGACGTGTATTTTTACTAATACATTTACCTCTCGTGTTGTCTCTCTCTCGTTGACGATTAGTCCATCTGATTCCGGTAACGTGTTATGCGATCAGGACCAGCTCGCCTCCTATCTCGACGAACGATATTGTGTTGCAGTCGAAAAGTTGGTTCATCCCAATATTGTTCGTCATGGATAGGGTAGAATCTACCATCATATGTGTTCACATATTCGGTTAAAACGATTTAAACTTGTTTCATATAAAACGATTTAAATTTAAAGGCAAAGATTTAAACTATATTGATTAATTTTTTTAAAATTATTATATTTTCATATCAAAATGGAAGTATTTTAAAGACAAGACATTAAAATTGAAAATTAGATAAATATCAAATATAAAATTCAAAAATTTGAAAACTAATACTGTTATACCAACTGGTGAAAATAAAATTATAATGTATTATAAATCCTAAAAAATTAAATATGCACAATAATTACCCATTTATCGTTGATATAAACTGAACCAGCGTAACGACTTTGATTATAATCTGAAAAAATATAAATTAACTATAAACTGTATGTATGAAATTAAATAAAAATATTTATGAAATAATACATTTAATTTAACAATTACTTGTCCCTGGTTTGTCATATACCACACAGAATATCAGTGTTGATGGGCAGAGAAATTCAGCAAACACCATAAGAACATAAATCAATATTTGTACGTAGCAACGCTGAAATCGACTATATAACAATATTTCACGAACATTTAATAAAATAATACATTTAATATAATAATTACATGTCCCTGATTTGCCTTATACCACACAGAATATTAGTGTTGATGGAAAGAGAAATTGAGGAAGAACACCATAATAATAGAAAGCAATGGTTGTACGCACCAGCGCAGAAATCAAATATATATATATATATATATACAATATTTCAATTATGATATCAACGAGCGATTTCACGAAGGATATCAACGAAGGACAAAGGATTTGAGCGATTTGTAATATAAATGGAGAGGCTATTTATATGCGAAAGAATCCAGAGTATAAATGAAACGAACCAGACTCTAGAAGTTTTTTTTTAAAAACATGTGCGGAATACTTAAACTTAAAATGTGGCTCGTTCCCTTTTAAAACATTTCTAAATCATTTTCTCATCCATACTTCAAACATAAATAAAGGAATATTTAAAAACGTTAAACATCCAAATGGAATAAAATCAACTGAGTAAAAGACTAAATATGTTTAAAACCAACATCTAAAACTGTATCATCTCTAAAAGAAATACATCGCTGTGGTCAAGGGATAATGCTGCAACAGGCGCTCAGATGTCCTCACCGCGAGTCGGTGTAAACTCAGCAGGATCATCACCTGCACCATTTAAACCTAGTGAGCCTAGAGGCTCAGCATGCTCTATCGTATATCGTAACAAGGTACATACTAATAAAATCGCATGCAAGCACATTTTTGTAATAAAATAACGTTAAAACATGAATGCGTGCATGATCTTAAAATATTGCTTCATGCATTTCATATCATAACATAACATATAACATATAAGGCATGACATAACGTAACATGAAAAACATATGAGTCGTATCCTGAAGTGTGACCATAGTCGATTGATCAATCTATAAACCAACGTACGTGACGGTGTGGTTCACCTGACCTCGAGCCGGGATCCCTATATGTCACACCTCTATGTTGCCACTTCACCATGATATCGACACATGGATCCATAAGCTTCCACTTCACCATGATATCACACATGGATCCATAAGCTCATCATATATTAACAGAAGTTCAACCGGTCCGGTATCCCGCATCCCCTCATCATCATTTGTCACAAATCATTAAATCCCTCGGGTTTTATCTTTTAAAAGAACATGCCTTTGACATTCATAAAACATTCATGATGCATGCATTTCGTAAAATTATGCAAGTTTAAAAGCTTAGCCCGTTAATGTATAATTAATCTTTTCCTTTAAAACATTTACGTACATAGCATACTACATATATAATTAATTGTACATTTACGGGCTTTTACATTTTTCTACTTCGGTCAAGGAATGGTTCCGGGGCCTGGCCCACTACTTCTAGACTAAACCTCATTCTTAAATCAGACGATGAAACGAATGGTCACCATTTTAAAACCTTGAATATTTTAATTAAATTTTGACTTATTAAAAATCAATTTTGACTTATTAAAATCAATTTTGACTTTTAAAATCAATTTAAATCAATTTTGAGCCGATTTTTGACCAAAATATCGATTTTGACCAATTTAAATCCAAAAATCAATTTTGACTCAATTAAAATTCCAAATACCCCAATTTTGACTAAAAACTTAAAAATAACATAACTTAATTATTTTAAAAGTTTGACTCAATTTTTTAAAACATCTAGTTACTTTCTTTAAAATTGGACCTTTGACTTAGACTTAAAAATAACATGTCCAAAATTAAAATAACTTGGACCGACTTTAAAACATTTGACTTGAGACTCGAAGAATCGGTTCGGTCCAACCGAACCATCCAAACCAGTTCAGTTAGACCGAACCATAACAAAATTAAGCCCTAAACCGAAAACCACACACACACGCTCATGTGCAGCCGCGACCAGCCGCCGACATCGCATTCGTTCTCCCTGCTCCGGCCACCACTGGCCGGAGCCCCACCGGCTGGACCACCCCCAAGTCCAGCCGGTCCTAACCTGACCAACCTTGGTCCCACCCGTGGTTGCACTAGGGAGCACGAACCAGGTGAATGGGACGTACGGCGCTGCACCGTTTCACACAGCGCACGATGTTTCGATTTTTCCTGATGGTTCGATCATGATTTCTCATCTTAGGGCCACTCCTAGACCACCCTAGGATCCTCACTCGACAGCCTAGCCATGAGCCATGACCCCTGGACCTTTCACAAACCGAATCAACATGAGAACAAGTCGAGAACATGAAAGCACTATCGTGTCATGCATGAAACTTGGACAAGGAGATATAGATCTGGACAAAACATGATCAATTCACACAATTTTCATGAAAAACGGTCTAGTATAGTTTACATGGGGAGAAAAAGAATTGATATCACATGTCTGGTTTGGTTGGAGTAGAGTTTTACGAGTTATCGACGTTGTAGACGCGAGATCAGGGCACCATCGATTTTGGATCACCAAGCTTCACCAAGAATGGAGTGTTCGAATTTTTGTGCTTGAGGGGAAAGGGGAGGACGGCTAGATCTGATTTAGGGGCTAGGTTATGGTTAAAATTTGTGTTTTTAAATAATACAATGTGACACAATTGATCCCTATGATTTAATTAAGTAAAGGAAGTGGAAATGACATGCTAGCCCTCCATTTAGTTGAAAAGATAATTAAAACTTTATCTTGGTCTTGAAAAGGGTTTAAATTTCGAAATTGGAGCCTTCTCAAAATTTAAAACACTTTAAAATCTAATAAACCAGCCTGTATAGGCAAAAACGGGTTCCCCTCCAAAACAATTATAAAAACTCAAATTTTCAGAAATTGTCGCTTAAAATAAAATAATTTCATTCTTAAAAATCCAATAACTTAAAAATCTCAAATTATGTTTATTCCGGTTGACGCTAATCTCGTCCACGCGTCTGTAACTCAAACAGGCTGAAAAACAACACATGCATACCATGCTGCATAAAATCATAAATGAATCATATAAAACGGCATGTAATCATCTAAAAAATATTTCCCCTAGTCACGCACTCATTTCTACGTTGTCAGGAATTTCTAGGCGTTACAACTAAACTCTGGACCCAAAATATGACATAAAAAAAATATCAGCTCAGAATCCTGAGTTTGAAACTCCGGATTCTTAAAGAAAATATTTAAAAATTATTTTCAATAATAATAAAATATTGAATACATGTTCCCGTGCATGTCAGAATCCGGAGATTGAAACTCCGGATTCTGAAACATAAAAATAAAAAGAAAAAATCGTGAAGCGTGTTCTGCAATTATCAGAATCCAATTTATAAACTCCCGCAAAATGTAATACTTTTACAATTTGTGATTTTTAATATTATTTTAAAAAAAGCCCCAATTCATTACGTCAACAATAACGTCAAGATAGTGTAAATGACGTGTAAATTAGCGATAAGAATATATTGATTTTTGAGTGATGTCAGATTTAGAAAAATAAAAAATAAAAAGTGGGCTAACTTGATTGTAAATTGGCCAACGAAGAAGGCTTATGCCTCGATGAGTTTTATTTTAAGCAAATTCCTAAAATATTGTTTTTTTCATAGACATGATATTATCTTTATATTTCCGATACAAAAATTCCTCGGAACTGCGACGCACTAATCCATCGTTAATTATAATTTAATTTACCTAAAACACCTCCTTCTTTTTTAAATGTTTTCTTATTTTGAAGGAGTAATATTAAAATTTTTTTTTGAAATAACTCAACATTTGTTGGTTTATTTTATATCTTTCCAACATATATGTTTTTTAGGGTAACTTTTAAAATTTATTTTAGGTTATAAAAATAAGATATGTTCTCAAAATAACATAAAAAACCAAACATACTCCATGATGATGTATTTTTTGATACCAAGATTCCAAATTTAAAATGAAGTATCGGGTTTGAAACCTAACCGTAACAATCTCCTCCACGCATAGACAATCAAATTGAAAAATAGAAATTGTCGTTCATGTTGTATCGTTGTCTTCAAACCTGCGACGTTTGAACAAGTCCAAGAAAACTCATAAATTAATTTCCTATTAAAATCTATGTGTATTCTTTTTTTCCCCAAAAATTATTAGGATCAGTTTAACAGCTCATAAGGTGACATATGGAGGACAAATAAATAGTTGGAACGCGGTCCACAATGTTCCTTGCTCTTTGAATATGAACTTATCTGACTATTAGCGTAATTTAGTGTATTCCGTGTTTGAACTTTGATCACTTCCTTTCTTGAGCCCTTTGTATACGAAATGGGCAAAATTCAGTGTTATATGTTTTGACTCTTTACAAATTTTCTTATCTACGTTAACTGGTTTTTTTATTTTTGATAATTTATTCTTTGGTTTGTATTTTTTCTCCGTTATAGAACTGACATGATGTTTGTTATACAAGTCAACGTCCCGTTATGTCAAATAGAAAAATTTGAAATTAAAAAATAAAAAAGAAAATATAGATTGATGATTCGTTGGGTTAAGCTGCTGATGTTACACCCCTTGATCTGGTTGAGTAGGTCGACGTAAAACAAATGATTTAAGATCTGAATGATTAATTCTATCCCTATTGAATATAGGAGTGATTAGTTTAGTTCTAATATGCATACATGATAATAATAATAATATGTATAGAGCAAATTAAGTCGAATAAACCAATTGTTTTTTTTAGTTTTGGTAATAGAAAATTAGCTTAAAATAAATTATATATTAATTATGATATTGTGTATGTTAAGATAGTTTGAGAATATTTGAAAATTTTAGGTGATTGGATAGAATCACAACTAAGTATAAAATATGGTAGATAATCATTATCACATCAACTCTTTGATTTCATCGTTTATGTACTCTAAGGTTTGTTTACCTATAAATAAGTAATTCATGTAACTCTTTTTGATATATCGAATTAATATACTATCAGCACAAATATATTATTGTTTTATTTTTTATCTACCACCACAACTGTTAAACACTCTGTTCTTTATTCATGTTGTACTTCTCCTCCAAATAAATACGTACAACATGAGACATATAATCATCAGTATCATCTCTTGTATTTTGTTTTTGCATACTAAATCTGTATTTCTTTGCCAAGTGGCTCGTTCCATTTACTTTTTGTCAAACAAGCATATAGATTGCATGAGCTTGTGGTATATATAAAACTATTAATTAAAGCATGATTATATTTTTGTTAGGATATGTTATATGAGTATGTTATTGAATTATCAATGATAATTTGCATACGTCTCATGGATGTTCTTGTATCTTAAAATTTTATTGGATGTCATGTATCACATTGTAGATGTAATTCTATAGCGATTCTAGTTTTCTCATTTTTCAAACCATGTCTTTACCGTAGTTTAATGATTTATAATTTCGGTGGTATGTAGATTTGATCATGTCAAATATTTCAAAGATTGATTTATCGCTCTTGATATCTCCGTGTTGGAGTAAGTTTATAAGTTTGGTGAAGATAATAAAGAGATTAATCAGCTCAAAGTATAATCGACCAGATCAAGACAGAGTATACTGCATTGATATGTAGAAACAATATCAGAGCTAAGCTGGTTAAGGTCAAATCAGTTCAGAGACTTTAGACATAGAAAAGCGTCAGAGTGGCCACGGGGTACAGCTGCAGCGGGCGCTCAGATGTCCTCACCGACAGTGGGATAAACTCGTCAGCAGACTTATCTGCACCATTTAAACCTAGTGAGCCTAAAGGCCCAGCATGCTCTATCTTTTAAATTAGCAAAGTACGTACAATAAAACCACATGTAAGCACATACGCATAATAAAATAACATTGAAACATGCATGCATGGATAGTCGTAAAATATGGTTCGTAACGTATCATAACATATCATAATCATGTGGCATACATAAAAGGCATGACGTAACGTAACATAAAAACGTATGAGTCGTATCAGTGAAGTGTGAGCTAGCGTATGATTGATCAATCGAAAGAACCAACGTACGTGAAGGTGCGGTTCACCCGACCTTACATTGGGATCCCACACACCTCTATGCCACTTCACCATGTCGTGATCATATGGATCCATGAGCTCGTAATACATTAAAACAGGGGATTCTCGGGCCCGATATCCCGACTATCTCCCATCATTAAACTTGCCACAAATCACTTGAATCTCTCGGGTTTTCCTTTAAAACATGTCTTTGACGTTTCATAAAATCTCACGATGCGTGCATTTCATAAAAACATGCAATTTAAAAACTTAGCCCGTCAATATATATTTAATTCCTCATTTAAAATATTATCATACATAGAATACTATATATATAATTAAATATATATTTACGGGCTTCTATATTTTCTACTTCGGTCAAAGACTGGTTCAGGAGCATGGCCCACTACTTCTAAGCACAAAAGAACCTAGACTTAACTTAAAATTTAAACTTTGCCTTATACATGCCTTGGTCCATAACCTTAAATTCAACCTTTGAAAATTTCTAAAATACTTCATCCTTTGCTAAAAATAAAATATTTACTATTTGACTAAATAAAGACTCATTGACCAATTTTGACTACATAAAATCCCAATGACTACAATTTTGACTTTAAAACTTGAAATAAAATATTAGGTCCAACAATAATTAAAAGTTTGACTAAATATTTTGACTTTAAAAGGTTTGACCAAAAATTCTTAAAATTGGACCTTAACTTTAAAATTAAAATAACCAGTCCAGAAATAAAATAAGTTAGACCAAACTTAAAATATTTTGACTCGACCTTCGACTAACCGACCCGATCCAATCGAATCAATCGGTCCAGCCAAACCGACCGACCCATGCAAACCCTAAACCACACTACGCACGCCGCCGCCAACCCCACGCGACCTCGCCTCTTCACGCCCCTCGGCCTCCCTGCTCCGGCCTCCCCTAGCTGGAGCCCCATCGGCTGGGCCACCCCCAGGTCCAGCCAGTTCCCTGGACCCAACCACGGCCCCAGCCATGAGCCATTCTCTCGCACGACGCAAGGAAATGGGCAGCATGCACACGACGAGAGATGTCATGCGGCCGCACGTCCAGCCCCGTTCCAGCCATGATCTAGCCATCCTATGTTGGGGAACCGTGGCGGATCCGGATCCCGTCTCTCGGCGAGGCAGCGGAAGAACAAAATTTGGCCAGGAGACGTTCAATACAATTCTAAATCATGCAAACTATGAACCATTCATAGGGTGTTTTTGTTGATTACCTTGCTGGCAACTCGTGCCTGGCTCCGACCAGTTTCGCGAGGAAACCGGCACTTCACGGTAGGCGGCGGTAGATTACGTCAATCAGGTCCACAACCGGAAAC
>KQ989154.1:2293-12767 GCA_001598015.1 Dorcoceras hygrometricum | reverse complement strand
CTCCACCAGCACTGTGCATTGTCTCTCAGCTGCAACACAGCCAGCTTCAGTCTCTTCTTGGGAGTGTACTCCAGAGTATCAAACAACTCCTCCATCTGAGCTAACCAAGCCTCAGCCATCGCACCACCCTCTGCTGCAGAAAACGTCGGAGGGTTCGTCCGCTGAAACCTATCTAGGACCAACTCCATCTCGCCTATCTGTCTAGTAACATTCTCAACCTGATGAACATCATCATCACTACCTGCCCTAGACTCCTCCGTAGTACGTCTAGTCGTCCTACCTCTTCCTCGCCTCGGCGGAATCTAAAAAATTCTAGAGGTAAGATCTCACATCAGATATATCACATAGACAGAATAAAGATCACATAAGTCACAGAGTCAATCAAAATCAAATCAAAACTCTGTGCCTAGACTCGAGTGTGATCAAAGGAAATCGAGCTTATCCCAGTTTAAGCTCTGATACCAAAAATGTCAGGCCCCGTGCTAATCACACAAGATTAGAGGACAATTAAGCACATAATCACGGAAGCGTAAAACAGAACTTAAAAAATTTTCGAAATAATATGGGCCTGAACTCAAAACATACATTCAAAATATCAATACTCAAAATACGAGTTGACTCGAACATGCTATAATTGATGCCATGAAATGCATGAGGGCTATCAAAGGTCGGATATATAGACCAGTAAATCCACTGGCAATTCATCTCGGTCGAGCCTCTATACCACGCACGATGTATCAACCGGGGAAATCATTGGTCCGTGATCTTCAGAGCCCATCAGCCCATCACAGCTCGGTAATATTGAGACACAACCAATCAGTCGGTCACCACTCCGATGATAGCGTTGGACTTTTCAGGAACAAATCATCAGTCGGCCAGTCGCAACGTGGCTCTCGAATCAGGTCATCAATCAATCTGTCAATCAGGCTCAAGATGTATGCATGTATGCCAATTCAATATTCAATACACAATGCATACAATTCAATACGTGAAAACAGAATGTAAAACTCAATCAATTCACAAGCTGTATCACGTAAATCACAGAAGCATATCAACAGATTTCACAACATCAATCACAGCCATGTTCACGCTCAAAGCTGCTAAATCTGATCAATTCGTACCTCCAACAGCTGATTTCTACCTCAACAGATTTATCAAGGCACGGCAACACAACTGAAGCAAGTCAGCTTCCTCCTGCTACAGAAATTCACGGCAAGATGCACCTAGAATCCTCAAATATGTTAAGGAAACTCAATTAATAACTCATGTCTAATTCAAATCTCAAAAGTTCCTACGGTCCAGAACCTAACTCGGTTCTACCTCTAAACAAAGTATTTGCATCTGATACTAAGCATAGAACAGTAGGAAATCCTTACCCAGAAGCTGAAACTAACTGAAGAACTAACAAGTTCCACTGTACGAAGAAACCAGCAACTTCACGATCCTCTCCAAGGTCGTTCTATAGCCTCAACTGGATAACAATCGGAAGAGCAACTCACAAGGAACCCAGTGCCACCAAAATCATCGAAAACAACGGCTGTAATCGAAAAAATTCTAGGGAAGAAACATTCGGGTGAACAGTAGCTAGAACGAGGGTTTGAAATTGGAGATAAGAAATATCGGGTTCAGAATAATTCTAAGTTTCGATCAACACTTATCTATATATCTCACAAACCACCAGCTGCTGCTCACCAAAATCAGCAGACATCGAAACAGATATCAGCTCTTCCTCTCAACGAAACCAGCAGCAACCATCAGACGTTGTATTCTCAAAGGAACGTCAAAACGACACCACATCAACTAATCAAAACGACGCCGCATCGCTCCAGCAGCTGACAACAGATTCCTTGCAAAACAACCAGCAGCTGGTCGCGCTAAACAACTCAAAACGACGACGTACAGGACACGTCATCATCGCTGCCAACAGCTGGTCACAAAGCGTTACACCCAAAACGCTGCGTTTCAACTTATCAAAACGACGTCGCGTTGCTCCCACGACTGGTTCCTCAAACCAGCAGCTGGTCATTCAGCTGGGACAATTCCTCACAACGCAACAGCTGATAGCGCTACAATCCAGCAGTCAACACCAAAAGGTTGACCAAGACGTGTCGCTTTCTCGTTAATCCTCGCACCCGTGCAACTGCTGCCAGCAGATACCTCTTCAAACGCAACTACTGAAAAGCGAAACGACGATGCATCACTCACTCGCTACAGTAGAAATCTGAAATGCGCTACATCTGATTCTATGAAACGACAGCGTATTACTCCTACGCCACCAACAGCTGATAAAAGACTTCATCAACTCGTGCAACTGCTGAATTCTACTGGAATCAGATTCATTTCGCAAAACCCTCCAAATTAATGCTACTAATTCCAAATCAATTCAATAATCACTAATCTAAAATCTGATTCCTCACATTTTTTATGTGATATAATTGTTGCTGTGTGACCTTACCCTCTTAGTGCCTTCGTAGATTCCGCCTAGACATAGGGGTAGAGGTAGAGGGCAGTTTTAGGAAGAGTCCGAAGGTCAGAACGAGGAAGTGCAAATTAGTATTCCTCGTCGTGGTCGTGATAGACAGGTTGAGATTGAGTTTGATGAGCTGGCAGCCCGTGTGGACGACATGGAACTGGTAATGGCAAGGTTTCAGCGGATAAATCCTCAGATGTTTAATCGGGATGATCCTAGTTCCGATGTGGAGTCCTGGTTGCAGCACATTACCGGGTTGTTCGACCGTGTCAGGTATGATGACGAGCGTAGGCTGAGTTTGGCTACGTTTCAGTTGAGGAGAGGTGCCGAGCGTTGGTGGAGAGGTGCTTCTCGTGCGCTAGAGGAGACTGGTGTAGGGATTTTGTGGAACACTTTCTGTACTGCTTTTCTATAGTAGTATGTCCATGAGTCCTATGTTAACGCCAGGGAGCGTGAGTTTGATAACCTGGTGCAGGGATCTATGTCCGTGGGAGAGTATGCCCGGAGGTTTTCTTCTCTTCTTGCAAATGTTCCACATGTTTCTGGCCGTGAGAGGGCAAAGAGGAATAAGTTTTTGGAAGGACTGAATGAAGAGTTGTATTCTTTGGTGTTGGCGGGTTCACTGCCGAGTTATGCGGATGCGGTGGACAAGGCTATGGATATTGAGGAGGGACTGCAGAACCGTAGGTCTCGTGTTAGGACGCAAGTTGTGCAAGGTAACCGTCCCATGGTTTCGGGGGTGCAACCTTCCCAGTCTGTGCAGTCATCCCAGCCACCCCAGCAGCAGGTAGCCCAACAGCCTGGACCCCATAGGTTTAGACCTCGTGGTCATCAGTTTAAGAAGAAGTCTGGTTCTAGTTCTTCTAGCTCGGGTAGTTCTAGTAGCGGCAGTAGTTCCAAGGTTGAGTTTTGTCACCAGTGTGGAGGAAGGCATCCTACAGTGCAGTGTGTAGGTGTGCAAGGTTCGTGTAATGTCTGCGGACAGTATGGTCACTTTGCGAGAGTGTCTCCTTTGTCTGGATCTCAGCATACCGCCGCCCCACCGCAGGGTCGAGGTGGACCGTCTAGAGGTCGTTTTTTTCCTGTTCAGCAGCAGAGTTTGGGAGAGCCTCAGTTTAGGCCGTTTCAGTAGCCTGGTCCTTTGCGGTTCGGACAGTCTTCCCAGCCCCAGTTTTCAGGACCTCAGTTTTCCCAGGTAAATGCCATGACAAGGGAAAAGCGGAGGGCACACCAACAGGAGTGATCGCAGGTACTTGCTTTGTCTTTGATTTTCCTGCACGTGTGTTATTTGATACAACAGCATCGCATTCGTTTATTGCTGATGAATTTGTGGTTGAGCATGGTTTTCATACCACTTCTTTGAGTGATGTTGTGTCTGTTGCAACCCCTGTCGGCACGATCCTATACTCCCAAGAGATTTTGTTGAATGGCATTCTTAGGTTTGGTGAGAACATGTTGTTAGCTAATCTGATTAGGCTTGTGATGTGGGATTTTGATTGCATAGTGGGAATGGATGTGTTGTCTGGTTATAGGGACACCGTGGAATATTTCATGGAGTTGTGCGCTTTAGGCCTCAGTCTGGCGACAAGTGGGATTTCTATGGCCTGGATTCCTGATCGAAGATTCCTTTAGTCTCTGCGATAGATATGTTTAGCTTGTTATCATTGGAGAATGCTGGATTTATGATCTACGCTTTGGATTCGACTTCTTCTTCACGCGTAGAGCTTAGTGATGTTCCCGTTGTTCGCCATTTCCCGGATGTGTTTCCGAAGGAGATTCCTGGCTTTCCTCCGAAGAGGGAGATAGACTTCAGCATTGAGTTGGTACCAGGTACAGCTCCAATCTCGAGAGCCCCGTATCGTTTAGCGCCTGCTGAGTTGAGGGAGCTTAAGGTACAGCTTAGCGACTTGATGGAGAAGGGATTCATTAGGCCGAGCATGTCTCCATGGGGTGCGCCTATCTTGTTTGTAAAGAATAAGGATGGGTCTATGAGGATTTGCATCGATTTTAGGCAATTTAATAAGGCGGCAGTGAAGAATAAGTACCCTTTGCCGAGGATCGATGACCTGTTTGATCAGCTTCAGGGTTCCGTTGTGTTTTCTAAGATCGATCTGCGTTCGGGGTACCATCAGTTGCGCATTTGAGAACAAGATGTTGCGAAGACTGTATTTTGTACGAGGTACGGGCATTATGAGTTCTTGTCTATGCCTTTTGGTTTGACGAATGTCCCTGCAGTTTTCATGGACTTGATGAATCGAGTCTTTAGAGAGTTCATCGATCAGTTTGTGATTGTGTTTATCGATGACATTATGGTGTACTCCAAGACTCCGATGCAGCACAAAGAGCATTTGAAGTTGGTTCTTCAGACGCTTAGAGACTCGCAACTGAATGCTAAGTTTTCTAAGTGCGAGTTTTGGTTAGACAGAATTTTATTTCTGGGTCATGTTGTTTCAGCTGCAGGTATATCTATGGATCCCAATAAAGTTGAGGCAGTAGTTTACTGGGAGAGTCCCAAGAATGTTGCTGAGGTTCGTAGTTTCTTGGGTTTGGCTGGCTATTATCATCGCTTTATAGAGGGATTCTCTAGTATAGCTAAGCCGATGACGCAGTTGACTCAGAAAGACAAGAGGTTTTTTTGGACTGAGCAGTGTGAGAACAGTTTTCTATTGCTCAAGGAGAATCTAACTTCTGCACCTGTGTTAGCTCTGTCGTCCGATTCGGGTGGTTTTGTTGTTTGTTCGGATGCTTCCCTGAATGGATTGGGTTGTGTGTTGATGCATAATGGTCGATTCATTGCGTATGCCTCTCGTCAGTTGAAACCGCATGAGACTCGTTACCCAGTTCATGATTTAGAGTTGGCAGCAGTGGTTTTTGCCTTGAAGATTTTGCGCCACTATCTGTATGGCGAGCAGTTTGTGGTGTATTCAGACCACAAGAGCCTTCAGTATCCGTTTTCTCAGTCAGATTTGAACATGAGACAGCGTAGGTGGATGGAGCTGCTTAAGGATTTTGATTGTAAGATCCAATATCAGCCTGGGAAAGTGAATGTAGTTGCTGATGCATTGAGCAGAAAGGCTCAAGTGGCGATGCTGGCTTCGATGCAAATTTCGAAGGTCCATGAGCATCTAAGCACTACTGGTTGGCGATTTTACCCATGTGAGGATTATGTTGTGGTGTCTTCTTTTCAAGTTGAGCCACAGATTGTTGCGAATGTTAGAGCAGCTCAGAAGATCGATCCATCCATCCATGAGTTGAAGCTGAAGGTCAGAGCTGGACAGTTAGAGGATTATATTGTCTCGTCAGATGGTTGTTTGAGATTTTGTGGCAGGTTGGTTGTGCCAAATCTGATTGATTTAAAGGATGAGATCTTAAGAGAAGCGCACTGTATTAGACACAGTGTCCATCCTGGTACAAGGAAGATGTATCATGCCTTGAAGCAGCATTACTGGTGGGCAGGTTTGAAGAGTGATGTTGCTGATTTTTTAGCCCGTTGTCTGAATTTTCAACAATTTAAGGCCGAGAGGATGAGACCTCACTTTTTGATAGCTTCCGCATGTGTTTATCTGTTGTGAGCACGAGGCCTGACACCTGGTGGTCTATTGCAGAGTTTGGAGATTCCCCAATGGAATTGGGAGCACATAGCTATGGACTTCATCACACATTTACCTCGTTCCAACAGAGGGTGTGATGCTTTGTGGGTTGTTATTGATAGATTGTCGAAGTCTGCTCACTTCATTTCCCTACAGTTTGAAGTATTCTTTGAAGAAGATAGTGAAGCTGTACATAGATTTTGTGGTGAGGTTGCATGGTGTGCCAGTTTCTATCGTTTCAGATCGTGATCCAAGCATTACTTCCAGGTTTTGGAAGAGTTTGCAAACAGCTTTGGGTACCAGATTGGCGATGAGCACAGCGTGTGAGACCTGTGTTTTCGCAATCAAGTGTTGCTTGGGTTGAAACCAGCTGGTAGTAGATGTGTGTGTGGAAGTCATCGAATTTGCCTAAGTGTTGGAATCAGCAGTTGGAAAGATATCAGCAGTAGTTGTAGGAATCAGTTGGAGCAGCAGTGCTTCGTTAGATTTCAGTCATTGCGTTTTGGTAGGAAGCAGCAGCAATTTTCAATCGTTGGTATATTAGCACGTATCCAGCTGTTGCGAGAGACCAGCTGTTGCGAGTGATCAGCTGTTTGTTAGCGATCAGCAGTGGCTAGCGAGTGACGTGTCCTGTGGTGACATGTCCCTCTCTCTGAAGCGACGACATTTTGTGAACAGGAACCAGCTGGTGGTTTTGTTAGCTTGTTTCTTAGTGGGTATCGAAACTACGTCGTTTAGTAAAGTTGGAACGACAGCGTTTTGAGTGGAGCACTTTGCATCAGCTGCTGGTTATATTAGGCATCTACTGTTGAGAGATCTGATGCATTGCTTTATTCAGCTGCTGGTTTGTTGATCAGCTGTTGTTAGCGAGGTAACGTGTTCCTCTGCGACGTCATTTGGTTAAGTTGGTGCGACGCCGTTTAGCCTTAGTGTTGTGTGAGAGATCCAACTGCTGGTTGATATAACAGCGATGACGACTGTTTTGTTGATGGAATCTGTTCCTGCTACTGCCAGCTGTTGAGTAGTGTATTTATTAGAAGACTTGGTCTTTGATTTGGCATGAGATTCCATACTTAGAATATATTTTCCCCGATTATCGTTCTCTGTCGTGAACCCTAAGCACTGTTCACCGTAGCTTTTCCGCCGTCGATTCCCGTCGTTTCTCGTCTCTGTTTTGAGCAAGACCGGTGGCGCTGCACTCCTTGAGAGTTGCTCTTTCGATTGATACCACTTTTGGAAGCTATGGTAGGCTGGAAGTAGGATCGCGAAGCAGCACCAGTAGCCGTACGTTCGCTGTTTCAGGTAGCGCTTCGATTAACTGATAAGATCTTACCTTAGGCTTTGATTTGAGCTTCCTGTTGAGTTAGGAAGGTAGGATTATCGCTGGTTGAGTGTAGCTCCCAGTTCCTGTATTCTGTGTTAGCGTCCCTAAGAATTATGCGTGTTGTTTAGCAGGTTTCAGACCAGATTTCTCGGGACCCCGTTTGTAGTAATTGTTGCACAGAATATCGAGGTACGTATTTGGAGCTTGTAAATCAGCATGTTTCTGGCTTGGGTAATTTGAGGTTGCTGGTTATGTGAGATGATCGTGATTAATTGTCGTGTGTGTAGTTGCTGTTTGTGCATATGTTATATGCTTGCTGTTTAGCTTATTTCGTACATTTCGCGCGGTTCGGGGGGCACTTGAGTCAGTACACGCATTGGAATATCATTCCTCCAGCTGTTGCAGCCATTGTTTCGTTGTTTCGTTGTTGTTGCTATTCTGTTCTTACCAGGATGCGAGGACGAGCGGTGATACCGCACTCTCATCTCCCTGCTGGGATCTGTTAGCCTCTATGCACCGAGTGGCTAACTACCACAGTTCATAGGTTAGGAAACGGTAGGACTGATAAGATCTTACCTTAGGCTTTGATTTGAGCTTCCTGTTGAGTTAGGAAGGTAGGATTATCGCTGGTTGAGTGTAGCTCCCAGTTCCTGTATTCTGTGTTAGCGTCCCTAAGAATTATGCGTGTTGTTTAGCAGGTTTCAGACCAGATTTATCGGGACCCCGTTTGTAGTAATTGTTGCACAGAATATCGAGGTACGTATTTGGAGCTTGTAAATCAGCATGTTTCTGGCTTGGGTAATTTGAGGTTGCTGGTTATGTGAGATGATCGTGATTAATTGTCGTGTGTGTAGTTGCTGTTTGTGCATATGTTATATGCTTGCTGTTTAGCTGATTTCGTACATGCATTGGAATATCATTCCTCCAGCTGTTGCAGCCATTGTTTCGTTGTTTCGTTGTTGTTGCTATTCTGTTCTTACCAGGATGCGAGTACGAGCGGTGATACCGCACTCTCATCTCCCTGCTGGGATCTGTTAGCCTCTATGCACCGAGTGGCTAACTACCACAGTTCATAGGTTGGGAAACGGCAGGTTGAGCTGTTGATGCATCTGATAAGGGTGAGCGAGTAGGGGTGAGTGGGTAGCTCCCACATGTCCTACACACATGTGTGTGGCCACATATCTTTTGCAGATTTCGTTGAGCTATGTTTGAGTTCTTTGGCTCCCTTCTTCGGTTGTAGCCCTCGGCTGTTGTCCCATTCTTCATGCATAGCATCTGCATTTTATCCTTGCTGTTTACTGCTGTTTTATAGTTGCTCTCCGTACTGGGGTTTGACCCCAATGTCCCTCTGGGGCTTGGTTTGTTTGTTGCATGTGTTTGTTTTCAGGTATTCCAGGTTTTACAGCTGGTCGTGGTTTTAACCCAGCTAGTGGTGCCCCAGGAGGTGGTTAGAGTGTCCCAGTTAGTATAGTATATGTATATGTATCAGTACTTAGCCAGGGGATGCCCTGTGCTCTGTTATATTCAGTTGTGGTTGTTGTCAGGTACTTGATGCATGTTTATGCTGTACTTTATTTCTGTGGCTTGTAGCCTTTGTTGGTTTAAACTGGGATATATTTTGAGTATTGCACTATTTTAAATTATTTTATTTTTCTGTCAGGCCAAGAGCAAAAAATTTAACCACTTTTTAGTTGCTTCCGCTTGTTTTTGCGTGTGTTATCTCTGATGTGAGCACGAGGCCTGACATTTTTGGTATCAAAGCTTAAACTGGGATTAGCTCTATTTCTTTGATCACACTTGAGTCTAGGCACAGCGTGTGTGTTGCTTGTGCTTGACTATGTGTTTATGTGCTGCATAAGTTTTGTGTTATGTGATTTCTATGTTGTACTTGTTCTGTGCTACCTTATCCTATTGAGTGTATTCATAGATGCTGCCTAGACATCGAGGTAGAGGTAGGGGGCAGTTTCAGGAGTCGGAAGGACAGAACGAGGATCAGCATAGTATTCCTCGTCGCGGTATGCGTGAAGAGGATGAGGTTGATGACTTGGCAACCCGTGTGGAGAGCATGGAGATAGTGATGGCTAGGTTCCAAAGGATGAGTCCCCAGATTTTCAACGGTGACGAGTCTAGCGAGGATGTGGATTCATGGCTACGGCACATCACTGGTTTGTTCGATCATGTTCAGTACGATGATGTGCTTCGATTGAGTTTGGCGACCTTCCAGCTGAGGAAGTGTGCGGAGCGTTGGTGGCGTGGCGCTTCGAGGACTCTGGAGGAGACCGGTGTGGAGATTACTTGGGATAGCTTCTGTGTTGCCTTTCTGCAAGAGTACGTCCCGGAGTCGTATGTGAACGCCCGTGAGCGGGACTTCGACAATTAGGAGCAGGGTACGATGTTTGTTAGGGAGTATGCCCGTAGGTTTTCTTCTCTGTTGGCATATGTCCCGCATGTAGCTGGCCGGGAGAGGGCCAAGAGGACCAAGTTTCTTGAGGGTTTGAACGAAGAGCTATATACTTTGGTTTTGTCAAGCAAACCAAAGATCTATGCAGAGACTGTGGATAGCGCTATTGATATCGAGGAAGGTCTGCGGAACCTGAGGTCGCGTGCTAGATCTCAGGGTGCTCAGGGTGGTCGTCCCACTGTTCAGGGAGCGCAGTCTTCTCAGTCTTCACAGTCAGCTCATCAACCCCAGTCGCAGCAGCAACAGTTGGCTCAGCAGTCTGGCCGCCAGAGTTTCCGACCTCGTGGCCATCAGTTTAAGAAGAAGTCTGGTTCTGGTTCTTGAAGCTCTAGTAGCAGTGGTTCTAAGGCAGAGTTTTGTGGCTTTTGTGGAGGCAAGCATCCATCGACTCAGTGTATCGGTGTGCAAGGCGCGTGTCATATTTGTGGTCAGTATGGGCATTTCTCTAGAGTTTGTCCATCGGCTGGATCGCAGCAAGCCACAGCCCAACCTCAGGGTCGAGGCGGATCGTCTAGGGGTCGTTCCCCTCAGTTTCCGCAGCCTAGGGTTGGAGAGACGTAGTTTAGACCGTTCCACTTTCCTGGTCCGTCGCATTTCGGACAGTCGTCTCAGCAGCATTTCTCTGGACC
>KQ989153.1:1710-18093 GCA_001598015.1 Dorcoceras hygrometricum | reverse complement strand
GGACCTTCACCAAAGCTATGCTAGACTTTCTCTCCTCAAACTCATTTTTTAACCAACACATGCAACTATAACCCAAAATCTTTTGACATGAACTCTCACCACATCTCTCACACCCAAAAGCTCTTCATGATCTGACCCTAGGATGTGACCAGCCATGAAATAAGAGCACTTCGAATTTTGAATGTCAGGCCCCGTGCTAATTACTAACAATTAACACATAATAAACGCAAAACACGGAAGCTAAAAATCAAGGCTTAAAATTTTTTCGAAATACAATGGGCCTGAACTCCAAATCATACATTCAAAATATTCAATACTCAAATACTAGTTAACTCTAATTCAAACACAACAGGTAACAACATAATACATATCAAATGTAGATCCCCAATACAAGATAACACGGGGCATCCCCCGGCTCAATACATATCATATATATAAACTGGGACTCAGGGACGAGGGGATCGACCAGCTGAACTTCCACTCTGCCCAGCTTGGTTACCTGAAGCTCCTGCAAATGGGCAACGCAGACCCAAACAAGACAAAAGCAGGGAACAAGTACGAGGTCAAGCCTCAGTACGAAGAGCTATCAAAACAGCTAAACATGCAACATGCTATAATCAATGCTATGAATGCATGAGGGCTATCAAGAAATAGGATAGCTAGACCAGTCTATCAACTGGCAACTCAAATCAAGCCTCTATACCACGCACAGCCAATCAGCCGGTCGAAATCATCGGTCCGTGATCATCGGGGCCCGTCAGCCCATCACAGCTCGGTGGTAGACACTCGAATCCGGTAGTCACCACTCCGACGATAGCGTTGGACTTTTCGGGCACGACTCAACAATCGGCCAGTCACAACGTGGCACCCAATTAGGTAACGCCTGCACGTCCGGCATAAAGTACTTGTCATAGAAGATCTTCTTGAACTCCTCCCAAGTCATAGAGTCCACATCCACTGTCTTTTCTGCCCCTTCCCACCAGAGGGCAGCATCATCCTTCATCTGGAAGATGGCGCAACTGACCCGAGCATCATCCTCCAGTCGCATGTACCTAAAGATCGTCTCTAAAGTCCTGACCCATCCCTCAGCCACGAATGGATCGGTGGAGCCGGTAAACTCCGACGGCCCCATCTTCCGGAACTTCTCATATGGCATCTCCGACCTAGCCTCCTGTGAAGTCCCGGCATTCTGTCTCAATATCTGCGCAAGTCCAGCTAGAACCTGCTCGCTGGAGCTCAATGATGGTGGTGAAGGTGGGGTAACTTGTCGTCTGGGAGGCATCTGGGGTTTGTAATGAATTTCATTACTTATTCTCAACATGCCTCAAAGAAAATAATATATGCAAACACATAGCCTCAAGACATATCACCTTAATATCTCAAAATAATAAACATAATGTAGAAGTAATTGGAAGATTATATAAAGCAATCAAACACTAAGACTTACAGATTTCGAGGCGAGACTCATTGAGTTTCATGCAGTCAGCTGTAGGCACAACCCAACCAGAACCATGCTCTGATACCAACTGTAACGATCCTCACTACTCTTTAATAAAATAAAATAGATGCAGAAATGATTTTGTATAAGAAAGCAAATTCTAACACATACATCACCGGAAAATAAATTAACACAAGTAATAATAAGTTTTAAACATAAAAATTTCAAACTCTTACTCTCGATAATAAATCCAGAACAATAATATGTCTCAACATATAATATAACTCTGAAAACTTGTGCGGAAACGAAATGTTCGTTGGGTAGGTGCCAAGCCCGACTGCAATCCGCTCAGGAATCCTGCCCCTCAGTATCGATCGGCCTCATCTGAGTCATCCAAGGACAGTGAGTCTAAAGACTCAACAAGTACAAAACAGAGGTATAACAAGTACTAAATCACGAACTTTGGCAGCCCCTAAGACTCGAAATCTCAATTTTCAAAAAAATGACCGATGAGGCTTACTTAGAGCGACAAAACGGTAAAAATAATTAAAAATCTATTTCTTAACCAAATCATGCTCTGTTTCAACCCACGTCACCCTAACTCACCCCACTAGCCACTGGAACAAACAAGACTCAAAGAATATTCAGGTATTGACCAACACGATGCCTTAAAACCCATTGCCTACGTGCAGACTGCAATCAGGACATGTGCTAGCCATAAAATTCATAGCTAATTCGTTACTCGACCAAATCGCTCCCCGTTTGGACCTACATGACCTTAAATCAATGAGCTATCCCCCAAAATCAACCTTGACCACATAGAACGTATATATCAACTTAACCAACCCCAACAACTCTATTATCGCGCACAGACGACAAGCCATGATGCGTGCTGATCATAAAATTCGTAACTAATTTATTCTTTGACCAATTCTCTCCCTGTTTGGATCCACGTGACCCTAACTCGATTGGCTAGCTACGGGAACAAACCTAATCCAGAAAATACTCAAGGAATGACTAAACCAACATCAACAAGGTCACTGCACTTACATAGAAGCGAATCTGGGAAAAGATGGTATTCTACTTCAAAATGTCTCACTCCTATCGACTTCAGCACATGATCAGACCTTAGTACAACCCATGTATGACCCCTAGAATTCATCTCAACCTTTCTGGACCTTCACCAAAGCTATGCTAGACTTTCTCTCCTCAAACTCATTTTTTAACCAACACATGCAACTATAACCCAAAATCTTTTGACATGAACTCTCACCACATCTCTCACACCCAAAAGCTCTTCATGATCTGACCCTAGGCTGTGACCAGCCATGAAATAACTGAGCACTTCGAATTTTGAAGATCAAAGAAAGCTAGGAAAACCAAAACACCCTTCTACAACCCAAAGTTCATCTCTTTTAGGCCTAAGACGTACAACTTACGACCAGTTCGACTTAGGCTGGAAATTTCATGAATAATTGTCTTTAAAACAGTATAATTCATGTATTTAAAACAGTAACTTAAGCATCAAAAAATATTTAACAATTTATCATCATAAATCAACACACATTTGTACATAACTTGAAAAGTGCATCAAGGAAATCTTTGTACTTGCCTTTCTTGTTAAAACTTACAACCAAAGTGATGATGCAGGCTAGTAGGAAGACAAGGAACACCACACCAAGCTTGAAGGAAGGATAATTGAGCTATAAAAGTGAAGGGAAATACAAGAGAGAAGGAAAGAAAATTCCAAGTCTACCAAGGGAGGAAAATACGTTGCATATGGGATGAGAGAGGATAAGTTGAGAGTGTTGTCATGTGTTGTGTGTTGTGTTCCGATTCAGCCATGCCATTCGATATTTAAAGAAAACGATGTGATGGTTAGCTTATTAATTTGGTGGTTGATTTCATAATTTTGGTGGTTGTGTGTAATAGGACAATGGTTGTGTGTGTGTATAACATGCTCAAATTTGCTACTCAAAAACTCCTTTCTCCCCTCCTTTGCATATATTTCGAAAAATATGGTTAAAATATGAGGAGAATACTTGTTTTAATAATTAAAAATGAGGGTGCTCAAAAATTAAAAATTTAGGAAATAACATAATGAAGATAGGCTTTCTTCAATACTTCAAAATTACAAATTTTGGAAATAGCATAATGAAGATAGGCTTTTAAAATTTTCTACCATAAAATATTTCAAGTATAGGTATTGCTCTCAAGAATCGATTTTATAGAAAACATCCTCAACTCGGTTTTTCCGTCATCTCCTTTCCGGCCTTGCATCATCTAAATACGAATTTCAAAAAGAAACTCGTGAACAAATAATGAAATAAATCACATATTCTAAAACATAGAAATAAATAAAATAACGAGGCATGCAATTTAGGTAGAAAATTTTTAGGCGTTACACGAACATTCTGCTGATTCGGATGTTTATTGCGATCGGACCAGTTGTGAGTCGATGTGCTTGGAGTAGCCATCGGAATTGGTTAAGTGTGGAATTCAGCAGTGGATGATCGCTTCCAGTTGTATCGGCGATTAGAGTGTTTTCAGTTGCGGGTGCTAGTACGTCGTCTTTTGGATTAGTTGGAACGACAGCGTTTGGATTTCACGCTATGACTCAGCTGTTGGGTTGTGCGTTTATTCAACTGCAGATGTGGGATCAGTTGTTGAGTGAGCGATCAGTAGTTGGATAGTTGTTCAGCAGTGAGTAGCGGGTGACGTGTTCAATTGCGACAGTAACTCCTGCGACGTCGTTTGATTTAGTTGATCGCTGTTTAGAGATAGGACTCAGCTGAGGAGAGATTCAGCTGTTGGTTGGAATATCAGTAGTGATAGCTGAAGTTGTCGGTGGATCTGTTTCCTAATTAGTCAGTTGTGACTATAAATAGAGTACTTGGTCCTTGCGTTCAATTATTGTTTCCCCAACACTTAGAAATATTTCCCGTGAACCTTATCTTGTCGTGATACCCTAGTTACTGTTCACAGTAACCTTCTTCATTTCAATTTCCGACGGTAGATAGCTCCGACGAGAGCGAGAGTGGTAGCGTTGGACTCCTCTTGCTAAGGCGTTTCGTCTCATACCCTTTTATTAGGCAGCGTAGAAGCTGGAAGAGGATCGCAGAGACATCTCCCTTGTGTAGTCTGTTAGCATAAGCGTCTGATTTCGCATCCTATCCTAGCTTGTTGGGGTAAGTAAAGATTCTACCTTTAAGCTTTGTTAGATCTTTCGTGGTGATAGAAAGGTAGATCTAGCGCTGGTGGAGTCGTAGCTCCCAGCTGCTGTGTTTCTGAGTTGTAGTCCTTGAGCAAATTTCTTGTATTGGCTTAGCAGGTGGTGGATCTGTGTTGCTAGGACTTGAGTCGTAGCTCCCAGCTGCTGTGTTTCTGAGTTGTAGTCCTTGAGTCAAATTTCTTGTATTGGCTTAGCAGGTGGTGGATCTGTGTTGCTAGGACTTTCATTGTGGCAAACTGCATGTGCTAAGTATAACTCAGAAGTTAAGGTACGAATGTTGAGCTTTGTTACAGCTATGGGTTGAGCGTGGATTTTATGCCTTGCTGTGCATGCTCTTTGCTGTTATTATTGTGCATGTGTTATAATATCAGCTGTTTCATTTGCATACACGCATATCCTTCTGTCGAGCTTTGTTTTGTTAGCTATGCCTTGTATTCGAGCTGAGTGTACCAGGATGTTGGGCTTAAGGACGAGCCGTATACCTTAATGCTGGAGGTGCGCGGGTAACTCCCGTCCCTCATCTCCCTGCTGGGATTGTTAGTTGCTATGGGCGGAGTGGGTAGCTCCCACACCTTATGAGTGGGCAACAACAGATTGAGCTATTGTTGCATCTGGTGCAGTATACGTGAGACGAGTGGGTAGCTCCCATATACTAAGTATACATTCCGTGACCATCGTGACTACTGTCTTTCAGTTGTTTCTCTCCAGCTGTTGAGTTATTGTTATCGAGCTGTCGAGTTGCTGTTTTGAGATCTCTCGGCTTCCAGCTTTTGGTTGTACTTCGATCTCCTGCATAGCATCTGCATATCTATCTACTGCTTTCCGTTTGCTGTATTTGCTGCTCTCCATACTGGGGTTTGACCCCAAGGTCCCTTTGGGGCTGTTGTGTTGTTGCCTGCTTGATTTATAGGTTTTCCAGGATTCACAGCTGGGCGTGGCTTTGATCCAGCTGGCGGTGTCCCAGGCGGTGGATAGAGTGTCCCAGTTAGCGTATAGCATATTATGTACTAGTGATGTCAGCCGGGGAATGCCCCGTGCTTTAGTTTCTGTTCAACTGTAGCTTTGTCAGCTGTTGTATTGTTGCTAGTGCTTGTAATTGCTGTATCATCGTATTTCGTAATGTAAACTGGGATTATTTTAAGTATTGTGTTATTTTAAATTATCTGTTTTAATTGTCAGGCCAAGAGAAAATTTTAAGCCACTTTTTATTGCTTCCGCTATGTTTCTGCGTGGTTTAACTCTGAGTTGTGCACGAGGCCTGATATTTTATGTATCAGAGCTTAAGCTGGGATAAGCTCGATTTCGTTTGAACACACTCGAGTCTAGGCACCGTGTTGTGTGTTTCTTGTGCATGACTATGTGACCTATGTGCTGCATATTTTGTGTGCTGTATCTGTTCTGTGTGATCTCACATGTTTAGTGTCTTCTTAGATGCCGCCTAGACGTAGGGGTTGAGGTAGAGGACAGTTTCAAGACGAATCGGGAGATCAGAACGAGGATCAGCGTAGTTTTCCTTCTCTTATACGTGATAGTCGGATTGAAGAAGAGGTTGACGAGTTGCCAGCCCGCGTGGATAGCATGGAACTGGTGATGGCTAGGTTCCAGCGAATGAGTCCTCAGGTTTTCAATGGGGATGAGTCTAGGGAGGATGCTGACTCCTGGTTGCAGCATATCATGGGCCTATTCAACCGTGTGCAGTACGATGATGAGCTCAATTTGAGCTTATCTACCTTCCAGTTGAGGAAAGGTGCGGACCGTTGGTGGAGAGTGCTTCGAGAACGCTGGAAGAGACTGGAGTAGAGATTTCGTGGGAAAGTTTCTGTGTTGCTTTTCGTCAGGAGTATGTCCCGGAGTCCTACGTGAACGCTCTTGAGCGTGAGTTCGATAACTTGGACCAGGGTTCCATGTCTGCTAGAGAGTATGCCCGTAGGTTTTCTTCCCTTCTTGTGTATGTGCCGCATGTTGCTGGCCGAGAGAGAGCAAAGAGGACTAAGTTTCTTGAAGGGCTGAATGAGGAGCTGTATACCTTGGTTTTGTCGAGTAAACCAAAGAGCTATGCAGAGGCTGTGGATAGCGCGATTGATATCGAGGAGGGGTTGAAGAATCGTCGGTCTTGTAGGCCGCAGGTGGCGTAGAGTAGTCGCCCAGTGATTCAGGGAGCGCAGCCTTCCCCATCGTCCCAATCGCCTCAACCTTCCCCGCAGCAGCAGTTAGCTCAGCAGTCGGGACGCCAGAGGTTTAGGCCTCGTGGTCACCATTTCAAGAAGAAAGGAGGTTCTAGTTCTTCTGGTACTGGTAGTTCTAGCAGCAGTGGCTCCAAGGTGGAGTATTGTGGATTTCGTAGCAGAGAATAGGGGGAGACGCAATTTAGGCCGTTTCAGTAGCCTGGTCTGTCATGTTTCGGACAGTCTTCCCAGCAGCATAACGCTTTTCCCCAGCAAGCCCAAGTGAATGCCATTACTAGGGAACAGGTGGAGGGCACGTCGAGCGGGGTGATTTCAGGTACTTGTCTTGTTTTCGATTATCCTGCAAGTCTGTTGTTTGATACTGGTGCATCGCATTCGTTTATTGCTGATGCTTTTGTGTTTGAGCGTGGTCTGTGTACCACTGTGTTGTGCGATGTTGTTTCTGTTGCAACTCCCACTGGCGCGAGCCTACTCTCCCAAGAAGTTGTGTTGGACGGAATTCTTAGGTTCGGCGAGAACATTCTAGTAGTGAACCTGATTAGGATAACGTTGTGGGATTTCGACTGTATCGTAGGAATGGATGTTCTGTCTAGTTATAGGGCCTCCGTGGATTTCTTCCATGGGATCGTGCGTTTTAGGCCTCAGTTTGGCGAGAAGTGGAACTTCTACGGCCACGATTCTCAGTCGAAGATTCCGTTGATCTCAGCGATGGAGATGTTCAGCCTATTATCAGCGGAGAATGCTGGTTTTATGATTTATACGATAGACGCATCTTCTTCTTCTCGTGTGCAGCTTTGTGACGTTCCAGTGGCGCGTCATTTTCCCGATGTGTTTTCGGAGGAGATCCCTGGTTTTCCCCCGAGGAGGGAGATTGACTTCAGCATTGAGTTGTTGCCTGGCACAGCTCCGATTTCTCGTGCACCGTATCGCTTAACGCCTGCTGAGTTGAGAGAACTCAAGGTGCAGCTGGATGATTTGCTGGAGAAAGGCTTTATTAGTCCTAGCATGTCGCCTTGGGGAGCGCCTATCTTGTTTGTTAAGAAGAAGGATGGCACAATGAGGATGTGCATCGATTTCTGCCAGCTGAATAAAGCTACAGCTAAGAATAAGTACTCGTTGCCTAGGATCGATGACTTGTTCGATCAGCTGCAAGGCTCGACTGTGTATTCGAAAATCGATATACGTTCAGGGTACCATCAGCTGAGGATAAGAGATTCAGATGTTGCGAAGACTGCTTTTAGTACGAGATACGGGCATTTCGAGTTTCTGGTTATTCCTTTTGGTTTGACAAATGCCCCAGCAGTATTCATGGACTTGATGAATAGGGTTTCAAGAGTTCATCGACCAGTTTGTGATAGTGTTCATCGATGACATCTTGATGTATTCGAAGACTCTGTTAACATAAAATTTATTAGTTTTGGTGATAACAAAATAAGACAAGTATTGATGCGAAGTATCTACTGGACAATCAGCCGTTGCAATTAACAGCAAAGTATATTCAGACGACAGGTTATCTCAGACTTGGGCATTCGATATTAGTTCAGACGTTGAGATGTTGAAGATATACAGTTTCTGGTATCGGGTTCTTATTTCAATCGTGAAGAGAAATTCAGTTGTTGATCTAGGGTTACACAATCAGACGTTAGTATTCAATCATTCGTTGGGTTCTTACATCAGAAGTATATTGATTGAGCAGTTGGATTTTCTCTTCAGTAGTTAACATAATTCAGCAGTTGGATATTCGCGTTAGAAGCAAGAATTTCAGCAGTTGGATATATAATTCAGTAGTAAATATCTTTGGTAGTTGGCTACAGTGTCTTTGATTCAGTCGTAGAATGATCAGTCGGTGGTTGTTATGATCAGCAGTTGTATTCTACTTCAGTAGCGAGTATAATCAGTCGTTGGTTAGTAATCAGCAGATGGTAGAATCAGTCGTTGGTTGTTACGATCAGCAGTTGGGTATTTTCTTTCAGAAGGAAGTATATTCAGTCGATGGTGAAGATAGTCACATGATTAATATTAGTCGTAACCTTTTCGCGTTTCTCAACGGACAACAAAACTACGTCGTTTGGATAAGTTGAAACGACAACGTTTGGTATATTATATTCAGTCGATGGTGAAGATAGTCACATGATTAATATTAGTCGTAACCTTTTCGCATTTCTCAACGGACAACAAAACTACGTCGTTTGGATAAGTTGAAACGACAACGTTTGGTATATGCACTCATTCAGTCGTTGGTTAGCTTTCAGCTGCTGATATTATTCAAGTGTTTAAAGCACCCAGTCGTTGCAAATACTTTCAAGCATATTTTAGCTGTAACTTCCTTAACAACGATGAGAGAAATCAATGGAGTACATTCAGGCGCAAACGCGAATCGATTCAAACGTAATCACAGTTCGAATTGGAGCCAATCAATGGTGAAGATTGAATCGTACATATGCCTGGAATTAAGGAGACAACGTTGGTACTATTTTGGGTAAATAGTACACATTTACAGAGGACGTTATACGGTGTTTGCACAGAAATGGAAACACGACAATTTGGCTCTGACGATGTGCAATTTACCTTGTAGTTGAGCAGAGATTACGGTTGCTTGGCTATCAGAATTTCAAAAGGGATTTTGTCCCTTTACAGAATTAATTGACCGTTGAGCGAAGAGTATAAATAGCAGAAGTTTGAATTGAAGAAATTACTTGACTCTCGATTACTTGCCGTCACTCTGCCATTATCTTGTCTCAAATATTCTCGAGCTTTCTCTCTATTGAAGTTATCTCTCAAAAGCTCTCAAACTCGAAGAACATTCAACCAGCACTTATTGTTCTATCTTCGAGTTCATCTTCTGGTTCATTATTGAATCGAGTTTCTTAGATTAGAAACCAGAAGATATACAGACCTCAGTAGTTGTGTACCTTATTGTAAAATCCATTTGATTCTGTAACAAACGCGCTACACAAAGCCGTTTGAAATATTATAATTTACTTGTAAACCAGCAGCAGCGTCTGCGTGTTAGTTTGTGGTGTTGCTAGGAGTTCACCTGGAGAGAGGCTCGGTGACTGGGTGTTTGCAGAAGGCCTGTAAATCATCAAATCTTCTAGTGAAACCTTCCTGAAAATGAAGAAGGGGAGACGTAGGATATTTATATCCGAACTTCCAGAAACAAACTCTCGACCTTAATCTTTTACTTAACGCATTTATTTACTGCTTTACTGTTCACTGATCGATTGGATTATTTCCACACAATATTTGTTAGCCAAGAGATCAGCAGTTAAACTGAGATACCTTAAATCTGGTAACTCGGATATAAGTTAAGCTAGGCGCTTGTAAAACTATTTTAAAGGTTTCGAAAAACTGAAAATACCAAGAGTTCATTCAAACCCCTTTCTGAACTCTTGCAACTGTTTTTCGAACCACATTGATCCTATCAATTGGTATCAGAGCCTGTGCATCTCAGTTATTGAACAGTTGTTGTCTGTGCTTTATCATATACTAAAATGTCGACTTCTCACAACAAGATTCCTATGTTTTCCAATGAGGACTATGACGACTGGAAGATTCGCATGCCAGCGCATTTGGCTGCTCAAGATGACGACAAGTGGTCGGTTATCACAGAAGTGTTGGGGATCCGGATCCGCCCCCCGGCGAGGCAGCGGAAGAACAGAGAAATACAGCCGGGAGACGATCAATACGAATAAATCAATAACAGTTATCGACATACATAGGGGGTTCTAAACCACTACCTTGCTGGCACTTGTGCCTGGCTCCAACCGTAGTTACAATAACGTCGGCTCTTCTCGGTAGACTGCGGTAGATATCGCCAATCTGGTCCACGACCAGAACCGAGACTCCTTCGTCAGCCTGCACTAGAAGCGTTGACGAATTCTGCATGAACGGATTCTCCTCGAAAAACTAGGCCGGAACGATTTCCGGCGAAGTGGCGGTGGCGGCGGGCAGCGCACGGCGGTGGCGGCGGGCAGCGCACGGCGGCGGCGTGAGGTAATTTGAAGAGAGGGGCGGCGGTTTGCACTTAGGGTTAGGTTTTGTTGTGTAACACAAGTGTTTAGGTTAAGTCAAAGTTCTACATTAAATAGAATAGGTGATGGATTTGGATCCGGCCCAACGGGCCCGGGTACAACGGATGAACATTCGTTTCATCTCCATCACCGAGACTTCACCGTAACTCCGATCGCCGATCAGATCGGACCGATCGACTCAGTTTCCGAAACTGAATATTATGATCTGAAAAACCAGTATAATCAGTCGTTGGTTAGTAATCAGCAGATGGTAGAATCAGTCGTTGGTTGTTACGATCAGCAGTTTGGGATTTTCTTCAGAAGGAAGTATATTCAGTCGATGGTGAAGATAGTCACATGATTAATATTTAGTCGTAACCTTTTCGCGTTTCTCAACGGACAACAAAACTACGTCGTTTTGGATAAGTTGAAACGACAACGTTTGGTATATGCACTCATTCAGTCGTTGGTTAGCTTTCAGCTGCTGATATTATTCAAGTGTTTAAAGCACCCAGTCGTTGCAAATACTTTCAAGCATATTTTAGCTGTAACTTCCTTAACAACGATGAGAGAAATAAATGGAGTACATTCAGGCGCAAACGCGAATCGATTCAAACGTAATCACAGTTCGAATTGGAGCCAATAAATGGTGAAGATTGAATCGTACATATGCCTGGAATTAAGGAGACAACGTTGGTACTATTTTGGGTAAATAGTACACATTTACAGAGGACGTTATACGGTGTTTGCACAGAAATGGAAACACGACAATTTGGCTCTGACGATGTGCAATTTACCTTGTAGTGGAGCAGAGATTACGGTTGCTTGGCTATCATAATTTCAAAAGGGATTTTGTTCCCTTTACAGAATTAATTGACCGTTGAGCGAAGAGTATAAATAGCAGAAGTTTTAATTGAAGAAATGACTTGACTCTCGATTACTTGCCGTCACTCTGCCATTATCTTGTCTCAAATATTCTCGAGCTTTCTCTCCATTGAAGTTATCTCTCAAAAGCTCTCAAACTCGAAGAACATTCAACCAGCGCTTATTGTTCTATCTTCGAGTTCATCTTCTGGTTCATTATTGAATCGAGTTTCTTAGATTAGAAACCAGAAGATATACAGACCTCAGTAGTTGTGTACCTTATTGTAAAATCCATTTGATTCTGTAACAAACGCGCTACACAAAGCCGTTTGAAATATTATCATTTACTTGTAAACCAGCAGCAGCGTCTGCGTGTTAGTTTGTGGTGTTGCTAGGAGTTCACCTGGAGCGAGGCTCGGTGACTGGGTGTTTGCAGAAGGCCTGTAAATCATCAAATCTTCTAGTGAAACCTTCCTGAAAATGAAGAAGGGGAGACATAGGATATTTATATCCGAACTTCCAGAAACAAACTCTTGACCTAAATCTTTTACCTAACGCATTTATTTACTGCTTTACTGTTCACTGATCGATTGGATTATTTCCACACAATATTTGTTAGCCAAGAGATCAGCAGTTAAACTGAGATACCTTAAATCTGGTAACTCGGATATAAGTTAAGCTAGGCGCTTGTAAAACTATTTTAAAGGTTTCGAAAAACTGAAAATACCAAGAGTTCATTCAACCCCCTTTCTGAACTCTTGCAACTGTTTTTCGAACCACATTGATCCTCAATTGGTATTAGAGCCTGTGCATCTCAGTTATTGAACAGTTGTTGTCTGTGCTTTATCATATACTAAAATGTCGACTTCTCACAACAAGATTCCTATGTTTTCCAAGGAGGACTATGACGACTGGAAGATTCGCATGCAAGCGCATTTGGCTGCTCAAGATGACGACATGTGGTCGGTTATCACATAAGGGCCATTAAAGATAATGAAGCCAAATCTAGCATTTGCAATATCAGGTGGCGAGCCTCAATTTCTGGAAAAGAGTAGACATGAATATACTAATGAGGACAAGAATAAGGCGAATCTGGACAATGTGGCCAGGTATATACTTTACAAGACACTGGACAAGAACATGTTCAGTAAAATCAAGACCTGCGCTACTGGCAAGGAAATTTGGGAAAAGCTGACTCAAATATGCTAAGGCAATGATGAGACGAAAAGAAACAAATTAACT
Organism: Dorcoceras hygrometricum; assembly: GCA_001598015.1. NCBI lineage: Eukaryota > Viridiplantae > Streptophyta > Magnoliopsida > Lamiales > Gesneriaceae > Dorcoceras > Dorcoceras hygrometricum. The sequence goes on along the minus strand of KQ989153.1, from coordinate 5,118 downwards.
GTGGCTCAGCAGAAGTACGAGTCAATAAAGATGAAGGATGGAGAGACCATGACAGAGTTCGATGAAGATTCAGTGTCAGGCCTCGTGCTCACAACAGATAAACACATGCGGAAGCTATCAAAAAGTGGGTAAAATTTTCTCTTTTAGGCCCGACGGTTTCAAACATATAATTCAAAATACAGCGATACTTAAAATAAGTTTCCCAAATCATAAAACAATCAACCACAAAGCATACATAATTCAAACATGTATCATACTCCCCTACGGGTACAACAACAAAGCGCAGGGCATCCCCCTGGCTAACTGATACATATATATATATATATATGCTATATGCTACTGTGACACACTAGCCACCTCCTGGGCCACCATCAGCTGGGTTGAAACCACGACCAGCTGTAGAACCTGGGTTTTCTGAAAACAACGCAACAAAGAAACAAACCAAGCCCCGGAGGGACATGGGGTCAAACCCCAGTACGGAGAGCAATAATACAACAGAAATAAACAGCAAGGAATAAAATGCAGGTGCTATGCATGAGACGCCGAAGAACAACGGAAAGCTCGACCCACAAGGGAGCTAAGGAACTCAAACATAGCTCCACGAATTACCAACAACATACAGTGGCCACGGGTGTGTTCACAGTGTGGTAGTGAGCCACTCGCCATGATACTACACCCACTTACCGGATGCATCAAACAACTCAACCTGCTGTTGCCTCGCCCATGAACTGTGGTAGTTAACCACTCGGTGCATGGTGGCTACGATCCCAGCAGGGAGAATGAGAGTGCGGTATTTCCGCTCGCCCTCACATCCTGGTAAGAAAAAGCTTAAACCAAAGCTAGGAACAAGATCTCATCACAAGGGAACGAAGTTCTACCTGCACTACAAAACGCACAATCGGGCAGCAACTTCATGTTCCTCAACTAGCCAACCACAGCCTCCAAAAGTGGTATGGAATGATAGAGCTTCGCATGATGAGTCCAGCGCTACCTCGAACGTACCAAACAACGGCCGGAAACGATGGAAATTGCTAGAGAAAAGCTACTGTGAACAGTAACCTAGGGTTCGAAGCGAAGAACACAATCGGGGAAAATATTCTAAGTATGGAATCTGGTGCTCGAAATCGAAGACCAAGTCTTCCTTAAATAAATCTCGCAAAAGCTGGTTAAATTATCCACCGACATAAGCAGCAGGCACCAACAACAAATACAACCAGCAGATGCAACGAAACCAGCTGCTAAAATCTCAAACAACGCAAATCAAAACGATGTCGTAGAACACTACCTACGACTGGTTCTCAACCAAAATCTGGACAACCAGACGACTGGTTTAAACATCACGGGAAATCTCCAAAATCTGGTACCAGCCGCAACATATGAAACGCAGCGTTGCAACTAAACAAAACGGCGTCGCACCGCTGATGTCATCAAATCTGGTCGATAGCTCTCGCACAATACCAGCTGCAAGCTACAGTAACCTCCACCAGCTGCAAGCTACAGTAGCGAACAATCTCTCGCAGCTGGACAACCAGACGTTGGTTCACAAATACAAAAGCTTAAACCAGCTGAAACATACAAAACGCAACGTTGCAACTAATCAAAACGGCGTCGCACAACTGACGTCATCATCCAGTCGCAACATCTCGCCAAATACCAGTCGCAGGCTACAACGCACAACCAGTCGCAAGCTACAAAACTTTGACCTGCGTTGACCATTGCTCTCGACTGATCATCCAGACGCAACAACTCCTCGCAGCTAGTACCAGTCGCAATACCTCAAACGACGACGTATAGCGCTCAACACAAAACACGCTACTAAACTCTCGACTGGTTCCTCGACTGGTCTCTTCACCAGCGACCAGCTGCTGGCTCACAAGACCAGCTTTTACCTCAAAACCCAAAAACACGAAAGCATCCAGAATTGTTCAACACAAGAAATGGGACCCAAAAATGCAACTCAAACCTCAAAACAGAGATCTAAACCACAAAAATCTCTTAATCAACCGATTAATTCCAACAATTAATCCTTAATACAAAAATCAGGTCTCACATTTCTCCCCCACTTAAAAAGGATTTCGTCCTCGAAATCACAACAAAAATTCTGAATCAACAAACAACTGCAGAGGCTAAAATAGAAACAAAAACTAACACCAGAACTTGCCCAACACTAGGCCAAGAGTTCAAGATAACTGAGCAAACACATCACAACAACTAAGGAAGAAAACAGCAAAACTACTAGTTACTGGAAAATCTAGCTCAACAGCTACTCAAACAGATGCGGCCACTCGCGCTGCATCTTATCTTCCAGCTCCTAAATAGCTTCTTCCCTACCATGTTTGCTCCACTGCACCATCACCAATGGAATGGTCTTATTCCTCAACTGTTTCTCTTTTCTGCCAAGGATCTGCAAAGGATATTCCTGATAGCTCAACGACTGATCTAGCTCTACCTCATCAGTTCCCAACACATGAGACGGATCTGGCTCGTACTTCCTCAACATGGAAACGTGAAAGACGTCATACAGAGAAGATAACTCGGACGGCAACAACAGACGATACGCCAAAGGGCCAATCCTCTCAACAATCTCATACGGACCAACGTAACGAGGGGCTAACTTTCCCTTGCGTCCAAAGAGCATCACACTACGAAACGGAGAAACTTTGAGAAATACACGGTCACCAACCTGAAACTCGAGAGGTCGACGCCTATTATTCGCATAACTGGCTTGGCGATCCTGGGCAGCCTTCATCCGCTGTCTAATAAGATCCACATGATCTTTCATTTGCTGCACAAAGTCAGGGGCAGATAGCTGCTTCTCCCCCACTTCTTCCCAACACACTGGCGATCTGCACTTGCGACCATACAAAGCCTCGAAAGGCGCCATGCCAATCGTCACTTGGTAGCTGTTATTATACGAAAACTCAACCAAAGACAACGCGTCTTGCCAACTACCTCCGAAATCCAACACAACAGCACGCAACATATCCTCCAACGTCTGGATAGTTAGCTCAGATTGGCCATATGTCTGGGGATGATACGTGGTACTCATAGCCAATCTAGTGCCCAAAGCTGTCTGCAAACTCTTCCCAAATCTGGAAGTAAACCTCGGATATCCGTCAGACACGCTTGAAATACGCACACCATGCAATCTAACAACAAAATCAACGTACAGCTTCACCATCTTCTTCAACGAGAAGGTCATCCCATAGGGAATGAAGTGTGCAGACTTAGACAAACGGTCTACAACTACCCAAACAGCATCGCACCCTCGGCTGGAACGAGGCAAATGCGTTACAAAATCCATCGCAATGTGCTCCCAATTCCATTGGGGCACCTCTAAACTCTGCAACAGACCACCAGGTCTCATCCTTTCGGCCTTAACCATCTGACAATTCAAGCAACGAGCAA
>KQ989152.1:4400-15656 GCA_001598015.1 Dorcoceras hygrometricum | reverse complement strand
AGCTTGCAGCTGGTTTTGAGAGAGAGTTAGCGACCGGATTTGATGACGTCAGCTGTGCGACGCCGTTTTGACTAATTGCAACGCTGCGTTTTATATGTTGCGGCTGGTACCAGCTTTTGGAGGAATTCCCGTGATGTTAAAACCAGTCGTCTGGTTGTCCAGCTTTTGGTTGAGAACCATCGTAGGTAGTGTCCTACGACGTCGTTTTGTGTGTTTGGGATTATGCTTTGAAGGGTTCGACCAGCCGATGTTTGTTGGTACCTGCTGGTTATGTCGGTGGACTTTTAATCAGATTTCAGCAGCTGTGGGATTTATATATATAGGAAGACTTTGTCTTCGATTTGAGATATCAGATCCCATACTTAGAATATTTTCCCGACATTCGTCCTTTGTTTCTCGAACTCTCGAGTACTGTTCACCGTGAGCTTTTCCGGCGAATTCCCGTCGCTTCCGACCGTCATTTCTTACGTTTGAGGTAGCGTTGGACTCCTCTTGAGAAGCTCTTCCATTTCCTATCACTTTTGGAAGCTGCAATTGTCTAGTTATGGAACGCGAAGTTGCTGCCGTTGGTGGATTGTGTAGCTCAGGTTGCAGCCAGATTTCTCGGGATACATTTGGGGTAATTGTTGCGCAGTATTGAGGTACGGATTTGAGCTTATAAACCAGCGTGTTTCTGGATTGGATGAATTGTAGTTGCTGGTGTACGGAATGGCAGTGTTTGATTGTTGTCCTGGTTGAGGACTGTGTATGCTATTGTGTTTTATTGCTGTGTTGCATATGTTTATATGCTTGTATTCCAGCATGTTGCATACACGCATGGCATTCCATTTCAGCTGTCGCAGACTTTGCCTTGTATCATTGTTATTGCTCTGTTCTTACCAGGATGCGAGGGCGACCGGTGATTCCGCGCTCTCATCTCCCTGCTGGGATTTGTTAGCCACCATGCGCCGAGTGGTTAATTACCACAGTTCATGGGCGAGGCAACAGCAGGTCGAGTTGATTGATGCATCTGGTATTGGTGGGCGAGTAGGGGCGAGTGAGTAGCTCCCACATCTCCTGCACTCACCGTGGCCACTCAGATCTATTTCAGTTATCGTTGAGCTATGCATTGGGTTTCTTTGGCTCCCTTTCCTTGGTGGTAGCCTTCGGCTGTTGTCCCGTATTCTCATGCATAGCATCTGCATTTTATTCATGCTGTTTACTGCTGTTTATAGTTGCTCTCCGTACTGGGGTGTGACCCCATGCCCCTCTGGGTCTTGGTTTGTTTTCCTTGCCTGTTGTGTTGCCAGGTTACTCAGCTGGTTGTGGAGCTAGCCCAGCTGGAGGTGCCCCAGGAGGTGGTTAGAGTATCCCAGTAGCGTATAGCATATTTATATGTATCGGTCCAGTTAGCCGGGGAGATGCCCTGTGCTTCGTTGGTGTATTTGATTGTTGGAGTCTGATACTTGTTTTATGCTATACTGTTATTGTTCTTGTGATTTTCGTAAACTGGGATTCTATTTTGAGTATCGTGTTATTTTAAATTATATTGTTTTAAACCGTCAGGCCAAAAGTGAAAAATTTTACCCGCTTTTTAGTAGCTTCCGCATGTGTTTGTATGTTTTATCTCTGATTAGAGCACGAGGCCTGACATTGATGACCGATTTTCCTTGTTAGCCTCATGCACATCATGAAGTGAATATTGCATGTTTTATGCATTGTTGTTTTATTAATGCTCTTCGTACTGAGGTTTGACCTCGTTTCTTTTCCCTGTTTTGGGCTGCATTGGTCTGTGTTGGCCTTTTCAGGTTCTTCAGGTAACCAGGGTGGACAGAGTGGAGCTTCAGCTGGTCGATCCCCATTTTGATTGAGTCCCAGTTAGACTTATGTATTTACATATTGAGCCAGGGGATGTCCTGTGCCATTATTCATATTGGGGATCGGTTGTTGATTTATTGCCTGTTGTTGATGTTGGCGCAGCGGCGGATCCGGATCCCGTTTCCCGGGGCGCAGCGGAAGTTTAAAATTTTGCACCGGGAATCGGTCAATACATAACAATCAAAGCATTAAAACATACATAGGATGTTTTAAAGAAGATACCTTGCTGGCGTCTAGGCGCCTGGCTCCGACCAGATTCATAGGGAATCTGGCACTTCAAAGGTAGGCGGCGGTAGATCTCCTAATCCGGTCCATGACTGGAATCACGCCTCCTTCGTCAGTCTGCATTAGAAGAGCTGACGAATTTGTCACGAACGGAACCTCCTCGTCGACGTGATCGGAACAAGTCCAACCACGAAGAAAACGGACGACGGCGGGCGACGGCCGGGGGGCGGCGGCGCAAGGCGGCGAGCGGCGGCCGTGAGGTGGAAGTGGAGAGGGGGGCGGCTTGTGCTAGGTCTAGGGTATGAGAGTTATGTTGTATTGTAGCCCTAAACCAAGTCATGTATATAAAAGTGATACATGGGCTTGAACCAACCCAATGGGCCTGGGGCGGGCCCAGGTCCATATGAACATTCGATTCATTCCTCACCGTGGCTTCATCATAACTCCGATCGACGATTTGATGGGACCGATCTACAAAGTTTCCAAAACTGAGTATTATGATGCGAAAATAATTTTTCAGACCACCTAGTCCAAAATTGGAGTTTAGCCACTCAAGTTTCAAGGATAGTCAAACTAGCCCAAACTTTAGGGAAATTGCAATTTGACCCCTGTCGACTTTTAGGAAGTCGCACTCCCTAAATTCCTCCTCCTATGCTCAACACATTGAGCTTAGTTTCCGTGCGGGAATCGTGAAGACAGTACTTGTGTGACCCTCAATGGTTCAGGGATACAGCTAGCCGTGGGATCACAACCATTGCGACTCCGAAATCACAATTTCGGACTTACCCATCGGATCATGGTAAAGCGCCTAGAAACATCACCCCATTATCCCCTAGATATCACTGATAGTGCCTGCAAGAACCAGTTGGTCATGGTTAGCGTACAGTACGATCCTTTCAACACAATATCCCGATCAGATCAACGACAATTGGTAAATCGAGAGTCGCTAGAGATCCAATAACTATGCATACATCTTGGAGATCAAATAGTGACATCACGAGTGTTACTAGGTAAACCCATTTACCTAAAACACATCTAGTACTCTGGCCAGAGATTTATCACACTATTATCTCCTCAGATAGCATAGGATATCCACGCATAAAAGCGAGCGGTGAATCCTCGACAACAAAGCATCGACTCCTACATGCATCGGGACCTCACCCAATCCCGCCACCTAATGACCCCAACGGAGTCGGTAAACGGGTCAAAGTGAGTCACCTATCATGTAGAGTCTCAATGACGTTTCGAGTAGTGAGGACTAATCAGTACAACCAAGACCTCGAACTTATCCACTCGACAAATGGTAACCACTTGGAAAGTCCGAACGAGGTAGTTCGATAGATCACCAGGTCACTATCCATCTGCATTCTCAGAACATCACAATGTTCCCTACCAATGAAACGTGGTACTTCGCATCGCAGACGCTAGTCTCAAGCTCGGGAGGCCTTATCCTCATTTTGACGGCCCAATCGACTAGGAACGAGTTCAGAATACACAGTGACTATTATATGTGTTTCATGATAGCCATCATATCCACTATCACATCTAACATACACTATGGTGCATTCTAGGTCTTTATCCAACACAATTGTTAACATTATAACATAATGAAAATAAAGAATGCCATAAAAGAAAACGAATTTTATAAATAAAGATCGTTATACAAAAGAGTCAATAAAACCCACACGCCACAAGTTGGCTAGTTGGGCATCTACTCTAACAATCTCCCACTTGCCCTAAAGCCAACTACTCATAAGACGCAGTCCCATTGTTTCGCGATGTTTTTCAAACAACGGTCCTGGCAAGGGCTTCGTAAGTGGATCAACAATGTTGTCTGCAGAGGCGACTCTCTCGACTGCTATGTCACCTCTAGCCACAATATCCTGGATTATGTGGTGGTTCCTCAGTATATGTTTGGATCTTTGGTGAGACCTAGACTCCTTTGCTTGCGCAATGGCACCCGTGTTGTCGCAGTACACCGGGACTGGACCAACTCCTTCAGGGATTACGCCCAACTCTTGGACGAAATTCCTTATCCAAACCGCCTCTTTAGCAGCAGCTGATGCTGCGATGTACTCAGCCTCAGTGGTTGAATCCGCGATGGTGTCTTGCTTGGAACTCTTCCAAGAGACAGCACCACCATTGAGCATGAATAAAAATCCAGAGGTTGACTTCGAATCATCCACGTCACATTGGAAGATAGAATCAGTGTAGCCTTCCAATTTCAGTTCACCACCCCCATAGACCATGAACATATTCTTAGTCCTTCGTAAGTACTTAAGAATATCTTTCACGGCCTTCCAATGCATTTGGTCGGGGCTGGCTTGGTAGCGGCTCGTGACACTCAGAGCATATGCGACATCCGGTCTAGTTGATATCTTGCCATACATAATACTACCTATTGCCGAGGCATATGGCACACGATACTCTCTATCACCTCATCAGTCTTTGGACACATAGACTTAGATAGAGTGACCCCGTGGCACATAGGTAGGTGTGAGGAATCAGAATTTGGTTTGTGGTTAATCGTGGTGATTTGGAATTAATCGCATGAATTTTGAAGGTTTTGCGAGTGAAATCTGATTCCCCATTGAATTTCAGACTTTGTGCTATTGCTTAGGCACCAGTCGTAGCGAATTTAGGAAGTCAACGTGGGTCAACGTTACTGTAGCTCTCGTCTGGTAGATTTTGAATCAGTACAGATGACGCAGGCGTGACGTGTTGTTATCTGCTGGCAGTAGTTGCGTTTGAAGATGGTTGATGCTGGCAGCAGGCGCGCTTAGGCGAGATTCATCGAGGGAATGACACGTGTTGGTCAACATTTTTGAGTGTTGACTACTGGTTTCAGCAGTTGCTTTAGAATGAGCGACCAGTTGATGGTTGAGGAACCATTCGCGAGATATTTGTTGTGAGGAATGCGTTGCAACTGGGTGACCAGCTGTTGGCAGCAATGCTTACGTAATCATTACGACGTCGTTTGGATTAGTTGACGCGTCGTCGTTTTGGCTTGTTTTGCGTAACCAGTCGACTGGTGGGTTTTTGTAGAGATCTGTTACCAGATTTTGGTTGCTTCACAAGAGATATCTATTGTCAGCTGCTGAAGCTTGCGACGTCGTTTGAGTTAGTTGGAATGGTGTCGTTTTGTTGTTCTTTTGAGAATGCAACGACTGGTTGTTGCGACTGCTTTTGTTGAGAGCAAAAGCTGGTTACTGTTATAAGATCTCTACTGTAGCATTTCTCAACGACTGAATTAGAGGAGCAGCAGCTGGTGGATTTAGAGATATATATAGAAGTGTTGATCGAAACTTAGAATTATTTCGAACCTGATATTTCTTATCTCTTTTCCCAAACCCTCGGTTAGATACTGTTCACCGTGACCTATTTCCGTCGATTGCCGCCGTTCTCCGCAGATGATTTGAGTGATTTTGGTGGCGCTGGATTCGTTGTGAGTTGCTCTTTAGATTGCTACTCATTTGAAGCCCTGAATTAGCGTTGGAGTGGAAGCGTGTAGCTACTGGTGTTCGAAGCTTTTTGGAGAAGTCTGTTCATTGTTCTGCTGCTGGTTTAAGCTTCGGGGTGAGCATTTCTCGTTGAATTGAGCTTTGAAGTCTGTTCATTGTTCTGCTGCTGGTTTAAGCTTCGGGGTGAGCATTTCTCGTTGAATTGAGCTTTGTCTAGTAGCTAATACCTGCGTACAGTTGTTTATAACTTGAGTATAGTTCTGACTGTAGGTATTAGAGTGTTCAGGTTCTGATTTATGCTTGAGTTAAGCTGATTTTGAGGCTTTGAAACAGATTCCAGCTTCCAGGAAGCCCTGTCGTGCATTTGAGGAATCTGTGAGGTAGAATTTTGAGGATTGAGGTACGAATTGAGCAGATTTAGCAGCTTAGAGCATGAACATGACTATGATTGATGTTGTGAACCTGCTAATGTGATTATATGATTTTACGTGTTACAGTTTGTTGAATTGATTTAATTGTACATTCTGTTTCACGTATGAATTATTGTATGCATTGTGCATTGATGATTGATTGGCATACATGTATACATATTGATCCTGACTGATTGATTGATGACCTGATTGAGAGCCGTGTTGTGACTGGCCAACTGAGTTGTCGTGCCTGAAAAGTCCAACGCTATCATCGTAGTGGTGACCGACTGATATGTTGTGTCTGAATACCACCGAGCTGTGATGAGCTGACGGGCTCTGAAGATCATGGACCGATGATTTCCCCGGTTGATACACCGTGCGTGGTATAGAGGCTCGACTGATTGATTTTCCAATTGATACACTTGTCTAGCTATCCGATCTTTGATAGCCCTCATGCATTCATAGAATTGATTTATAGCATGTTGCATGTTTAGCTGTTTAGATAGCTCTTCGTACTGAGGCTTGACCTCGTATTTTTTGTCCTGCTTTTGTGTTGTTTGGGTCTATGTTACCCATTTGCAGGATCTTCAGGTAACCAAGCTGGACAGAGTGGAGGTTCAGCTGGTCGATCCCCGTTTGCATGAGTCCCAGTTATTATATTTATGTATTGAACCGGGGGATGCCCCATGTTACTATGTATTGGGGATCTGTATTTGATTTGAGATTTATTGTTGTTACCTGATTGGTATGGTTTGAGTCAACTCATATTTTGATTATGAATATTTTGAATGTATGATTTTAAGTTCATGCCTAAATTATTTCGAAAATTTTAAGCCCTATTTTTCGCTTCCATGATTATGTGCTTAATTGTGCTATTATCTTGAGTAATTAGCACGGGGCGTGACATTTTTGGTATCAGAGCTTAAACTGGGATAAGCTCGATTTTCTTTGATCACACTCGAGTCTAGGCATAGAGTTTTGATTTGATTTTGATTGACTCTGTGACTTATGTGATCTTTTATCTGTCTACGTGATATATCTAGCTGCTGTGAGATCTTACCTCTAGACTTGTTTAGTAGTCTCAAGCTCGGGCGGCCTTATCCTCATTTTGACGGCCCAATCGACTAGGAACGTGTTCAGAATACACAGTGACTATTATATGTGTTTCATGATAGCCATCATATCCACTATCACATCTAACATACACTATGGTACATTCTAGGTCTTATCCAACACAATTGTTAACATTATAACATAATGAAAATAAAGAATGCCATAAAAGAAATGTGAATTTCATAAATAAAGATCGTTATACAAAGAGTCAATAAAACTCACACGCCACAAGTTGGCTAGTTGGGCATCTACTCTAACAGTTGATAGGTGTTGTTGTTTGGATTTTGAATTTAAATCCCTACTTTGAGTATGAACTTATTTTCAAATGACGTATTGGATCAGGCCCAAATTCGAAAAATTTTAAGCCCAAATTTTTTAATGCTTCCGCATAAATATGATTAATTGAGTAACTAATCTGTGATCAGTGCACCGGACCCGACAGATATGATCATTTTTAACAAATTCAAATAGAGTCTTATCTACTGATCCAATAATAAAATCATGATCAATTAAACATTTGGACAGGATATCATACCAAGCTACGGTGCTTGTTTCAGACCGTATAGAGCGTTATCCAGTTTATATATATAAGTTTTTCTGGTATGATCTATGAAGCTAAGAGGTTGTGCAAGATACACTTACTCGTTGAGGATGCCGTTTAAGAATGCACTTTAACATCCATCTCATAGAATTTAAAATTTTTGAAAGCAGCATATGCAAGAAATATGCGAATTGCTCTGATACCACTTGTTAGGATCAAAAATAGTAATCAATGACTATAGAAGAGGGTTAAATAAAATCTTTTAAAAATTTGTGTTTTAAAATTTTTTGCAAATCAGCCGAGTTTACAGCCAACTTCCGTACTCAGTTACTCTGTTTTCATGAATAATAAAAGTAATTTATGTGGAAATGTTCAATCAAAAATTAAACGTGAAATGAATGTGTGAAGTAAAAGATGATAGAAACAGAGATTTGTTTATGGAAGTTCAACGCTTCTACGTCTCCCCTTATTCCTAATTCAGGAAGGATTCCACTATAAGACTTTGACTACAGCATCTCCTGCAATAACCCAATCCCACAGCCACAACTGTGAGAACTCCTAACTCTCTACGACAGAAGACATACCCGAAATTTGTTCTGCAAATATAGTAATTCGCTCTGAGCTGATTCGGCTTACATACGGTCTACACACTCTGTTTTTTATATACACTCACGAATCTACACAGTGGTTATAACTCAGAAAAATGACTTTGAAACTTTTGGATCAAAACCCGCCAATCGATATCCCCCTCCCAATAATTGCAATCCTTGCGATCAAGGAATCGATCCCGTAACCTGGATCTGATACCTCTTGTTAGGATCGAAAAGTAAGCTTGGAGTTTAGAAGGGGTGGTTGAATGAACCATGAAATCAATCTGTCACCCAAAAACTGACAAGTCCCACTCGTGCTACGCCGATCGAACTTACATCCTGCATAATCTGCATCTGAGTAACAAACTAAACCGAAACTGGAGTCTCTGGGATACCAAAGATCCACGTTCTGAGTGTCTTTAAGTTATTTTAAAATACGCTTAACAACAATAAAATGAGATTGTTTTGGGTCAGCTTGGAAACGGGCGCACGTATAGACGATGAACATGATATCCGGTCTGCTTGCTGTGAGATAAAGAAGTGACCCAATCATCCCACAATACAATGTTACCTCAACGCCGGTACCAATCTTCATCCTTATCTAGCTTGATTGAAACACTACTCGGGGTAGCTGCTGAAGAGAACTTGTCCATCCTGAACTTCTTCGGAAGTTCTTTTGTATATTTAGCTTAATTGATGAACATTCCATATTCAAGCTGTTTGATTTGTAGTACTACAAAAATTTTAGCTCCCCCGTCATGCTCATTTCGAACCTATCCTGTATCAGCTTGGAGAATTTACACACATTTAGGATTAGTCGAACCAAAGATAATATCGTCAACATAAATTTGGACTAATAAGATATGATCATTTTTAAAAAATTTAAATAGAGTCTTATCTACTGATCCAATAATAAAATCATGATCAATTAAAAATTTGGACAGGGTATCATACCAAGCTACTGTGTTTGTTTCAGACCCGTATAGAGTTTTATCCAGTTTATATACATAATCTGGTCTGGTATGATCTATGAAGCTAAGAGGTTGTGCAACATACACTTACTCGTTGAGGATGCCATTTAAGAATGCACTTTTAACATCCATCTCATAGAATTTAAAATTTTTAAACGCAGCATTTGCAAAAAATATATGAATTTCTTCTAATCTGACACTGGTGCAAAGATTTCAGCAAATTCTATTCCTTCTTCTGCCGACAACCTTGTGCCACTAATCTAGCTTTATTTCATACAACAAGCTTTATTTCATACAACAATACTGTTAGAGTAGATGCCCAACTAGCCAACTTGTGGCGTGTGGGTTTATAGACTCTTGTATATGACAGTCTTTATATATGATATTCGCATTTGTTTATGGCATTCTTTATCTTCATTATGTTTATATAATGTTAACAATTGTGTTGGATAAAGACCTAGAATGCACCATAGTGTATGTTAGATGTGATAGTGGGTATGACGGCTATCATGAAACACATCTAATAGTCACTGTGTATTCTGATTAGTTCCTAGTCGATTGGGCCGTCAAAATGAGGATAAGGCCGCCCGAGCTTGAGACTAGTATCTGCGATGCGAAGTACCATGTTTCATTGGTAGGGAACATTGTGATGTTATGAGCATGAAGATAGATAGTGACCTGGTGATCTATCGAACTACCCTCGTTCGAACTTTCCAAGTGGTTACCATTTGTCGAGTGGATAAGTCCGAGGTCTTGGTTGTACTGATTAGTCCTCACGACTCGAAACGTCATTGAGACTCTACATGATAGGCGTCTCACTTTGACCCGTTTGCCGACTCACTTGGGGTCATTAGGCGGTGGGGTTGGGTGAGACCCCGATGCATGTAGGAGTAAATGCTTCATTGTCGAGGATTCACCGCTCGCTTACATGCATGGATATCCTATGCTATCTGAGGGATAATAGTGTATAAATCTCTGGCCAGAGTACTAGAAGTGTTTTAGGTAAATGGGTTTACCTAGTTACACTCGCGATGTCACTATTCGATCTCCAAGATGTATGCATAGCTATCGGATCTTTAACGACTCTCGATTTACCAATGGTCGTTGATCTGATCGGGATATATAAATTGAAAGGACCGTACTGTACGCTAACCACGACCAACTGGTTCTTGCAGGCACTATCAGTGATACCTAGGGGATCATGGCACGATGTTGCTAGGCGCTTTACCATGATCCGATGGGCAAGTCCAAAATTGTGATTTCGGAGCCGCAATGGTTGTGGGCCCACGGCTAGCTGTATCCCTGAACCATTGAGGGTCACATAAGTACTGGATTCAAGATTCCCGCACGGAAACTAAGCTCAATGTGTTGAGCATAGGAGGAGGATTTTTGGAAGTACGACTTCCTAAAAGTCAACAGGGGTCAAATATTGATTTCCCACTGTTGAGGGGCAAAACTGTAATTTGGACTAGGTAATCTGAAAAGTCGTTTTTTGCATCATAATATTCAGTTTTGGAAACTGAGTCGATCGGTCCGATCTGATCGACGATCGGAGTTATGATGAAACCGCAATGAATTAAACGAACCGAATGTTCACATGGACCTGGGTATGACCCAAGTCCATTGGGCCGGTTCAAGCCCATCTACCAACTTAATTTTAATTAATATGACTTAGGGCTTTGATCATTGTAACACAACAACCTAAAACTAGCCTCCAATCTTGAGAAGCCGCCGCCCCCTCCTCTCCCTCACATCGCCGCCGCCGCCCCTCGCCGGAATTTGTTCCGGCCAACTTGTCGAGGAGTTTCCGTCCGTGCTGATATCGTCAGGCCTTCTAGTGCAGGCTGACGAAGGAACCTTGCTTCCGGTCGTGGACTCGATTAGACGAATCTACCGCCACCTACCATGAAGAGCCAGTCTCCCTGTGATTCTGGTTGGAGCCAGGCGCCTAGACGCCATCAAGGTAACACCCCGAAAATCATCCTATGAATGGTTTATCGTATTGATTTATTATAAAATACGATTTCGTAATTAGAATATGATTTTACGATAAATAATTAGATTATTTAAATTATGCAATTAGATTAA
>KQ989150.1:0-20793 GCA_001598015.1 Dorcoceras hygrometricum | reverse complement strand
GAGTCTTAAGCTCGTCGTCCCGCCATTGTTTAAGCGTAATCAGCTCCTCAGGGCTGATGTTGGCAGGGGTTTCCTCCGGAGGGGATTTCTCTATCGTATAGAGGAGCTTCTCCGAAGCCAATACAAGATTGAGGTTGCGGAGCCAGTCTTGGTAGTTAAGACCAGTGAACTTGTTGCTATCCAGTATAGCATCGAGCGGATTTCTCATCGAAACCATTTTATATGCAGTAATACTGAAAAGAAAAACAGACATGCATCACTAACTATATATAAAATAAACGCTAAGACATAAAACATGGTCATTTAGTTTTATGAATTACCCTCCCACTATTTTAACGATTTCACCACCCTCTAATGAAATCGAGAAAACAGGTTTCTTTAGTGGGTACACGGAGCCCAATCAAGCGACCATGGACCCGAATAATATCAGTCATCCATGATCCCCGAAAGGTAGTTTCCGATTGTAACCGGTGCAACCTCCATGTATTCACCTCACGTCCAGTAAGGGCCCAATAATATGACGCCGTTTACTATCACGTGTCAAGATTGACCCATCAATGTTGAGTCGTGAAGGACGGTCCCCTTAATGTCCCCAATAATATGAGCCAACGTTAAAGCGAGTTTCCACCGACTCACAACAGTTGTCAATGGCGTGGACAGCTTTCCGGCATACATGACCCCCTCAATAATATGAGCCGGGCCATGTATACGGGTAGCATCGACGTACACCCATTGTTGATGGAAGGTAGGGAAATTTAAACAATTTTAAATACCCTTTCGTTTATCGAATAAACATTTTATCTTGATATAAGTTTTAAATCATATTTAAAACGAGGGATTTTATTTTTGAAAAACTTTGGTCTCATGCATTTATTTAAATCAAATTTAAACCATGCAACATGCGGATTCAACTAATCTATATATCAACATATATAAATAAATATTGGTATGATCGATCACGAGAGCTATGCGGTCCGTGGTTTCCAGTCACGGACCTGGGTCCAATCCTAGGGGTAATGCAATATGCAATGCAATCCTATTACAAAGCTTTCCGGTTTTACAGATCTTCGGTCTTCAATATCTTATCGTCATCGTCCACCGTCTTCGGATGTCCTCCCACTAAATCTAGTAATTTACATTTAAATACCATGACATACAAGGGATACATTTATCAAGGGGTGAGAACGGGCCACAAACAGGCCCACTTTAAATGATAATCAAATATTTACAAACCGAAATCATACAAAACCTATCGCATACACCTAACAAATTGGGCACGGCTCTCGATCATCCCAATCATGCAGATAATCTAATTAACATGCATAAATTAAATAATCCTATTATTTATCGCAAAATCATATTTTAATCATAAAATCGCATTTTATAATAAAATCGTATTTTGTCGATAAAATCAAATTTTAATCAACAAAATCATATTTCATTATAAAATCATATTTAAAATTAAAATCACATCTTGCTAATTTTAATTGTATCAAATTGGGCTTAAAACAATTCTAGGCCCAAAAATCTCAAAATTTCAAAATCGACCAAAAAGGGCCCGACATCGCATATCGGCCCGAAAACTTCACGGGCTGCCCGGGACAGGCCCGAACCAAAACCTAGAAGAAATCAGCCGTCACGACATCGCCGGAGCTTCACCGGAGCGGAGGCCGCCGGCGGCGGCCGCCACCACGAAATTGTGCGCGGTGCAAGGCCACGCACGCCGCCGCGACAAGCGCGGCGCAATCGCGCAAACAACGCCCAGCCATGTGCGCAACAGATTGCGCACGGCCAGCAACCATCGTGCGCGACGTCCAGCCATCGAGCGGCGACGTGCGGCGAGCGACAACCATCGGCCAGCCCAGCGCGCAGCGGCGCCCCAACGTCGCGCAAACATTTGCGCTAACAGCGGCGCAACAACGCGCAACGATCATGCACGGAGCGGCGCAATGGGTGGCGCTACATCACGCGACCAGCGCGCCCGTGATGCGCAAACAGCGGTGCAACGATTTGCACCGGGGCATCCAGCGATGCGGCCTCCAGCATTAATCGGCCGTGACAAGATGCGCGGCCCGCGCGATTAAATGCGCGCTCATGCGCGCATGGTTTCTAGCGCCGCCGCGAGCGGCGGCGGTCGGCAGGCCGTGGAACATAAATTTGTTTTGATTCTGAAAAATTGAAACATTAGATACAATAAGGCAACGTATTGATCAGATCCGAAAAACCATGGCTCTGATACCACTGTTGGGATCCGGATCACGCCTCCTGGCGAGGCAGCGGAGGAACAAAAATCGATACCGGGAGACGATCAATACGATTAAGAAAACACAAAACTATGAAATTCATAGGGTGTTAAGGTGACTACCTTGCTGGCAACTTATGCCTGGCTCCGACCGGTTTCGTAAAGAAAACGGTACTTTACGGTAGGCGGCGGTAGATATCGTCAATCTGGTCCATGACCGAAGACGGGATTCCTTCGTCAGCCTGCACTAGAAGGCCTGACGAGATCGGCACGGACGGATTCTCCTCGTCAAGATTGGCCGGAACAAATTCCGGCGAAACGACGGCGGCGGCGGCTACAATTAGGTTTAGGGTTAGGAGTCTAATGATCAAGTGTCATGAAGTCCAGGGTAGTTCTAATTAAATAGAATTAAAGATGGGTTTGGATCCGGCCCAACGGGCCCGGGTCCAACGAGTGAACATTCCGTTCATCCCCCTCACCGAGACTTCATCGTAACTCCGATCGCCAATCAGATCGGACGGATCGAATCAGTTTCCGAAACTGAACAATATGATCTGAAAAACCATTTTTCAGAACCCTAGTGCAAAATGACCGTTTTGCCCCTCAACATCGGCAAATCACGATTTGACCTCTGTTGACCTTTTAGGAAGTCGCACTCCCAAAATCCTATTAGTATGCTCAACACATTGAGCTGAGTATCCGTGCGGGAATCTCGAATCCAGTACTTGTGTGACCCTCAATGGTTCAGGGATACAGCTAGCCGTGGGCCCACAACCATTGTGGCTCCAGAATCACAATTCCGGACTTGCCCATCGGATCATGGTAAAGCGTCTAGCAACATCGCCCCATGATCCCCTAGGTATCACTGATAGTGCCTGCAAGAACCAGTTGGTCGTGGTTAGCGTACAGTACGGTCCTTTCAATCCATATATCCCGATCAGATCAACGACCATTGGTAAATCGAGAGTCGCTATAGATCCGATAGCTATGCATACATCTTGGAGATCGAATAGTGACATCGCGAGTGCAACTAGGTAAACACATTTACCTAAAATAGTTCTAGTACTCTGGCCAGAGATTTTTACACTATTATCCCCTCAGATAGCATAGGATATCCACGCATGTCTGCGAGCGGAGGCCCAATCGACTAGGAACATGTTCAGAATACACAGTGACTATTAGATGTGTTTCATGATAGCCGTCATACCCACTATCACATCTAACATACACTTTAGTGTATTCTAGGTCTTTACTCAACGCAATTGTAAATCATCATACACACAATGAAAGTAAAGAATGCCATATAATAAATGCGAATATCATATATAAAGATTTTCATATACAAGAGTCTATAAACCCACACGCCACAAGTTGGCTAGTTGGGCATCTACTCTAACAGGCAGTAGGTGAAAACACTTGAGTAGGCATGGGATATCCTACCAACTATTTGTCCTTTTTGAAAGATTTGTTAAAAGCTCCCATCCACTATTTTAAGTTTGGAAATTTGCGAAAAGATTTTTAAAAAGAAACAAATTGCTCATTCATTTGCAATTTATTTACAAAATTTGAAATCTGCTCGAGTTTGTGCTTGGGGCGAAATCTTCTCGGAACCTTATGCTCCGTGTCTCAAATCTGAAATGAAGAAATCAGCTTTTTAAATAAATAACTGATCTTAAGCTGAAATCTGAGCATTGAAATATCAACATGACCCTTAGAAATATAAAGGGTTCATAAATGTGGTCCTAAGGATTTCGGGGCGCTACAGAGAAGGTCAAGTGAGGGATGATCAACTTCTCAAATGGAATCAGCAAGATGAGGAGAGAGGTGGGAATCTTTAAACAACAGTAGAAAGGATTGTGAAATACAAAGATAGGTTATGGGTACCGCGAGCTGATTACTTGCACATTGAGATCATGAATGAAGCTCATAACACTCCTTATTAAATTCATCCAGGAGGTACGAAAATGTATAAATATTTTCAACAGTTGTTTTGGTGGGCGGGAATGAATCGTAATATCTCCCATTTTTGTTTCTGAGTGTTTAACATAACAACAAGTAAAAGCAGAGCATCAACGACCAACTGCGATGTTAAAAACTCTCCTATACCAGTGTGGAAATGGGATGATATTGCTATGGATTTTGTAGTGGGATTACCAAGAACACTCCACGGATAACTCTATTTGGGTTATAGTCGATAGATTAACCAAGTCAGCTCACTTCTTACCAGTGAAAACAACCTATGATTTGAATAAATATGCTGATTTGGGAGAAATAGTGAGACTCCATGGAATTCCAAGTTCTATAGTATCATATCGAAATCCTAGATTAACTTCAATGTTATCGAAGAGTTTGCCTAGAGCCATGGGAACTAAGTTAACCTTTAGTACTGCTTTCCATCTGCAAACTGATGGACAATCTGAAAGAGTGATTCAAACACTGGAGAATTTGCTTCGTTTGTGTACTCTTGATTTTGCAGAAATTTGGGATTCTAAATTGACCTTAGTGGAGATCACGTACAACAATAGTTTTACCAGACTTCAATAGAAATGGCTCCATACGAAGCACTGTATGGAAGAAAGTATAGATCACCGATATATTGGGATGATGTAGGTGAAAGAAAAGAAATAGGGCCTGATATTGTAGAACAAACTGCTGAAGCCATCAAAAGAAAATGTGATCGAATGAAAACGGCATAGAGTAGACAAAAGAGCTATGCTGATAGCCACTGTCGCGAGCTGAATTTCAAAGTAGGTGATCATGTGTTTCTGAATATAGCACCTATAAAGGGTGTAATGAGATTAGGAAGAAGAGGTAAGCTGAGTACAATGGACCATTTGAAATTCTGGAAAGAATCGGGACATTATCTTATCGTTTAGCATTGCCACCCCAGCTATCAGCAGTTCACAATGTACTCTATATATCAGCTCTCAGGAAATTCATTTAGAACCCTTTGCATGTGCTGAGGTACGAGCCTATCAAGCTTGCACATGATCTGACCTAAGAAGAAGCACCAGTAAGGATTGTTCTAAGAGAAAATCGTAGACTATGAAATAGAAGTATCCCTATGATCAAGATTCAGTTGGCAAACCACTCAAAAAGAGAAGCAACCTGGGAAGCTGTGGCAGATATGCGAAGTAGCTACATAGATTTTGTTTAAAGTATTGAGGGATCTATTTGAAATGCTATTGTTAGTCAGCTTTTTTTTGAGCTGGTTATCCATATTAGTGACGTGGTTGCTGTCTGGCCTTGTGCTCAATCAGAGATAAACACGCACCAAACAATAACGGAAGCATTTAAAATAGTGGCTAAAATTTTTCGCTTTGGCTGACTTAGAAAACATAAGTTAAAAATTACATTGATATCCAAAATACTGGTTTTACAACACTGAAAACCCAAAACAACAATACAAATAACATGAACTAACATACAAGCATAGAGTGACTCCCAATCAACAAACTAAAGGATCCATGATGAGTCTCTCGCTCAACATAAATACAATACACTATAACATAAATATACTATATATAACTGGGACGCTCTATCCACCTCCCGGGACACTACCTGCTGGATCAACTCCACGTCCAGCGGAGAAACCATGATAACCTGAAACACATACAGGCAAACAAAACAACCAGCCCCAAAGGGACATGGGGTCAAACCCCATTACAGAGAGAAACTGAAAAACGGCTAATAGATAGCAACAGATAATATGCAGATGCTATGCAAGAGAACAAGGCTACAACCAAAGGCAGTGAGCCAAAGGATCTCAAGAAACTGCTCAACAACTGATACAGATCAACTGAAAGATAGTGGACACGGGGTGTGTGAGTATATGGGAGCTACCCACTCGTCTCAACACACAGTACCAAATGTAATAACAATCACTCAACCCGCTGTTTCCCAACTCATGATGCGTGGGAGCTACCCACTCGGCTCAGAGTGGCAAACAGATCCCAGCAGGGAGATGAGGGACATGGGAGTTACCCGATCGGCCTCCAAAACAGGCATCTTGGTACACACATATCAACACAACAAGGTACGGCTAAACAAGATCTGAGCTCAACTTGAAAAATACGTGCATGTAAATGCAGCAGAATGCAACAAACAACAAAGTAGAATACACCACACAATAGGACAGCAAGCATACACATATATCCATGCCAAATCCAACGCTCTAAAACAAACTCACATCCGTACCTTAACCTTCTGAGCTATAATTACCACAACAAGGTCCCAAGAAATGAGATCTGAACCTGATAAACCAACACAACACAACTCTCAGGGACAGTAACACAGAACTTACGAACTGGGAGCTACGAGCTCGACCCAGCTCTATCCTACCCTTCTAGCACAACATACAGCTCTAAACGAAGCATAAGGGAGGATCTATCACTAGCTCAGAGCGTTACCTAAATGGAAAAGCAAATCTGCTCAAATGGTAATAGACCACACAAAGTAGCTTCCTTAGCGATCTTCTTCCAGCTAATCGCCAGCCTTCGAAAAAGGTACAGAATGAAGCGCCTTAGAAAGAGGAGTCCAACGCTACCACTCTTGCTCAAATCTGAGTCTTCTACCGCCGGAAATCGAAGAAGATAAGCTTCGATGAACAGTAGCAAGGGTATCGCGACAGAGTAAGCTTATGGGAAGAAATATCTTCCAATTGTCGAGAAACAATAGCAAGACTAGGGTCAAAGTCCTCTATAAATACTACTTATGTTTCCCAAATCTGATGAACAATAACCACCGACAACTTAGGCTCAAAGCTGTTTCCCACTCAGATCTGAGTACCACTCCAGATCTGAACCTTATGCTAAAACAGATCTGAACTTCCTTCCAAAATGACGTCGCACCGAAGTCCACTGTTCCACTGGTACACGTCACCCACTAGTACCAAATCTGCTATCGCAAAACAATGTCGCACCGCGATTCTGATCTGAATGACCAGATCTCACACAAATACTAACCAGCGCTCACTAATACCCAAAACGGCGTCGCACTGCCTTCCGGTCTAGATAACCCGATACCAGACTATGCTAAACTACAAACCAAGCCAGTTCACGTGGTACTAACAAAACGCGCATCTCAAATCTGATTTCTACCAAATGACGGCGTATCGCTACCCACAAAGGACATTCGCTAGAGAATCTCGAATACTTTGTGACAACCAGATTTTACCTTTAACCTTGATTCCAGTCAACCAACACCAAAGCCGAAGTCACCAACCAGCACTTCTCAACTCCCCGAATCTTATTACTACCTCCCAATACCCTGTAACTGTCCAGAGATGTTACCAATAGAAACCCGATTCGCTAACCAAGCATACCAGCCCAAAGTTGGTCCATCCCAGATCTGTTCGTGCCAAATCTGGTCTATGCTAAATCCGATTAATTTACTTAATTAATCCAATAATCTTTCAGGTCTCACAGTTGCAAGATTTTTCCAGCCGGTCCAGACAAGCGCGGTTTATTTCATCTTTTAACCAAACTAGTTTGGTTTGTATTTGTACTTATCTTTAAATTAAGAGTAGCACTTTTCAAAAGTAAATAACACTTTAATTAAAACGTGCTTTCACTCATTAGGCTTTTAGATTTCATATAAAAGCTTTCAAAAGGTGTCATGCACTTTAATTCACAAACCAAATACTTCAAGAAGTGGTGCTCTCTGCAAGAAACCGAAAAAAGTTATTTAAAGCTTTTCAAAGGAATTGAGCAAGTTTGTGTGTTGATTCAGTCCAGAAAAATTCTCTGTAATCGTCGTCGCAGTTAAGGCAAGTAAACTATGTTTCTTGTTGTACTCTTGAAAGCATATATTGTTTTTGTTTTCATGTTTGTATGTTTTTAGAAGTTTGAGAAACGTGTTCTTTAAAGTTTTTCAAACAAAGCAGACCATTTGATGTTTTCTACAGAAGGTGTTGGTTTGTTATTGTTTGATGCAGAAAAGATGTTAGACAGTATTTTTATGATGTTCGTTTCTGTTTCTTCAAGAGTTTTCTGAGATATTCTTCAAGTAGCACAAGTAGTTTACAAGCAGCTTACGTGTTTTTGTTTCTGGAATTTTACTTAGATATCTTCGATTCCTTCGGACTAAGGAAAACTTCTAAGATGTTATTTACCTTGAGCTAAATTCGCGATCTGGTTTCTAAGTTGTGAGCTGGTCTCATAACCCTGTCCACTTGAGATTAATTTTTCTGTTCAATTCACTTGCGGTCTTGTTTCATTATCGAAGTCAATTTGAAAGCAGATTTCATTTTTCAGTCTTCTCATGGTCTGGTTGTTCGATCTGAGTTGACTTTATTTGACCAAACTGTGAGGACAAGAAATTTATTATATGGTAATTAACGAATTAATCAGATCAAAAGGATGATTAACCAAGAGAGATTCTTCAGCTAGGTATGTGGCTGGCGCAGATACCTGCGTAGAAGCATGCTGGTTCAACGTTTTTGTGCTAAGCTGGCGTTGCAAGATGTTCGAGATTTTGTGCAGTTTAACAATATTGATGTGGGAAGTTTGCAATCTTTGGGTTTGACATAAACCAGACTAGTCGTGAGCTGGTTTGGTGCGATTTGGTTTTTAGAGGAGACCAGCTGAGGGTTTCCTTGTGTTAATGCAAGCTGGATCCAGCTTAAGTGGTGTGCTGGATGCTCCGATCTGGTTCGTCTAGAGCACGATCTGGTTTGGCATATGAGTACCTGATCTGGTACAATATAGAGATTCTAGCTGGATGTGTGTTGCTAGTACTCCCTAAGCTGGTCTATGTGCCTGAGCTGGTACAACATAGAGGATTCCGAGCTGGTACAGTGCCAAGGTTCGAGCTGGTTTGACTTACACTGTAGCTTTGACTGGGAGTATAAATATAAGTGTCGACAAACACTTAGCGATTTTTACAACACACATTTCCTATTTCTCCCCACCCTTATATTCAAACCCTAGTTACTACTGTTCACCCGATAGTTTTTCTCCCACTTTCAGGAGATTGACCGATTAGATTTGAGTGAGGGTACCTCGACTAGAAAGCCCTCTTCGAGGCGAACTTTCTCGTACAAGTTTGGAGAAGAGAGAGAAGACCAGACAATAAATCGATTGAGGAATTGCGTGAGTAGGTTTCGCTATTTGCGACTGAGTTGAGCTCCTGTTCAGATTAGATCTTTCTTGTGGTTTTTGCCTTTATTTCTCGGCCAAAGACTTGAGCTAAGCTGGGAAGTGTCATTAAAGCTGTAAGAGGTTCTGTGGTAATTGTAGCTTGGAAGCGGAGGTACGATTGAGCTTATATTAACAGCTTTGATATCAGCATGAGAATATTTCCAGTGTGTTTGAGCTACTGTGATTATGTGCTAACTGAGTTTTTTAGCTGCGCTAGTTGATGATGACTTTCTGTTCTTATCTGCTTTTAAATTGCATGCATTGTTTGTGATCATGATTATTTCTTGCATTCATGTATATCATATTGAGCTTGTTCATTTGAGAACCGATGATCAATGATTCATGATTTGCCGGCTGAGTCGCCATGCTGAGAATCCAATGTGTCACTGAGTCGTGATAGCCAGCTGAGTTGCTGTAATCTGGATTCTGATGAAGTATTGAGATTGATTTCCTAGCTGAGTCGCTGTGCTTTGATAACCGATGATTCTTGGTAGCCCACATGCAGTGCATGTTTGAAATATTGCATGTCTTATATGATTGTTGTTTTTATTGATGCTCTTCGTACTGAGGTTTGACCTCGTTTTATTTCCCTTTTTGGGCTGCTTTGGTCTGTGTTGGCCTTTGCAGGGTCTTCAGGTAATCTAGCTGGACTGAGTGGAGCGTCGACTGTTAGATCCCCGTTCTGAGTCCCAGTGATATATTATGTATTAGACCGGGGGATGTCCTGTGTGTATACTGTATCGGAGGTCTGTATTTGTTACATTACCTGTATGCTGCTGTTTTTGTTGTGTGGATTTTTGAGTTAAAATCTGTATTTTGACTATGTTTGTATTTTAAATTGTATTTTCAGTTCAGGCCCAAACGAAAAAATTTAGCCCATATTTTATGCTTCCGTGTAATTAAGATTAATTGAGTAATTAATCTATGAATTAGAGCACCTGGCCTGACATTTTGGTATCAGAGCTTAAACTGGGATAAGCTCGATTCTTTTTCATCACACTTGGGTCTAGGCACAGAGTTTGAGCTTTTGTTGTGATTGACTCTGTGGTTTTTATGATTTTGTTATCTGCCTCTGTGATTTATCTGCTTGTGTTTCTTACCTTTGAGTTTGGTAGATTCCACCGAGGAGAGGTAGGATAGAACCAGTAGGCAGACAGCTGGGGATTCTAGAGCCCCAGAGAGTGATGAGGATGTTGAGCAGCAGAGTGTGCCTTGCATCGTCGCGCGGGACAAGTAGAGGTTTGAGGTGGATAATCTTACTAGACAGGTTGGTCAGATGGATTTAGTGTTGGCTAGGTTTTAGAGGAGCGACGAGGATGTTGAGCAGCATAGTGTGCCTTGCATCGTCGCGCGGGACAAGTAGAGGTTGAGGTGGATAATCTGACTAGACAAGTTGGTGAGATGGAGCTAGTGTTGGCTACGTTTTAGAGGATGAATCCCCTTACGTTCACTTGCGCCGAGGGTGGTTTGATGGCTAAAGGCTGGTTGGAGCATATGGAGGAGTTGTTTGATACGGTGGAGTATTCTCAGGAGAAGAGACTGAAGTTGGCTGTTTTGCAGTTGAGGGATAATGCTCAATGTTGGTGGAAGGGTACTTCCCGAGTCATGAGAGAGAGTGGAGTTTTGATTTCTTGGGAGAGCTTCTGTTCAGCATTTCGTCAGGAATATACCCCTGAGTCGTACTACAATAACTGTGAGAGGGAGTTTGATAACCTGAAGCAAGGGAGCATGCGGGTGGCCGAGTACGCTAGACATTTTTCCTCGCTTCTGTCGTATGTTCCCCACATTGCTAACCAGGAGAGGACGAAGATGAACAAGTTTCTGAGAGGTTTGAGGTCCGATTTGTTTCGTATGGTGCTAGCTGGTTCTCCTGCGACTTACGTTGAGGCAGTGGATAGGGCTGTGGACATTGAGGAGAGTCTTTTGGAAGCGCAGAATCATGTTCAGCCGACAGCTGGATGCGGTTTTCAAACCTTGCCAGAAGCGATGCAATCGTTTCAGCCTCCACAGACGTCGCAACAGTCAAATCACCAGAGGTTCAAGCAACAAGGAAAGCAGTTTAAGAGACGGTCGAATCGAGTTCTTCGGGTTGCGTTAGATCTGGTGATAGTGGCTCTGGAGGAGTGTCGTGTGGACAGTGTGGAGGTAGACATATGACTTCTCAGTGTCGTGGAGTTCAGGGTCTTTGCCATAAGTGTGGGCAGCCTAGTACATTTTGCTAGAGTTTGTCCTTTGATGGAGGGACAACCCTCAAATCAGTCGCAACAAGGTTCAGCTGGTGGTTCTTCGCAGAGATCGCAACCTTTTGCCCCGATGCAACGATCCGGATTTCAACCACGAGAACTGAATAGATTCAGAGGATCTCCTGGACCTCTGTTTTTCGGGACCACAGCAATCTCAAGTGAACGTCCTGACGAGAGAGCAAGCTGATGATATGCCTGGGGGAGTTATTGCAGATACTTTTACTATCTTTGGTTTTTCTACACGAGTTTTGTTTGATACTGGAGTATCACACTCCTTTATATCTGATCTGTTTGTATATGAGTGTGGGTTTAGTGCTACCCCACTGTGTGATGTTGTATCTGTTTCGACCCCTGCTGGCGTGAGTTTATTATCCCGTGAGGTGGTTTTGGATTGCGTTATTAGATTTGATGAGAATGTGTTGGTGACGGATTTGATTTCTCTGGAGATTAGATACTTTGATTGCATCTTGGGTATGGACGTGTTGTCCAGTTATAGAGCGACTGATGATTGTTTCCATGGTGTAGTGATGTTTAGACCTCAATTTGAAGAAAAGCTGGATTTTTACCGTCCGGATTTGCGATCGAAGATTCCACTAGTATCAGTCATGGAGATGTTTAGCCTGTTGTCGATTGAAAACACAGGGTTCATGATTTATGCCTTGTATGTCTCCCAAGAGTCGCAACTGGAATTGAGTGATATTCTATTGTCCGAGTTCCCGGATGTTTTTCCGGATGACATTCCTGGTTTTCCTTCGAGACGAGAGATTGATTTCAGCATTGAGTTGGTGCCAGGGACTGCCCCGATTTCTAGAGTTCCATATCGGTTGGCGCCAGCTGAGCTGAGGGAACTCAGACCAGTTGCACGATCTTCTAGAGAAAGGTTTCATTAGGCCTAGTATGTCGCCTTGGGGAGCACCGATTCTATTTGTGAAGAAGAAAGATGGATCTATTAGGATGTGTGTCGACTTTCGGCAGCTGAACAAGCGACGGTGAAGAATAAGTATCCTCTGCCAAGAATTGATGATCTGTTTGATCAACTGCAGGGTTTGGCAGTGTACTCCAGATTGATTTGCGCTCTGGTTAACCAGTTGCGGATTAGAGACGCTGATGTGGTGAATACGGCATTCCGGACTAGATACGGGTATTATGAGTTTCTTGTGATGCTGTTTTGATTGACGAATGCCCCTGCTGTCTTCATAGATTTGATGAATCGCGTCTTTAGTGAGTATATCGATCGTTTTGTGATTGTATTCATAGACAACATCCTGGTGTACTCGAGAATCTATAGACAGCATAAGGAGCACTTGAGGTTGGTGTTGCAGAAACTGAGAGACTCACAACTGTATGTGAAGTTTATTAAGTGTGAATTTTGTTAGATAAGGTAATTTTTTTGGGTCATGTCATATCTGCACATGGTATTTCGGTGGATCCTAGTAAGGTCGAGACAGTTCTTAACTGGGAGCGATCTAAGAACTTTTCTGAGATCCGCAGTTTCTTGGACATGGCCGGCTATTATAGACGCTTTATTGTGGGATTTTCTTCAATATCAAGGCCAATGACGCAGTTGACTCAGAAAGACAGGAGATTTGTTTGGATGGACGAGTGCGAGTCTAGTTTTCTTACGCTCAAGGAGAAGTTGACTACTGCTCCTCTGTTGGCTTTACCTTTTGGGTCTGGAAGTTTTGTGGTTTGATCCGATTCTTCTCTGAGTGGTTTGGGCTGTGTATTGATGTAGAACGAACGAGTGATAGCTTACGCATCTCGACAGTTGAAACCCCATGAGACCAGATACCCCGTTCATGATTTAGAGCTGGCTGCTATTGTTTTTGCTCTGGAGATTTGGCGTCACTACTTGTATGATGAGCAGTGTGGTGTACACGGACCACAAGAGCTTGAAGTACATATTCAAGCAATCAGATTTGAACATGAGACAACTCCGTTGGATGGAGTTGCTCAAGGATTTGACTGTGAGATTCAGTATCAGCCTGAGCGAATGAACTTAGTGGAAGATGCCTTGAGTAGGAAAGCCCAGCCTGCGATGCTAACATCCTTGAGTATTTCAAAATTCCATGAGCACTTGGGGACTACTGAATGGCGTTATCAGCCGGGTGACCAGTACTTTATAGTTTCATATTTTCAGGTTGAACCACAAATTTTGGCGGACATTAGGGCAGCACAGAGGATTGACCCGTACATCCATTAGTTGAAGATAAAATCCAGAATGGTCAGTCGAAAGATCTTAACGTTGCTTCTGATGGATGCCTGAGATTTTGTGGTAGACTGGTAGTTCCAAACCTGATTGATTTGAAGGAAACTAAATTGAACGAGGCCCATTGTAGTCGTTACAGTGTGCATC
The DNA here is from genome assembly GCA_001598015.1 of Dorcoceras hygrometricum. Lineage (NCBI taxonomy): Eukaryota > Viridiplantae > Streptophyta > Magnoliopsida > Lamiales > Gesneriaceae > Dorcoceras > Dorcoceras hygrometricum. The sequence goes on along the minus strand of KQ989150.1, from coordinate 6,813 downwards.
CGGGCGAAAAGAAGATGTATCATGTCTTGAAGTCACACTAGTGCTTGGAAGGCATGAGTAATGACATTTCTGGATTTATTGCACACTGCTTGAATTGCCAACAGGTCAAGGCGTGTGACCTGGAGGATTGTTGCAGATTTTAAAGGTGCATCAATGGAATTGGGAGCACGTGGCCATGGATTTTGTGACTCACCTACCTCGTCCGAGCAGGGGATGTGATGTGATTTGGGTTGTTATTGACAGGCTTTCGAAGGCAGCCCATTTCATTCTCTATGATGTGAGGTGTTCCATGAAGAATATGGCAAGACTGTACGTTGATCATGTGGTTAGATTGCATGCCATGGATTTTGTGACTCACCTACCTCGTCCGAGCAGGGGATGTGATGTGATTTGGGTTGTTATTGACAGGCTTTCGAAGGCAGCCCATTTCATTCTCTATGATGTGAGGTGTTCCATGAAGAATATGGCAAGACTGTACGTTGATCATGTGGTTAGATTGCATGGAGTGCCGTTTCGATAGTATCTGATAGCGATCCACGATTTACTTCCCGATTTTGGAAGGGCTTACAAGCAGCGATGGGTTCGAGATTGGCTATGAGTACAGCTTGTCACCCGCAGACAGATGGAAAATCCGAGAGAACTATACAGACTTTGAAGGATATGTTGCGGGCTATTGTGATGGATTTCAGTGGTGGCTGGCAAGATTCTTTGTCCCTGATTGAGTTTTCCTATAACAACTGCTACCAGGTAACTATCGGGATGGCCCCATTCGAAGCTTTGTACGGTCGTAAGTGCAGATCATCGATTTGTTGGGAAGAAGTTGGTGAGAGGCAACTGTCTATCCCTGAGTTTGTGCAGCATATAAAGGATAAGGTTGAGCTGATTCGAAGCAGGATGAAGGCTGCACAAGATCATCAAGCTAGCTATGCTAACCAGAGGCGTAGGCCTTTGGATTTTCAGGTTGGCGATCGAGTGTTTATGAAATTTTCTCCTTTCAAGAGCGTGATGAGATTCAGGCTCAAGGGTAAATTAGCTCCTAGATTCGTTGGCCCGTTTGAGATTATTAAGAGGATTGGATCCTTGGCGTATCGATTGCAGCTACCTGCTGAGTTAGCAGCGATGCATGATGTGTTTCATGTGTCAATGTTGAGTAAATATGAGCCAGATCCTTTCCATGTGCTAAGGACCGATGAAGTTGAGCTGGATCAAACCCTGAGCTATGTTGAATACCCAGTGCAGATTCTGGAAAGGAAGGAGAAACAACTGAGGAACAAGACTATCCCATTAGTAATGGTTCAATGGATCAAGCATGGTACAGAAGAGGCTACCTGGGAAGTTGAAGAAAAGATGAGACAGGAGTGGCACAACTATTTGATTATGCGCAGTATTGATCCAGATAATCTTTTATCTTACTGATTTATGTGTTGATTTGCTTTTGTACTCTTGGTTAGTGACTTGTGGTAAGCATCTAGGAATGCTGGATAGTTATGTATATTTGTTTGGGTGATTTTCTGGTATTCTTTCGATTCTGATCTGTGGTTATAATTTGATTTCGAGGACAAAATCCATTTCTCGTTGCGGAGAATGTGAGGACTAGAAATTTATTAGATGGTGATTAACGAATTAATCAGATCAGAAGGATGATTATGTTGGTGCAGCGGCGGATCCGGATCCCGCACCCGAGACGCAGCGGAAGATTTAAAAAAGCCCGAGAATGGTCAATACACCTATACAATTGAATAAAAACATTCATAGAATGTTAGGACAGTACCTTGCTGGCGTCCAGCGCCTGGCTCCGACCAATTTCACGAGGAAATTGGCACTTCAACTGTTGATCGATTTCGGCCTCCTAATCCGCTCCACGACCGGAATCTCAATTCTTTCGCCGGTTTGCACTAGAAAACCGACGAAAGTTTCACGGACGGAATCTCCTCGTCGGAACAGTCGAAACAAATTCCGACGGCGACGGCGGCGGATAGGAGAGGAGAGGAAGGGAGAAATTTATAAGCTGAGGAGCTTTTGGTGTGTCTCAAATGAATACCCCAGTGCCTCTATTTATAGATTTTCCATGGGCTTGGGTCGGGCCCAGGCCCAGGGTGCACATTGGTTTCAAGTCCATCACTGTGGCTCCATCATAATCCGATCGACGATCAGATCTACACAGTTTACAAAACTGAACATTAAGATGTGAAAATAATTTTTTCGTACCACCTAATCCAAAATAGCAGTTTGGCCCCTGTAAGCTTTAAGGATAGTCAAACTAGTCCAAACTTAGGGGAAATTGCATTTTGACCCTATTTAATTTTCGGAAGTCGCACTTCCATCCTTCCTCCTACTATACTCAACAAATTGAGCTTAATTTTCATACGGGAATTGAGAAACCAATACTTGTGTTACCCTCAATGGTTCAGGGATACAGCTAGCCGTGGGCTCACAACATTTGAGACTCCGAAACTGTTAGAGTAGATGCCCAACTAGCCAACTTGTGGCGTGTGGGTTTTATAGACTCTTGTACAAACAGTCTTTATATATGATATTCGCGTTTACTCATATGGCATTCTTTATTTTCATTATGTGTGTAATGATTTACAATTGCGTTGAGTAAAGACCTAGAATGCACTTAAGCGTATGTTAGATGTGATAGTGGGTATGACGGCTATCATGAAACACATCTAATAGTCGCTGTGTATCCTGAACATGTTCCTAGTCGATTGGAACATCGCCCCATGATCCCCTAGGTATCACTGATAGTGCCTGCAAGAACCAGTCGGTCATGGTTAGCGTATAGTACGGTCCTTTCAACTCATATATCCCGATCGAATCAAAGATCATTGGTAAATCGAGAGTCGTTAGAGATTCGATAGCCATGCATACATCTTGGAGATCATAATAGCGACATCGCGAGTGCTACCAGATAAACTCATTTACACTGAAGCACAAGAGTACTCTGACCAGAGATTTGTCACACTATTATCACCTCAGATAGCATAGGATATCCACGCACTAGGGCGAGCGGTGAATCCTCGACAACAAGGCATCGACTCCCACATGCTTCGTGACCTCACCCAATCTCGACACCTGATGACCCTCACGGAGTAGGTAAACGAGTCAACGTGAGGCGCCTATCATGTAGAGTCTCAATGATGTTTTGAGTAGTAAGGACTAATCCATACAACTAAGACCTCGGACTCTCCACTCGACAAATGGTAACTACTTGGAGAATCCGAACGAGGGTAGCTCGATAGTTCGCCAGGAAAACCATCCATCTGCATGCTCAGAACATCATAATATTCCCTACCAATGAAACTTGGTACTTCACATCATAGATGCTAGTCTCAAACTCGGGCGGCCTTATCCTCATTTTGGCGGCCCAATCGACTAGGAACAATTTTAGAATACACAGTGACTATTAGATGTGTTTCATGATAGCCATCATATCAACTATCACATCTAACATACACTATGGTGCATTATAGGTCTTTATCCAACACAATTGTTAACATTATAAAAAAATAATGAGGATAAAGAATCCCATTAAAGAATACGAATTTGATAAATAAAGATCGTTTTACATAGAGTCAACAAGAACCCACACGCCACAAGTTGGCTAGTTGGGCACCTACTCTAACAGATTAACCAAGAGAGATTCTTCAGCTAGGTCTGCTGCTGGCGCAGATACCATCGTAGGAGCATGCTGGTTCAGCGTTTTTATCATTAGCTGGCGTTGCAAGCTGTTCGAGATTCAGTGCAGCTTAGGAATATTGATGTGAAAAGTTGGCAATCATCGGGTTTGTCATAAACCAGACTAGTCATGAGTTGGTTTGGTGCGAGCTGGTTGTTAGAGGTGACCAGCTGAGGGTTTCCTTGTGTTAGTGCAAGCTGGATCCAGCTTAAGTGGTGTGCAGGATGCTCCGAGCTGGTTCGTCTAGAGCGTGATCTGGTATGAGTACCTGATCAGGTACATGTAGAGATTCCAGCTGAATGTGTGTTGCTAGTACTCCCTGAGCTGGTCTGTGTACCTGAACTGGTCTGTGTACCTGAACTGGTACAACATAGAGGAGTTCGAGCTGCTACAGTGCCAAGGTCCGAGCTGGTTTGACTATCACTGTAGCTTTGACTGGGAGTATAAATATAAATGTCGACAGACACTTAGCGATTTTTACAACACGCATATCCTATTTTTTTCCCGACCCTTATATTCAAATCCTAGTGTCTACTATTCACCCGATAATTTTTCTCCCGATTTCTGGAGATTGACCAATTAGATTTGAGTGATGGTACCTCAAAAGGAAGCCCTCTTTGAGGTGAACTTTCTCATACCAGTTTGGAGAAGAGAGAGAAGACCAGACAATAAATCGACTGAGGAATTGCGTGAGCAGGTTTCACTATTTGCTACCGAATTAAGCTCCGGTTCAAATTAGAGATTTCTTGTGGTTGTTGCCTTGATTTCTCGGCCGAAGACTTGAGCTAAGCTGGGAAACGTATTCTGTCGTTAAAGCTGTAAGAGGTTCTGTTGTAATGGTAGCTTGAAAGCGAAGGTACGATTGAGCTTATATTAACAGCTTTGATATCAACATGAGAATATTTTCAGCGTGATTGAGCTGCTATGATTATGTGCAAACTGAGTTGTTTAGATGCGCTGGTTGATGATGAATTTCTGTTATTATCTTCTTATGTATTTAAATTGTATGCATTGTTTGTGAGCATGATTATGTCTTGCATCATGCATATCATATTGATCATCTTCATTTGAGAACCGATGATCGCTGATTCGTGATTTTCCGGCTGAGTCGTCGGGCTGAGAATCCAATGCTGTTGCTGAGTCGCTGTAATATGGATTCAGATAAATTATTGAGATTTATTGCCCAGCTGAGTCGTTGTGCTTTGATTACCGATGATTCTTGGTAGCCCACATGCATTGCACGTTTGAAATATTGCATGTCTTATATGATTGTTGTTTTTATTGATGCTCTTCGTACTGGGATTTGACCTCATTTTATTTTCCCTTTTTGGGCTGCTTTGGTCTGTGTTGCCCTTTGTAGGATCTTCAGGTAATCCAGCTTGACCGAGTGGAGCGTCGGCTGGTAGATCCTCGTTCTGAGTCCCAGTGATATATTATGTATTAGACCGAGGGATGCCATGTGTGTATACTGTAATCGGGGGTCTGTATTTGTTGTATTACCTGCATGTTGATGTTGTTGTTGTGTGGATTTTTGAGTTAAAATCCGTATTTTGACTATGTTTATATTTTAAATGGTATTTTCAGTTCAGGCCCAAATGAAAAATTGTAGCCCATATTTTATGCTTCCGTGAAATTAAGATTAATTGAGTAATTAATATATGAATTAGAGCACCGAGCCTGACAAAATAGTCTAGAGCTGGTTTAGTATACCGAGCTGGTGCGCTTGCGTGCTTGTAATATTCCAAACCGATCTAGCTTAGGTCCCTTCTAGACTGATGCAGAAACTCTAAGTTAAATTCTTCGTTGGTTCAGCTTTTATTCGAAGGTATAACTTCAATCGGTTCGTCGTTATATTCAAATTTGCGAACTAGTTCACCCGCTTAGAGCTCATCTGTTCACTGTTCGTTTCAATAGCCCGAGCTGGTTCCAGTTTTCTTCGTCATTTGAACTTCCAATTGTTTACAAACATCAACAGAGTTTTAAAACATCAAATCATACCGGAAATAATAAATTAAATATAGTACATAATGTTTAAAAAAAGTAAATTTCAAAGTATAAGAGATTATGGTAATGATAGCAGATGGTCAGCAGAGGAAGGGTGAGGACGCTGGCTGACGAAACAGTGTGACCCTTCAAACTGGAAGGATTATGTTTTGTTTGACGAACTATATACCCTTTGTTAGAGTAGATGTCCAACTAGCCAACTTGTGGCGTGTGGGTTCGTAGACTCTTGTATATGACAATCTTTATATATGATATTCGCATTCATTTATATGGCATTCTTTAATTTCATTGTGTTGTATGATAATTAACAATTGCGTTGAGTAAAGACCTAGAATGCACTAAAGTGTATGTTAGATGTGATAGTGGGTATGACGACTATCATGAAACACATCTAATAGTCACTGTGTATTCTGAACATGTTCCTAGTCAATTGGGCCGTCAAAATGAGGATAGGGCCGCCCGAGCTAGAGACTAGTATCTGCGATGCGAAGTACCATGGCCCAGGGTGCACATTGGTTTCAAGTCCATCACTGTGGCTCCATCATAATCCGATCGACGATCAGATCTACACAGTTTACAAAACTGAACATTAAGATGTGAAAATAATTTTTTCGTACCACCTAATCCAAAATAGCAGTTTGGCCCCTGTAAGCTTTAAGGATAGTCAAACTAGTCCAAACTTAGGGGAAATTGCATTTTGACCCTATTTAATTTTCGGAAGTCGCACTTCCATCCTTCCTCCTACTATACTCAACAAATTGAGCTTAATTTTCATACGGGAATTGAGAAACCAATACTTTTGTGACCCTCAATGGTTCAGGGATACAGCTAGCCGTGGGCTCACAACATTTGAGACTCCGAAACCACATTTTCGGACTAACCCATCGGATCATGGTAAAGCGTCTAGCAACATCACCCCACGATCCCCTAGGTATCACTGATAATACCTGCAAGAACCAGTCGGTCAGTACGGTCCTTTCAACTAATATATCCCGATCGAATCAACGACCATTGGTAAATCGAGAGTCGTTAGAGATTCGATAGCCATGCATACATCTTGGAGATCATAATAGCGACATCGCGAGTGCTACCAGATAAACTCATTTACACTGAAGCACAAGAGTACT
>KQ989147.1:0-13707 GCA_001598015.1 Dorcoceras hygrometricum | reverse complement strand
TCGGATACCCGGATCAAAAGTTACAAGGATTTGAAAATCAACTCTAATTCAAAGTAGAAGGTCTCGGTTTTCTCTCCAATTTATGAAGAATTTTCCCATGAAGTAGATGTGAATCCCACGTGCCCTGCTGATCATTTTCATACCAAAATAAGATATGTATTGTCATATTTGCAATTTATTCCCTGAACTTTCAGAAATTGCAAAACAGTCCTCGGCCCTCAATTTAATTCAATTTCAATCCAAAATAATTCAAGAACATTAGAATTTAATTCCAAACTCTTAATATTCTTAGATTTTATATTCTCAGATTAAAATTAACTAATCTCGGATTATTAAATCAAATAATCCCGGGCCTTACAATAATTCAACTAGCGTATCAAAATACTTTGCGACAACCAGATTTCACCACTAGCCTTGATTACCATCTACCAACTCCAAAGCCGAAGTCACCAACCAACACTTCTCAACTCCCCAATCTGATTACTTCCCCACAGAACTCTACAACTGTCCAGAGCTGTTCTAAACCCATGCATACAGATCCGATACGCTTACCAAGCATACCAGCTCAAAACTGGTCCATCCCAGATCTGTTCACGCCAGATCTGATATATACAAAACCCGATTAATTAACTTAATTAATCCACAAATATTTCGGGTCTCACATTTCACCCCCACTGAAAATAAGATTTCATCCTCGAAATCAAACAACTACTCCAGAACTGAGCAAAACTTCAACAAGCAAACTAACTACTGGAGTCAATGCAAGATCTACTCAAACAGATGAGGCCATTCGCTTTGTATTTTCTTCTCTAACTCCCACTTAGCTTCTTCTCTACCATGTTTGCTCCACTGGACCATCACCAAGGGAATGGTCGTGTTCCTTAGCTGTTTCTCCTTTCTGTCCAAAATCTGCAAAGGATATTCCACATAACTCAAAGTCCGATCCAGCTCCACCTCGTCAGTTCACAACACATGAGAAGGATCTAGCTCATAGACACATGAAACACATCATGCAAGGAGGACAGATCTGGCGTTAACAACAAGCGATAAGCCAAAGGACCGATCCTCTCTACAATCTCATAAGGTCCAACATAACGAGGAGATAACTTACCCTTGAGACCAAATCTCATAACACTTCTAAAAGGAGAAACTTTCAAGAACACCAGATCTCCAACCTGAAATTCGAGAGGCCTACGCCTGCGGTTTGCATACTGGATTGGCGATCCTGTGCAGCTTTCATACTGTCGAATCAGATCTACTTGATCTCTCATCTGCTGCACAAATTCTGGAGAAGACAGCTGCTTCTCCCCCACTTATTCCCAACAGATTGGCGATCTGCACTTCCTTCCATGAAACGCTTCAAATGGTGTCATTCCAATTTTTACTTGGTAGCTATTATTGTAAGAAAACTCCACCAAAGACAATGAATCCTGCCAGCTACCACTGAAACCCATAACAACAGCTCGCAACATATCGTCCAAGATCTGGATAGTTCTCTCAGATTGGCCATCGGTTTGGGGATGATAAGCTGTAATCATAGCCAATCTTGTGCCCAAAGCTGTCTGAAAACTCTTCTAAAATCTGTAAGTAAACCTCGGATCTTGATCTGAAACAATGGATACAGGCACTCCATGCAATCGCACCACAAAATCTATGTACAGTTTCGCCATCTTCTTAAAATAATACGTCATATTATAGGGAATGAAGTGAGCATACTTCGAAAGTCTATCTATGACAATCCAAGTAGCATCACAACCTATGCTGGAGCGAGGCAAATGGGTTACAAAATCCATAGCTATGTGCTCCCAATTCCATTGGGGCACCTCTAAACTCTGGAATAAACCACCAGGTCTCATCCTTTCTGTCTTAAATTGTTGACAATCAGACATCGAGCGACAAAACCCAGCAGCATCGCTCTTCAAACGTGTCCATCAAAAGTGCAGTTTCAAGGCATGGTACATTTCCTTGCACCCGGATGGACACTATGTCTACTACAGTGAGCTGCTCTCAAGATCTCCTCCTTCAAATCAATCAGATTTGGCACTACCAACCTGCCATGAAACCTCAAACAACCATCAGACGTGACAGAAAAATCTTCCAACTGTCCAGCTTTCGACTTCAACTTCACCTCATGGATATATGGATCTGTTCTCTGAGCTGCTCTAATATTCGAAACAATCTGTGGCTTCACTTGAAAAGAAGAAACCACAACATAATCCTCACCTGGGTAGAACGCCAACCAGTAGTTCTCAGATGCTCATGAACCTTCGAAATCTTCAAGCAAGCATAGACACTTGAGCTTTTCTGCTCAATGCATCAGCAACTACATTCACTTTCCCATGTTGATATTGGATCTCACAATCAAAATCCTTAAGCAGCTCCATCCATCTACGCTGTCTCATGTTCAAATCTGGCTGAGAGAAAGATATTGGAGACTTTTATGGTCTGTATCAACTACAAACAGCTCGCCATACAGATAGTGGCGCCAAATCTTCAAAGCAAAGACCACCGCTGCTAACTACAAATCATGAACTGGGTATCGAGTCTCATGCGGTTTCAACTGATGGGAAGTACGCAATGACTCGACCATTTTGCATCAAAACACAGCCCAATCCATTAAGCGAAGCATCGGAACACACCACAAGACCTCCAGAACCTGAAGGCAAGTCCAGCACTGGCGTTGTGGTTAGCTTCTCTTTGAGCAATCGAAAGTTGTTCTCGCATTCTTCTGTCCAAAAAAATCGCTTGTCTTTCTGGGTCAACTGCGTCATAGACTTAGCTATACTAGAGAATCCCTCGATAAAGCGACGGTAATAGCAAGCCAATCCCAAAAAGCTACGAATCTCTGATACATTCTTGGGATGCTCCCAGTTCACAACATCCTCTACCTTACTGGGATCAACAGACAGTCCATCAGTGACATGACCCAGAAACACTATTCTATCCAACCAAAACTCGCACTTAGAGAACTTAGCATACAACTGCGAGTTTCGTAGTGTTTGGAGAACCAACCTCAAATGCTCTTTGTGCTGCATAGGAGTCTTAGAGTACACCAAGATGTCATCAATGAACACAATCACAAACTGATCGATGAACTCCCGAAAGACTCGATTCATCAAATCCATGAAAACTGCAGGGGCATTAGTCAAACCAAAAGGCATAACAAGAACTCATAATGCCCATACCTCGTTCTAGACGTAGTTTTCGCAACATCCTCCTCTCAAATACGCAACTGATGATACCCTGAACGTAGATCGATCTTGGAATACACAGCTGAACCCTGAAGCTGATCAAATAAGTCATCGATCCTCTGTAAAGGGTACTTATTCTTCACTGTAGCCTTATTCAGTTTCCGGAAGTCAATACACATCCTCATTGAACCATCCTTCTTCTTCACAAACAAGATAGAAGCTCCCCACGGTGACATGCTCGGTCGAATAAAATCTTTCTCCAACAAATTGCTAAGTTGTACCTTCAACTCCCTCAACTTGGCTGGCGCTAAACGATAAGGGGTTCGTGAAATAGGAGCCGTACCAGGTACCAACTCAATGCTGAAGTCGATTTCCCTTCTCGGAGGAAAGCCAAGAATCTCCTCGGGGAACACATCAGGGAAATCACGAGCAATGGGAATGTCACCAAGCTCCACACATGAAGAAAAGGATGCATCCATAGCATAGATCATGAATCCAGAATTCTCCAACGACATAAGGCTAAACATCTCCATGGCAGAGATCAACAGAATCTTCGATTGGGAATCGTGGCCATAGAATTTCCATTTCTCGCTAGACTGGGGCCGAAAATGCACAACCCCATGAAAACAGTCCACGGTGGCCCTAAAGCTAGACAACACGTCCATTCCCACAATGCAATCGAAATCCCACATCACTATCCGAGTCAGGTTCGCTACCAAGACATCCTCACCAAACCTAAGAATGTCATTCAACAAAATCTCTTGGGAGAACAGGCTCGCGGCGACATGAGTCGTAACAGAAACAAACACATAAAGAAGTGGTATGCAAACCATGCTCAACCACAAATTCATCAGCTATAAACGAATGTGATGCTCCAGTATCAAACAATACACGTGTAGGAAAATCAAAGACAGTACAATTACCTGCAATCACTCCTCCTGGCATGCCTTCGGCTTGCTCCCTTGTCATGGCATTCACCTGGGCATGCTGAGGTCCTGAGAATTGAGGCTGTGAAGACTGTCCAAATCGCGAAGGACCAGGCTGCTGGAACAGCCTATACTGAGCTTCCCCTACCCTCGGCTGCGGAACAGGAAACAATGACCTCTAGATGACCCACCAGAACGACCCTGCGGTGGGGCAGCGGTGTGCTGAGATCCAGCCAATGGACACACTCTCGCAAAATGTCCATAATGCCCACAAATGTTGCAAGCACCCTGAACCCCTATACACTGCGTCGAGGGGTGTCTGCCTCCACATTGGCCACAAAAGGTAGCACTAGGACTACTACTACTGCTCGAATTGCCCGAACCAGAAGAACTAGAACCCTGCTTATTCTTGAAATGATGGCCACGAGGCCTAAACCTATGGCGCCAAGACTTTTGCGCTGACTGCTGGGGCTGCTGCTGAGATGACTGGGGAAACTGGGGAGTTTGCCCCCTGGAGCATTGGGACGTGAACCTTGGGCTGCTTGAGGTTGAACCCGAGACCTGCGGTTCCTCAACCCTTCCTCGATGTTCATTGACTTGTCCACCGCGTCCGCCTAACTGGTAGGTGAACTCGCCAATACCAAGGAATATAGATCCTCGTTAAGCCCTTCCAAGAAACGGTTTTTCTTCGCCCTCTCCCAGCCAGACACATGAGGAACATAGGCAAGAAGAGAAGAAAACCTTCGAGCATACTCTCCCATCGACAAGGTTCCCTGAACCAAGTTGTCAAACTCACGTTCCCGAGCATTCACATAAGACTCCGGAACATACTCCTGACGGAATGAAGTACAAAAACTATCGCAAGTAATCCCTGCACTAGTCTCCTCAAGAGTTTGGGAAGCACCTCTCCACCAGCGCTCTGCGTTCTTCCTCAGTTGGAACGTCGCCAATCTCAGTCTGCGCTCATCATCATAGCGCACTTGGTCGAACAGTCCAGTAATATGCTGCAGCCAGGACTTTGCATCGGAACTACTCTCGTCTCCATCAAACGTCTGAGGATTCATACGCTGAAAACTTGCCATGATTAGTTCCATCTCGTCCACACGGGCTGCCAGCACATCAACCTCATCATCAACCTGTCTAGCATGCATACGACCCATAATACTACGCTGAATCTCCTCATTCTGACCCTCAGATTCTGTCGGAATCTGCCTGGTAGCTCTACTCCTACATTTAGGCGGCATCTAGGCAAACACTGATACAGTAAGATCACACAGCAAATATAGCACATAGTCAAGCACATGCAACACGCAACAAAGTGCCTAGACTCAAGTGTGATCAAAAGAATTCGACCTTATCCCAGTTTAAGCTCTGATTCCAAAAATGTCAGGCCCGATGCACAATACAGAGATTAAACACACAAAATACAATCGGGGAAGCATTTAAAAAAGTGGCTAAAATTTTTCGCTTTGGCCTGACTTAGAAAACATAATTTAAAAATACATTTATACTGAAAATATTTGTTTTACAACAACCGAAAACCAACAACAGCAGATACAATAACAAATAGAAGCATCGAGTTACACCCTAACAGGATACATCCCAACTCAGCAATAGAACATCACATCCTCATGGGGTATTCCCTAGAGACTGCTCTGCTACCTAATATAACTAATATACATAACTGGGACACTCTATCCACCTCCCGGGGCACAACCAGCTGGACCATATTCACGACCAGCTGAGAAACCTGGATAACCTGAACAACACACATGAAACAAAACAATCCAGCCCCAGAGGGACATGGGGTCAAATACGGAGAGCAACATAATACGCATGTGAGAGAATTGAGAGTTACCCAAGCGCTCAATCACAAGCATCCTGTCAACAAGGATTAGCTCAAAGCAGACAACAACAGCTCAGAGGATCTCACAGCAGGCTGTTAACAAAGGGTCGCAAAGGAATGAGCAGAACAACATGACATGTGTGTATGCATAATACAGCTTGCAAGATAACATACACAAACAGATGCAAGCTACATCACAGAAATAACAGCATACACACTGCTCATCATAACAACACACGCTCATTTATACACAAGTCCATCTCAAAGCTGTAATTATAAACTCACATCCGTACCTTCACCTCTGAGCTACAATTACCACAGTCGAGGTCTCGAGCACTCAGATATGAAACCTGATAACCAACAACAACGACAATACTCGGGGACAGTAGCACAGAACTATGGATTGGGAGCTACGAGCTCCACCAGCTCTATCCTACACTTCTAGCACAACAGATAGCTCTAAACGGAGCATAAGGGAGGATCTATCACTTACTCAAAGCGTTACCTGAACGGAAAAGCAAATATGCTGAAATTCTAATAGACTAAACAAGGTAGCTTCCTTCGCGATCCTCTTCGAGCTAACCCAAGTCTTCGAAAGAGGTATAAGAAGAGGCGTCTTAACAAGAGAGTCCAGCGCTACCACTCTTGCTTTAATCGGAGTTGTCTACCACCGGAAATTGAAGAAAATAGACTACGGTGAACAGTAGCTAGGGTATCGCGATAGAGTTTGCTCACGGGAAATATTTCTAAGTGTCGGGAAAGAATGATGTTCGAATGGTCAAAGTCCTCTGTTAAATAACTTAAATCTACTGAAATCTGATGAACAGTAGCCACCGACAAACTCGAGGTTCAGAGCTGACACCAGCTCAGATCTGAGTACTACTCCAGATCTGGACTCTACGCCAAACATATTTGGGACTCTTCCAAACGAAGTCGCACAGAAGTCCACTCTCCCGCTAGACATGTCACCCATCTAACACCAAGTCTGAATCACTATACGGCGTCGCACAAATTTCACAGTAGCACCATCAAAATGTCGCCGCATCGCAACCCAGATCCGGATGACCAGATCTCACACATACGTATACCAGTCATATTTGAACCCATGAACCGCACCGGTCTACACCAAAACCACAAACCGGACCGGTCCACGCATTACCAACCACTTACGCATCGCACATCTGGTTTCTACCAAACGACGTCGCTTCGCTACCCGCACAGTATATTCAACTAACGTACTAAAAAATACTTTGCGACAACCAGATTTCACCACTAGCCTTGATTACCATCTACCAACTCCAAAGCCGAAGTCACCAACCAACACTTCTCAACTCCCCAATCTGATTACTACCCCGCAGAACTCTACAACTGTCCAGAGCTGTTCTAAACACACGCATACAAATACGATACGCTTACCAAGCATACCAGCTCAAATATTGTCCATCCCAGATATGTTCATGCGAGATCTGATCTATACAAAACTCGATTAATTAACTTAATTAATCCACAAATATTTCGGATCTCACAATCCAACCTATGATCAAAGTAGTGTCTGGGTTCACTTGCTTCACCTGCATGAAAAAAACTCTGCCCGGGACCGGCCGCCACAGCTATGGACATGCAGTGGATATGTGCTCGGATCCTTGCACTTGAAGCAAACATTCGCATTTTCCAGGCACTTTCTCTGCGCTGACACTATGGACACAGCAGCCTATAATCTTACTTGGGGGGGCCACAAGCCTCTCTGGTTGCTTCCCCTGTTGCTTCTATTGCGTAGGTGGACATATATAGGGCCTCTCCCCTGCTGGTGTGCTAGCTGGGGTGGCGGTCTCTTACTTTGCAACTTCTTCTCCATATTTTAGAGCACTTTTTCAGCACGAAGAGCTCCTGCAATAGCGGTGAGATAATCAGTCAGCCCCACCACTAGCACATCCCGCTTGATTTCCGGTATCAGTCCCTCCACAAAGTGCTTCATCTTCTCTTTGCATTATAAGCAAGTAGGGGCATAAAGTGGCATCCCCTATTGAACTTCCATGCAAAATAAACCACTGACATATCACCCTGTCTCAGGTTCATGAACTCCCTCTTCAGTCTGGCTCGTGCCTCCTCAATGAAATATTTGTCGTATAATAGTTCCTTGAAACCCCCCCCCAGTAAATATCAAGATTCACCGACTTCCCGGCCCTTTCCAACCATATGTTGGCATCACCCCTCAGCATGTATTTGGTGCAATGCACCTTATCCCCACATCCATATCCATGACATCAAAAATAATCTATAAGGATTCAATCCAGTCCTCAACCACGAAAGGATCTGTGGTACCAGAAAATTCCTCCGGGCTCATCTTTCGGAAGAGCTCATAAACCGCCTCTGGTTCCCTCCGAGCAGCCTCAGCCTACTGCTTGAGTAATCATGACAAGGTAGCCAACAAACTACCATTAGCATCAATGGGTTGATGTGGAGGTAGATCTCGCCTCACCTCCTCGTCCTATCCCCTGAGTCCCTGCTCAATCGTATTCTGGGAGACATATTTGTACACACAGTTCAAGATCAAATATAACCAACATGTATCTATGGTAAAACATTTGATCCAATACGTTAATGGCATTTTAAAATATTTCACTTTAAACACTCATACCTTAAATCTTTAAAACTTACAAACTTGAGTCATGACGCTTGAGTATCTCAGAACCGGGATTAGGCACAATCCTTCAGGACCTTGCTCTGATACCAACTGCAAAGACCCAACTTTTCTAAAATGTTTTTATTTATATAAAGATGATTTTTTATTTTTTGAAAGACAATGATAACACATACACGCCCAAACTGATGGATCTAGAAACAGACCTTAATTCGATGAACATAAAACTTGATATTTTTTCCCTAATTTGTTTACTCGGTTGTTAGCTGAAAGTAAATCAGAACAGACTTGAGCTGACAGTGAAGGCTGTATAGTACGAATGAAGAGTTGAGCTCGATTAAGAAGAATGGTTAAGACCAGACCAGATTAGAAGCGCAAACCAGACCAGTTTAATAGTTCCGAATGGAACATATCAGGCTACGGAATATTGTAAGATCAAAGTAGTTCGGAGATTAGATTAGTTCAGAACAAAATGTATCAGAGTAGAAGAGACAAGAATAGATCAGGTCAGAGTTTAAATCAGAACAACATGGCCTATCAGATCAGAACAATGTTTGAGTCAGACCAACAAATCCTATAAAATCACAACAGAGTTCAAATCATACTAGCATGGCCTATCAGATTAGAACAGAGTTCGAATATGACCAACAAGGCCTACCAGATCAGAACGGAATCCGAATCAGACAATCATGACCTATCAGATCAGTACAGAGTTTGAATCAGAATAGCACGGCCTATCAGATCATAATAAAGTTTGATCAGATTAGCACAACCTATTAGATCTGAACATAGTTCGAATTTGACCAGCACGGCCTATCACATCAAAACAGAGTTCAAATCTGACCAGCACCACCTATCAGATCATAAAACAGTTTGAGTCATACCTAAACGACATGACTAGAACCATTCTCAGAACTAAGGACACTTTTATCAGCCTCAAAACATCACTCTGAATGACCCTAAAGCAACAACCATCTTTTGATTTGGCTAGTATGGTGAAACACCCAAGAAACATTCTTATAACATCACAACTGACATGTATCTTCAAGAAAAACATTTTATGCAGATTTTGGACAAATTTAAAACATCTTTCATGCATATGTACATTGAATCATGCATATTATAATCTGATTCTGGCAGCAAAGAATATTTAAAACATGCCTTACGATGAAGAATCATGAATACATGTTACCGGATGCATCGGGACGAGACGGGAGACGATTTCTACCACTCATTCGCTCTTGAATGTCACAGGTGCTTCCAAAGAAATGACTAACCCGGTAAAATACTCAAAGAAATAAATTTTCAGCTATCCGCTATTCAAAACTTTAAATTTACATTAAAAAAATATTTTTTCTCCTAAACTCTTTAAAATAATTTTTTGTAATGGATAAAGCCACCTCTATCATCCCCAATCTACCTTCCGTAACACGACACCAAATATTCATCTTTAACAACATGAACTCAAAAAAAAACATGTATATCTTGTGAATAAAATCATAGATAATATTTAAAAATCTCATCTATGGAAATAATTCATTTGACACATTTAACTCATGCATGTGGTTTACGTGATCGGAATGCGGACGTTACATGGTGACATTGTTGATCTAGCAGAGGAGCTCCAGCTAACCCAGTTGTTGATCAGGGATTTGTTCCAGTAGATGAAGATCAAGATGATGCACAAGAACAAGCTACTCAAACCGACACAGATCCCCTTAGACCTAGTTTCAGGTGTAATATTATTCATTCACATGAACTTGTCATCATTAATCAGTCTGCACTGCTTAGGACGTGAGGCCAGATGATGGATGAATATCTTAAGTCTGTATTCATCTTAGATATAGAACCTAAGAAAATAGAAGAGGTCTTAGATGAAACAAGCTAGATAGAAGCAATGCAGGAAGAACTTAGTAAATTTGAACGAAATAAAGTTTGGAGATAATTTCTAGACCAAAAAATCATATCGTAATAGGTATCAAATGGGTATTTATGAATAAACTAAATGAAAATGGTGCAAAAATAAGAAACAAGAACAGATTAGTAGCACAAGTTTATAGACAGGAAGAAGGAATATATTTTGATGAAACCTTTGCACCTGTACTCAGATTATAAATATCTTAGGATTTTTCTTGCTCATGCGACATTAAAAAATTTTAAAATCTTTCAAATGGATGTTAAAAGTGCATTCTCAATGGCATACTATCTGAGAAAGTGTATGCTGCACAACCTCCTGGCTTCATTGATCATACAAACCTAAATTATGTTTATAAACCAGATAAAGCTCTATACAGTCTGAAACAAGCACCAAGAGCTTGGCATGATAGACTGTCTAGTTTTTAATTGATCATGATTGGAATAGTGGAGAAACCATTGTTTAAATTTAATACAAATGATCATGTTTTACTTGTTCAAATATATTTTGATGATATTATCTTTGGCATAACTAATCTAAACTGTGTAAAAAGTTTTTCAAACTGATGCAAGATAATTTCAAGAAAGCATGATGAGCGAGTTTGTTAGAGTAGATGCCCAACTAGCCAACTTGTGACGTGTGGGTTCTTATTGACTCTTTGTATAACGATCTTTATTTATGAAATTCGTATTCTTTTATGGCATTCTTTATCTTTATTATTTTATAATGTTAACAATTGTGTTGGATAAAGACCTAGAATGCACCATAGTGTATGTTAGATGTGATAGTGGATATGATGGCTATCATGAAATACATCTAATAGTCAATGTGTGTTCTAAACTCGTTCCTAGTAGATTGGGCCGTCAAAATGAGGATAAGGCCGCCCGAGCTTGAGACTAGCATCTGCGATGTGAAGTACCACGTTTCATTGGTAGGAAACATTGTGATGTTCTGAGCATGCAGATGGATAGTGACCTGGTGATCTATCGAACTACCCTCGTTCGGATTTTCCAAGTGGTTACCATTTGTCGAGTGGATAAGTCCGAGGTCTTGGTTGTACAGATTAGCCCTCATTACTCGAAACGTCATTGAGACTCTACGTGATAGGTGCTTCACTTTGACCCGTTTACCGACTTAGTTGGGGTCATCAGGTGGCGAGATTGGGTGAGGTCCCGATGCATGTAGGAGTCGATGCTTCGTTGTCGAGGATTCACCGCTCGCCTTTGTGCGTGGATATCCTATGCTATCTGAGGAGATAATAGTGTGATAAATCTCTGGCCAAAGTACTAGATGTGTTTTAGGTAAATGGGTTTACCTAGTAACACACGCGATGTCACTATTTGATCTCCGAGATGTATGCATGGTTATTGGATCTCTAGCGACTCTCGATTTACCAATGGTCGTTGATCTGATCGGGATATATATGTTGAAAGGACCGTACTGTACGCTAACCATGACCGACTGGTTCTTGCAGGCACTATCAGTGATACCTAAGGGATCATGGGGCGATGTTGCTAGGCGCTTTACCATGATCCGATGGGTCAGTCAAAAATTGTGATTTCGGAGTCACAATTTTGTGGGCCCACGGTTAGCTGTATCCCTGAACCATTGAGGATCACACAAGTACTGGTTTCACGATTCCCGCACGAAAACTGAGCTCAATTTGTTGAGCATAGGAGGAGGAATGATGGAAGTGCGACTTCCTAAAAGTCAACAGGGGTCAAAGTGCAATTTTCTTAAAGTTCGGGCTAGTTTGACTATCCCTGAAACTTGGAGGGGATACACTGCAATTCTAGACTAGGTGGTCTGAAAAATTATTTTCGCATCATAATACTCAGTTTTGTAAACTGTGTAGATCGGTCCGATCTGATCGTCGATCGGGGTTATGATTGAGCCACGGCGATGTACTTGAACCGAATGTTCATATGGACATGGGCCCACCCCAGGCCCATTGGGCCGGTCCAAGCCCATCACATGTCTATTAATTATTGACCTAGGGCTACATTGTATAGACAACAACTCTCACAAAACCCTAGACTATAGCCGCCGCCCCTCACGCGCCGCCCGTCGTGCGCCGCCGCCACCGTGTGCCGCTGCTTGTCGTGGTTGGACTTGTTCCGACCACCTCGACGAGGGTTTCCACTTCCAGCGAAATTCAACTACTCAAATGGGTAGCAAACGAAAGAGCTAAGCAAGGGGAATTCAGCACCACAAAGATCTCCAAAAACAAAGGCTGGATGCGATGGAAATCTAGGGAATAAATGTCTCGGTGAACAGTAGCTCGACAAGGGTTGGAGAAGAAGAGATAAGATATGGCTGGTTCAAAAATATTTCTAAGTGTCGAACGACACTTCTACTTATAATCTCTCAAATCCAACGTCTGCTGATTATCTAAGCAGCCGACAAAACCAGCAGGTAACGATCAGCAGGTTCCAACTCTTTCTCTTCAATAAAATCAGCAGAAGCAACCAAAAGTATTCGCGTGAAAGCACTTCAAAACGACACCGTTCCAACTTATCAAAATGACGCCGTAGCAAAACTCCAGCTGACAACAGCTCTCGCAAGCAAAACGATCATCTGCTGGCCACAGCTCTATCTCCAAAACATTCTATCTGCTGGTTGCGAGAAATCACACAAAACGACGACGCATCTACTAATTCAACGACGTCATTTTATAAACGCTCTTGCAAAAGCGCGCCTGCTGATCAGCAGCAACCAAAACAACGAAATTTCTGCCAGCAGTAAGGAATGCGTCACGCCTACGTCATCATATCTATCGATAGCTCTTGCGACTAGTTCTCAAACCATCTGCTGATCTCTCTTCACAAGCGCATCTGCTGAATCTAATAGTCAACGCTCCAAAATGTTGACTAACATGCGTCACTTCCTCGCTCAATCTCACACTACGCGCGATGTCTGCCAGCAGCAACTTCAATTCGCACCAAAGCCAGCAGATCTTCATGCGTCACGCTGATGTCACCATATCTGCTGATTCCAATTCCACCAGCAGGAGCTACAGTAACTTTAACCAGCGTTGACTCCCCTACAGTAGCGTGCTATTAACAGCTTTGCACCAAAATTTGCTACGATATAATTCTCCAAAATTCAACTCAACATTTGAAATCAGCAGGAACTTCAATCCTTTCGCAAATTCCTCAAAACACACGTGATTAATCCCAAATCAAATC
>KQ989143.1:0-14519 GCA_001598015.1 Dorcoceras hygrometricum | reverse complement strand
CTCCGACGATAGCGTTGGACTTTTCGGGAACGACTCAACAGTCGACCAGTCACAACGTGGCACCCAATCAGGTTATCAAATCAAATCTGTAAATCAGGCTCAAGATGTATGCATGAATGACATTCAATATCCATGCTAGATGCATACAATTTATAATACGTGAAGCAAAACATAACTCAATCAATTCCATCATTTAAATTCACGTAAGCCACATAACAGCAATTCATAACATCGAAAGGTAGACATGTTCACGCTCAAACTGCTAAGGGTTGCTCAATTCGTACCTTCCAAATTTCTGAGTTTTACCTACAATTTCCTCAAAGAAACGCAGCAACCCAAGGCCTCAACAAATCTGATTTCCAGCAATATACCAGGCAATATTTCTCGACCAACAACTACAACCAGGGAAGGAACAATTCAGCCACACACTGCTTTAACAAACTCAACCTGCACTTGAATCTGTGCAACAGAACCACAAGCAAAGGTCCCCAAGAAATATCGTAAGGAACCTGCTAAATGCACCGCTATAATTATTAAGAAAACCAACCAAACTCATGGCATTGGCAAATTTATACACAAGATTTCAAGAAGATTTCTACTACGAACTCACGGACAACACACACCAAATTCACGGCCAATCTCCTCAAAACCCATGACTGGAATTTCATAAACTCAAACCAGCGTTCCATGCCAACAATACAACTTAACAAGGGCTAAAATACAGGCTAGGAACCATATCTCATCCCAATTTCAAAAACATACCTGAATTCTCAAACCTGCTGCCGAAATCAATAGCTTCGTGATTCTGCTCCAGCTCACTTCAGCCTTCAAGATTGGTATGGAAAGAAAGATCTTTTCTAGAGCTTTCCAACGCTACCAAGAACACGAAAATCGGAGGTCGGAGTCAACGGGAAATGGCCGGAGAAGTTTAGGGTGAATAGTGACCCGCGAGTTGGAGAAGAGAAGAGAAGAGGATTTGGGAGAATTTGTTATGTACGTTTCTCTATCTCAAAAATGGAAGGCCACCTATTGCAAAATATATATATATATATACGTATCGTACCTGCTTAATTAGCCACCGACAGATTTCTTCGAAAATTCAGATTTCAACTCAAAAATTCCCAAATTCTCAGAATTGCACTAAATGCGACTTCCGACCCGAAAATGCAAACGAAACCTTCAAATAGAACTCCGAACACCCAGAATTCTTTAAAATTCGATTAATCCAACAATTAATCCTTTTATTAAATTTCAGGTCTCACATACTGGTTCACCTGCGACTTATGCTGAGGCCGTGGATCGGGCTGTAGATATTGAGGAGAGTTTGTTGGAGGCACAAGCTCCGATTCAGCCTTCAGTGGGATGCACTTTTCAACCGGTGCAAGATGTGTCGCAATCGTTTCAGTCTCCTCAGGGGTCGCAGCAATCGAATCGTGATTCAAGCCACGAGGCAAACAGTTTAAGAAGAAGACGCATTCGAGTTCCTCTGGTTCCGTGAGTTCTGGTAGCAGTAGTTCTGGCAGTGTGTTCTGTGGACTGTGCGGAGGGAAGCATGAGACTTCGCTGTCATGGAGTTCGAGGTCTTTGTCATCTCTGTGGAAAATCGGGACATTTTGCTAGAGCGTGTCCTTTGATGGGAGGCAGTCTTTGAGTCAGTCACATCAAGGTTCCGCTGGTGGTTCTTCGCAGCGATAGCAACCTTTTGTTCCGTCCCAACGCTCGGGATTCCAACCTCGTGAGCCTTCTAGGTTTGGAGTACCCTCGAGACTTCAGCTTTTGGGACCACAGCAGGCCCAGGCGAATGCCTTGACAAGAGAGCAGGCTGATGAGATACCTACGTGAGTGATTGCAGGTACATGCTTTATCTTTGATTTTCCTGCACGAGTTTTGATTGACATTGGAGCATCACACTCCTTCATTTCTGAGTTGTTTGTGTATGAGAGTGGGTTGAGTTCTTCCCCACTGTGTGATGTTGTCTCCGTGTCCACCCCTGCTGGTATGAGTTTGTTGTCCCGAGAGGTGGTGTTGGATTGCCTGATTAGGTTTGATGAGCATGTTTTGATGACCCATCTGATTGTTTGGGAATTAGAGAGTTTGATTGTATCTTGGGTATGGATGTGCTGACTGAAAATAGAGTGACCGTTGATTGTTTCCATGGTGTGGTGAGGTTTAGACCTCGATTTGGAGAGAAATGGGAGTTCTATGGTATGATTCACGACCTAAGATTCCTTTAGTATCTACCATGGAGATGTTTAGTTTGTTGTCGCTAGAGAATTCAGGATTTATGATCTATGCCCTAGACGTTTCCCATGAGTCGCGAGTGGAGTTGAGCGATGTTCCGATTGCTCAAGAGTTCCCATATGTGTTTCCAGATGAGATTCCTGGATTCCCTCCGAGACGCGAGATTGACTTCAGTATAGAGTTGGTGCCTGGTACAGCCCCGATTTCTAGAGCTCCGTATCGGTTGGTGCCAGCAGAGTTCAAAGAACTCAAGGATCAGTTGAGAGATCTTCTTGAGAAAGGCTTTATTCGACCGAGTATGTCGCCTTGGGGAGCTCCGATTCTGTTCCTGAAGAAGAAAGATGGATCTATGAGGATGTGCGTTGATTTTCGGCAGTTGAACAAAGCGATCGTGAAGAACAAGTATCCGTTGCCGAGGATTGATGACTTGTTCGATCAGTTGCAAGGATCGGACATGTACTCAAATATTGATTTGTGCTCTGGCTATCACCATTTGCGGATTAGAGACGCTGATGTAGCAAAGACAGCTTTCCGAACGAGATACAGACATTATGAGTTTCTTGTGATGTCGTTTAGATTGAAAAATTCTCCTGCTGTGTTCATGGATTTGATGAATCACGTCTTTAGCGAGTACATCGATCGATTCGTGATTGTTTTCATAGATGACATCTTGGTGTATTCGAGAAGTTTAAGAGAGCATAAAGAGCACTTGAGGCTAGTGTTGCAGAGACTGAGAGACTCACAAATGTATGCCAAGTTCAGCAAGTGTGAATTTTGGCTAGATAGAGTTATCTTCTTGGGTCATGTGATTTCAGCGCAAGGAATTTCTGTGGATCCTAGTAAGGTCAAAGCAGTTATTAACTGGGAGCGACCTAGGAATGTTTTTCGAGATCCGTAGTTTCTTGGGATTGGCTGAATATTATAGGCGTTTCATTGAGAAGTTCTCTTCGATAGCTAGGCCGATGACTCAGTTGACCCAGAAGGATAGGAATTTTGTTTGGACTGATGAGTGTGAGTCGAGTTTCTAGATGCTGAAGGAGAAGTTGACTACTGCTCCTGTTTTGACCTTGCCTTCGGGTTCTGGAAGTTTTGTGATGTGATCCGATGCTTCTCTGAGTGGTTTAGGGTGTGTTTTGATGCAGAACGGGTATGTGATTGCATATGCGTCTCGACAGTTGAAGCCTCATGAGACGAGATACCCCGTTCATGTCTTAGAGTTGGCTGCGATCGTGTTTGCCTTGAAGATATGGCGACACTATCTGTATGGTGAGGAGTTTGTGGTGTACATTGACCACAAGAGTTTGAAGTATATTTTCACCCAGTCAGATCTGAATATGAGGCAACGTCGTTGGATGGAGTTGCGTAAGGAATTGCGAGATACAGTATCAGCCTGGGCGGATGAACTTGGTAGCCGATGCTTTGAGTAGAAAAGCCCAGCTTGCGATGATAACATCCTTGAGTAACTCCAAAGTTCACTAGCAATTGAATACTTCTGGTTGGCAATTCCAGTTGAGTGATCGGTACTTCATAGTTTATTCGATTCAGGTTGAACCACAGATTGTGATTGACATCAGAGAGGTACAGAGGACTAATCCGTATATCCATGAGTTGAAGAGGCTCAAAATGGTCAGTCTGATGATTTCTCTGTTGCTTCGTTTGGGTGTCTGAGATTTCGTGGTAGATTAGTGGTTCTGAACTTGATTGATTTGAAAGAATTCTGAATGAAGCGCATTGCAGTCGATATAGCGTGCATCCGGGGGAGAAGAAGATGTACCATGCTTTGAAGTCTCACTACTGGTGGGAAGGCATGAAGAGCGACATTTCTGCTTTTGTTGCTCGATGTTTGAATTGCCAGCAGGTCAAGGCTGAGAGGATGAGACCTGGTGGATTGTTACAGAGTTTAGAAGTGCCCCAATAGAATTGGGAGCACATCGCCATGGATTTTGTGTCTCATCTACCTCGATCGAGTAGGGGATGCGATGCGATTTGGGTGGTAATTGATAGACTCTCAAAGTCAGCCCACTTCATTCCCTATGATGTGAGGTGTTCGATGAAGAAAATGGCGAAGTTGTATATCGACCATGTGATTAGATTGCATGAAATGTCGTTTCAATAGTGTCAGATCGGGATCCCAGATTCACCTCTCGATTTTGGAAGAGTTTGCAAGCAGCTATGGGTTCAAGATTGGCTATGAGTACGGCGTATCACCCCATGAAGCGCATTGCAGTCGATATAGCGTGCATCCCGGGGGAGAAGAGATGTACCATGCTTTGAAGTCTCGACTACTGGTGGGAAGGCATGAAGAGCGACATTTCTGCTTTTGTTGCTCGATGTTTGAATTGCCAGCAGGTCAAGGCTGAGAGGATGAGACCTGGTGGATTGTTACAGAGTTTAGAAGTGCCCCAATGGAATTGGGAGCACATCGCCATGGATTTTGTGTCTCATCTACCTCGATCGAGTAGGGGATGCGATGCAATTTGGGTGGTAATTGATAGACTCTCAAAGTCAGCCCACTTCATTCCCTATGATGTGAGGTGTTCGATGAAGAAAATGACGAAGTTGTATATCGACCATGTGATTAGATTGCATGAAATGCCCGTTTCAATAGTGTCAGATCGGGATCCCAGATTCACCTCTCGATTTTGGAAGAGTTTGCAAGCAGCTATGGGTTCAAGATTGGCTATGAGTACGGCGTATCACCCCCAGACAGATGGCAGATCTGAGAGGACCATTCAGACTTTCGAAGATATGCTGCGTGAAGTTGTGATGGATTTCAGTGGTGGCTGGCAGGATGCTTTATCCTTAGTTGAGTTTTCTTACAACAACAGCTATCAAGTGACCATTGGAATGGCTCCGTTTGAAGCTTTATATGGTCGAAAGTGTAGATCACCAATCTGCTTGGAAGAGGTTTGTGACGCCCACGCCCATGGGAGCCAACGGATTTGTATAAAAGGAAATAAAAGAGAAATGGAAGGGCTGAAATAAAATATTGTAAGCCGTATTTTCTTACAAAAGAAAATTCGAACTACCAACGATTGGCGGCAAATAGTAATAACAGAACTCAACAAACAGACTTGAGATACAAAATGCAATTGCGAAATTACAACTTCTGGAATTCTATCTGAATTCACTATTGTTTTAATAGATCTTAATACAGGTTTGACAAAAGATCAAAAACAACAATAACATTATTGCGGAACCGCCGGCCTTCGATAAACACCCACACACCACAGCTGGATCAGCTCCCGCCTCCCGCCTGCCCCAGATCTGAC
Organism: Dorcoceras hygrometricum; assembly: GCA_001598015.1. Lineage (NCBI taxonomy): Eukaryota > Viridiplantae > Streptophyta > Magnoliopsida > Lamiales > Gesneriaceae > Dorcoceras > Dorcoceras hygrometricum. The sequence continues at coordinate 9,006 of KQ989143.1, read as the reverse complement.
TCACCTGCACTAAGAAAGCTAGTGAGCCTAGGGGCTCAGCAAGAAAAACTGAGAATAACAAGAGCACAATATGCAGGCAGGAAAAATACATAAGATATCATAGTTTAAAGGAAGTCATATAAACATAATTAAATCGTAAACATCTGCTCTGGGAGAACTCAGATCTCAACATTATTTTCTTTATACTTATGGCTCAGAAGCTCTCCTTATGTCTCGTTGCACTTGATCAAGTTACTTCTGAATTCAGTTACTATATGGCGAAATTCGTCCTGTATGAAGGGGCAACTGTCACGCTCGACTGCTGCTCACCCTTCCTATGTGGACCGTATGTTATCTTTGCCATAAATCTTAAAATCTTAACATTTTCTTCCTTTAAACAACATCTGGATGAAATCAGATTCAACATCGGGGTTCACTTTATTTTAAAACGCATTTTCTCACAAAATAGCATTTTCACTGAGCATCCAGTTAGGAATAGGGAGAACAGATGTCTGAATGAAACAGTGTCTGGGTACAGGATACAATTCAGATGTTAGAGACAGCTATGACTCTGGGAACACTATCGCTAACAGGAAGTTCAGATGTTAGAGTGTAAATGTTGTCGCTAGCGAGGGATTCAGATGTCGCCAGAGGATAGCGTTTAGAAACAGATGTCACCAGAGTATAGCGTTTAGAAACAGATGTTTGTCTATGAAATAATAATGTATAGAAGTAACAACAGATTTTGGCCTCGGTCAACTCAGATGTCGAAGAATTGGGTTGGTCAACTCAGATGTCAACGAAGACAACACTATACACAAGGTCGTTCAGATGTCAATACAACTGGATTGGTCAATTCAGATGTCAACGAATTGGGTGGGTCAACACAGATGTCAATACAAAGGTAAAATGGTCAATAACATGAAATCTGAACAAACTTGGATATGAAGCAAAACTGGATAATGGTATAAAAACATGTGTTACTGTGAAATATGGTTTCTAATATACGAAACTGAAATCTGGCTATGGAACTAGTGCTGCAGTATTACGAACGACAACCAGAGATACCAGTTCTGCTAATCAAACCAGAACAACATCCCGATTCGACCAGCATCACCGATTACTTGGAGTCAAGTTCAAACACTGCCATTCACCAGAAGAAGAACTTTGTGACTATACATTGAACTGGAATCTGTCATGCTCAGCAATGTAAACAACATCTTTTGCGTAAAGCACATTTTGAGTTTCCGAAGGAAACTAACTGTGAACCCGAAACAACATACATATTTTTCAAAACCAACAGAGGCATGAACAATAACTGAAAGGGATCAATATATACTTTCATGGCGTAGCAAGAATCAGATTTACTTGCCTTATCACTAGGAAACACAGAGCACATCAGGTCACCACAGCAAGTCTCCTCAAGCACAACGACGAGCTCCACTGGTTTTAGATGAAAATGAAAGTTTCTTGCAAAGAATGGAACTTATAGTTAATAAGGACAATAGGCATGGGAGTTGGTTGGTGTCAGGGGAAAACACTTGAGTAGTCATGGTGTACCATGCTTAGTTCTCAAGATTATATTAAAAGTCCCCTGTCACTGTTTTAATTTGTGAAAGCGTTACTCAAATCTAAAAAAAAAAATTAACCATTTCCCATCTCGAAACTGTTTTATTTGTGAAAACTGAAATAGCTCTATTTGTGCTCGGAGTGACATCTGTTCAGACCTCTGCACCGTGTCTAAACTCTGAAAATAAGAAATCAACTTTCAAATAAACAAACATGTTGAAGTCTGAGGTTTCGAAAGGGTCCTTAAATTAAAAAGGACTAGAAATTATGGTCCTACGGATTTTGGGGCACTACAACTCTACCCATCTTATAAAAATTTCGTCCTCGAAATTTACTTACCGAACAAATCTGTGTAACGACTATGCATATCAGCTTCTGTTTTCCACGTAGCTTCTAGTTTGGTTTGGTTAGACCATTGCACTTTAACCATTGGAATACTACGGTTCCTTCGTTTCCTAATTTCCCTAAGAAGAATTTTCTCGGGCCTTTATTCATGTAAGTCCCGGAATAATTAATTAGAGATTTGATGAATTCGAAATTCCAGACTTTAGATTTTTGGTGAAGTCTGGTTGATGATCTCGGATTTCTCCTAGAAATGTTATGCTTTGAGTTATAATTCTTTCGGGTGAAATCTGATTGAGATTTGAAGGTGAATTGGTGAAATTTCAGTAGAGATCTGATTCCCTAGTGTTTGGAAGTGAAACGCTGTCGTTTCAAGAAAATCAGTAGTAGCGCTAAGGCTAGAAATCTGGTGTAGCGCAATTCGGATGTCAACGCAAGTCAACGGTACTGTAGAGGTGTGATCACTGATGTTAGCGCTACGTCGTTGTTTCGCAGTTCATATGTCTCGTGGTTGGTGTAATCAGATGTCAACGATTAGTCAACGCAGTTGGAGAGTAGCGAGAGATCTGTTAGCGTGTGTACAAGAGCAGATGTCAACGTTGGTCAACATGTGTTAGCGATGCTGCGTCGTTTTGATAAGTTGTAGCGACGTCGTTTGATGTAGTACCTTAGCAATGCATGGAGAGATCTGATCAGCGATGAGCGCTAGTGTTGGTTTCAGATGTCTCAGATGCGACGTCGTTTTTACTTTTGTAGCGGGAACACTGATGCGACGTCATTTGAGTTATTTTAGTATGACCAGTTGCTGGTTGTTTCAGTAGAGATCTGGTACCAGTTGTTGGTACACTGCAGCGTCGTTTTAATTTATAAAGAGAAATACAACATCTGATGGTTGCTGCTGATTCCGTTGGAAGTAAAAGCTGGTATCAGTTGTAAGACTTCTCCTATAACGTCTGATTATTTAGAACAGCGGCGGATGGGTTGTAAGCGCTGGTTGAAGAATCCGGTTGGCGCTATGGATTGATGCAGGAATCTGCTTTCAAGCGGTGTGTGCATATCCTATTTTGGTATGTAAATACTCAGCTTGACACGTGGTCATACCAATTGCATTGGAAATTCTGCAGAAAAACAGAGATCTTCTCCTATAAATTAGATTGAATTCAAATACTTGTAACTTTTGCTCTAGACATCAGAATTCGATTCCGTAAATTACTCTGGAATCCTTACGACAGGGCCTTCACTTTGATATTTGAAGCAATCCAAAAATAGAGCTAAGTGAGGTATAGTTTTACATGAGAGTCAGGGACTTGAATACTCGAGAATGATAATTCTTGAGTTATCCCGCCAAATCACATACTTTATAACTGTTGTTCTTGATTTAGAAATGGAAGTTATGTGTGTCGATCCATCACAGGTGGTGGATCTTTGTTTTAATATGAGATTATATGATACGAAGAGTAAATGAATTGATTCTAATGCAAAGGTCTGAGGTGACCTTATTTTCGAAGTCAGAGTGATTTCGTTAGATGGATATCCATGTCAAGAGTCGGATACGAATCTTGATGGAATCAATTTGAGATGGAATCAATTCTTAGTTTGAGAGATACGATATGTTTATTTCATTTTGAATTGATATGTTGGTTTTGATATAAACTGTTTTATGTTATTTCATGTATATGTTGATTATACTGAGATTGTTTCTCACCGGAGTTTATCCGACTGTTGTCTTGTTTTGTATGTGTGCATGACAACAGGGGGAAAGAGCTGAATTGTCTGTACAGGGGTAGTGAGAGCGTACTACCTAGAAGAGGGCGACAGACGAGAAGAATATAGGCCTAATGATAACTTAGATTTTGAACCAGTAGAACTAGCTGTGATGCAATCTGGTTTTGTATTTAGTGGGTTAGTATTTGTAACAGCAGATATAGAGTATTGTAACCTTGTGTACATTATATGCTCTATTTATAAAAACCAGCTTTTGTTTATTTGTTCTTTTTTATACATGATCAGTTTTTACGGGAAAAAAAAACAGATTTCACTTGAATAACTCGTTGTTTGTAATTAATCGCCCATAAGAGTTGATTATAAATTGTGGGAAGAGAACCTCACACTTCATAACTTAAATTTGGTGCTAAGTGAATTGGCTCAGCGCTCAATATGTGCGATGGGTGGGGAACGTACTTCCTCATAGCTGAAACATGAAATTCACTATGCACTGAATAAAGATGTGGAGGCAGTGCTAATCGATAAGCCAACGTTCCTACTTTGTCCAGAATCTCATAAGGGCCAATATATCTGGGACTCAGCTTTCTCTTCTTACCAAAACGCATCACTCCTTTCATTGGAGCTACTTTCAAAAAGACGTGATCACCAACATCAAAACTCAGCTCCCGTCGTCTATTATCTGCATAACTTTTCTGTCTGCTTTGAGCAACTTTCATTCGTTCCTTAATCTTTCTAACAGATTCCACTGTTTGCTCTACCAAGTCTGGTCCTAAACTATCTCGCTCTCCTACCTCATCACAATGAAGAGGTGTTCTACATCGGCGACCATAAAGAGATTCATATGGAGCCATCTGTATCAATGCTTGGAAACTGTTGTTATATGAGAATTATACCAACGGTAGCTTCAGATCCCAACTTTCTGAGGAGTCTATGATACATGCTCTAAGTAAATCTTCTAGGATCTGGATCACCCTCTCTGATTGTCCATCGGTCTGGGGGTGAAAAGCTGTGCTAAAGGTCAACTTAGTACCTAAAGCTCTGTGAAAAATCTTCCAGAAAGCCTACGTAAACTTGGGATCTCTATCTGATACTATTGAAATGGGAACGCCATGAAGCCTCACTATCTCCTTCACATATAACTCTTCATATCTACTCACATAAAATGTTGTCTTTACTGGCAAGAAGTGAGCAGACTTGGTAAGTATGTCTATTATAACCCAAACAGAATTGTACCCTTGGGTAGTTCTGGGTAATCCAATCACAAAATCCATAGCTATACACTCCCTTTTCCACTCTGGAATAGGTAACGGCTTCAGCATTCCTGCTGGTCTCTTGTGTTCAGCTTTCACCATTTGGCATGTTAAGCAATCAGAGACAAATCTGGCAATATATCTCTTCATTCCTGGCCACCAATATAACTTCTGGAGGTCTTTATACATCTTAGTACTTCCGAGATGTACGCAGTATGGGGCTGTATGTGCTTCTGCCATCAAATCTGATCTCAGGGTGTCTACTTGGGGCACCCACATCCGAACATGAAATCTGACTACTCCTTCTTCTGAAAAATAGAGGTTGCTGCCTCTCTCTCTATCTTGTTTCACCCACTTCTGAAGTTGATCATCCTTCAGTTGTCCCTCTCGAATTTGGTCTATTATTTTCGAGTGAATGGTGAGTTCTGCCAGCATCATAGCGCTGTCTTTGGGCACTAATTCCAACTCAAACTTCTCAATATCCTGAGCCAATTGTCTCTGGACAGATAGTTGGGCTAATCCAACAGATTTTCTACTTAAAGCATCTGCTACTACGTTGGCCTTTCCTGGGTGATAGCTGATGGTGCAATCATAATCCTTTACTAATTCTAGCCATCTCCTCTGCCTCATATTTAGTTCCTTTTGGGTGAAAAAGTATTTGAGGCTCTTATGATCCGTGAATATCTCACACGTTTTCCCGTAAAGGTAATGTCTCCTGATCTTCAAGGCAAACACTACTGCCGCCAGTTCTAAATCATGGGTGGGATAATTCTTCTCGTGGTTCTTCAACTGTCTGGAGGCATAGGAAATCACTCTACGGTCCGCATCAGTACAACACCTAAACCCCACTTGGATGCATCTGTGTAGATAACAAACTTTCCTTGCTCAGATGGCATGGTTAGCACAGGGGCTTCAATCAGCACTTGCTTCAACTTCTCAAAGCTGAGTTGACATTCCGGAGTCCATTGAAACTTAATCTGCTTCCTAGTCAGCGTGGTCAAAGGAACATCTATCTTCGAAAATCCTTTAATAAAACGCCTATAGTATCCTGCTAAACCCAGAAAGCTCCTAACTTCTGAAACCGACTTGGGAACTGGCCATTCTCGCACAGCTTCCACCTTTGCTGGGTCTACCTACAATCCATCCTTAGATATAATATTTCCTATGAAAGCCACTTTCTCCAACCAAAAATCACATTTACTGAAAAAAGGGTTGAAAAACTCTATTCATCAAATCCATAAAAGTTGAGGGGGCATTAGTAAGTCCAAAGGGTATTACTAAAACTCATAGTGGCCATAGCGTGTTCGAAAGGCAGTCTTATAGATATCTGCTATTTTAATCTTCAGTTGGTGGTAACCAGATCTCAATTCGATCTTGGAAAAGACTACTGATCCCTTCAACTGGTCAAACAGATCCTCAATCCTAGGAAGGGGATATTTATTCTTAATAGTCAATTTATTCACCTCTCGATAGTCTATACACAACCTCAGACTCCCATCTTTATTCTTAACGAACAAAACAGGGGCTCCCCACGGTGATGTACTCGGTCTGATAAATCCTTTATCCAACAGATCATGTATATGTTCCTTTAACTCTTTCATTTCTGATGGAGAAAGGTGGTAGGGTGGTTTGGAAACTGGTGCTGCTCCGGGTATTAAATCGATTGAAAATTCCGGCACTCTATCTGGTGGTAGTCCATGTATATCCTCTGGGAATACCTCGGGAAATTCGTTTACTACCTCTACATCTGAAAGTTGGGGCTTACTACTCGATGCTAAAGTTGACAGGCTTGACAAATATCCTACCCCACCTTTCCTCAAACAACCTTGAGCTTTAAGAGCTGAAATAATGCGAGGAATCTTACAAATCTGATTGGCCCCAAACGTAGACCAGTCTCCTCCTGGGGGTTTTACCACCACTGTTCTAAGCTTGAATTCTATCACTACTCCATACCGGGTTAGCCAATCCATTCCTAAAATCATATCGAATTCAGGCATTGGTAAAACAATCAAATTGGCAGTAATCAAATTCCCTTGAAGCCTAAGTTCTAAATCGCGAAACAGGTCTTGGGATACTAGCTCTTCTCTAGAGGGTACCGTTACACAAAATCCCATAGTTACTTGGTCAGGTCTGATAGGTAACTTCTTTGCAAACTCTGCTGCTATGAATGAATGAGTTGCACCTGAATCTATCAGAGCTAAAGAGGGCAAACCAGTGATCAAAATCTTACTCGTAACCACCGTAGAATCTGGGTTGGCTTGCTCAGCTGTCATGACGTAAGCTCTACTGGTCACCATCTGCTTGCTCTACTGGTCACCATCTGCTTTGTCTTCTGGCAATTCTTAATAACATGCCCTAGCAACCCACATTTGTAACAAACATTCTGTCCAACTCTACAAGGACCGGGGTGATTCCTCTGACACTTGGGACACACTGGCCTGCTGTTGATAGCAGGGAGTGCACTGATGGGTTGAACATATAGAGGCTTCTGCTCTTGTGGTCGCTGCTGATTATTGTTCGGCTTCTTGTAGGGTCTCTGGTCCAACTAGAAGACCTGTCTCTTCAGCTGTCGCTCCTCCATTACAGCCTTCCAATCTTGATCAGCTCTGAGAGCTTTGTCTACTGTGCTCCTGAAATCCCTGGGTTCAACCAGTCTAACATCATGTCTGAGCGCAGGCTTCAATCCATCGACAAAATGTCGCAACTTCTCTCTGGGATCTGCGCCAATCAATGGCACAAAATAGCACCCTCTCTCGAACTTACGAATATACTCTTGAATAGACATGTCCCCTTGTTTTATAGCTAAAAATTCTCTTTTCAGCTCCGACCGCTTGTCCTCGGTAAAATACTGCTCAAAGAACACTCTCTTGAATTCTTCCCAGGAGAGGTTCGTTACATCCACCGTGAGCCTAGCTCCTTCCCACCAAAGCATAGCATCATCTCTTAACATATAAATCGCACATCTGGCCCTTTATAAATCTGGTGTCTGGAGATACTCAAATATCACCTCCATAGACTTTATCCAACTTCTGCGACAAACGGATCTATTGAGCCACTGAATTCTCTTGGTTTCTGTCTTTGAAATCTTTCCTGAGGGTCATCATGAATCAGTCCTCTGCTACTCGAAGATTTTCCATTGCCTCTGCCCGATTGCTCTACCAAAAACCTAAGGATTTGGGCAATACTAGCGTTACTATCAGGGTTGGATTAATCTATCGGGGTGGGGTGTTTCATCTTCCTCTTCCTCATCCAGACATCTTAATCTATAGCCCGCAATCCACCACATATGAACATCAGAACATGCTAAAATCAAAAAGATACATGCTCTAAAACATAAAATAAAACTCACATCTCTGGAGAAATGGTTGACGAAATTGTCCCAACTGGAAATGTGTGTGTTTATCTCTGGACCATGCTCTGATAACAAGTTGTGATGCCCACGCCCATGGGAGCCAACGGATTTGTATAGAAAGAAATAAAATAGAAATGGAAGGGCTGAAATACAATATTGTAAGCCGTATTTTCTTACAAAAGAAAATTCGAACTACCAACGATTGGCGCCAAATAGTAATAACAGATCTCAACAAACAGATTTGAGATACAAAATGAAATTGCGAAATTACAACTTCTGGAACTCTATCTGAATTCACTATTGTTGTAATAGATCTTAATACAGGTTTGACAAAAGATCAAAAACAACAATAACATTATTGCAGAACCGCCGGCCTTCGATAAACACCCACACACCACAGCTGGATCAGCTCCCGCCTCCCTCCTGCCCCAGATCTGACACACCTGCACCAAGAAAGCTAGTGAGCCTAGGGGCTCAGCAAGCAAAACTTAGAATAACAAGAGCATGATATGCAGGAAGGCACAATACATAAGATATCATAGTTTAAAGGAAGTCATTTAAACATAATTCAATCGTAAAAATCTGCTCTGGGAGAACTCAGATCTCAAAATTATTTTCTTTAGACTTATGGCTCAGAAGCTCTCCTTAGGTCCCATTGCACTTGATCAAGTTACTTCTGAATTTAATTACTATATGGCGAAATTCGCCCTGTATGAAAGGGCAACTGTCACGCTCGACTGCTGCTCATCCTTCATATGTGGACCGTATGTTATCTTTTCCATAAATCTT
>KQ989142.1:1829-15797 GCA_001598015.1 Dorcoceras hygrometricum | reverse complement strand
TATAAGAACTAGATTTCAGACTTAACCAGGTAAATGACGATGGTTTTCCTTTGTCTGAAGAATTCAAAATATCTGAAGAAATTTCTGGAAATGATCGAATAAGCTACTTGTAAGCTACTTCGATGGAATTTATGAAGAAAACTCAAGAATCTACTGGATGAACATCACCAAACCATTTTCTAAAACATTTTTGGATCAAAATACAGTAAAACGCAACTTTCATAAACAGAGCATGAACTTTTCTGAACTTTTGAAGAACAGCCGAAGCCATCTTCCTTTCTTTAAAATCTCATATAAACATGCAAACAGGATTGAATATATGCTTTCACTGAGTGAGCAAGAAACAGAGTTTACTTGCCTGAATTCTTGAACACAACCGCAGTAGAAATCCAGCCAACCACTAACACTCCGATCGTCTCCTTCGAAAAACTTTAAAAGTCTTTTGTTTGGTTTCTTGAGAGAGAGCACCGCTTAAAAGTAATTTGATTTGAGGATAATGATGCATGAAGTAGCTAACATCCTATATATATATGATTTGTAAATGCATAGAGAATAAACGCATTTAAATCAATAGGCCAAAATCTTCTAAAAGTGTACTCTGTTTTAAAATAAAATGATGCACATGGAAACCGAACGATTTTAGTTAAATCAAAAGGATTCGATCGACTTGCTATAATCGGCTAAACAGCTGCTGCAATTTCATTCTAACATCAGAAATCTGAAACTCGATTAAATCAAGAGTTAAATAGAATAGCATTGTAATCCCTCGGTCTCATAACTTTCTAATTTATGGCCTCTAAAATATCTGGGCATTACAAGTCAACTCGGCTGTCAACGAATTGATTTGGTCAACTCATACGTCAACACAACTTAAACAAAGGCTTTCAGGTGTTGAACCAACCAACAGGTGAATACAAAATAAAGCAATAGCTGGTTACGAACAAATGAAACAGCTGACAACAGCTAAACAAGAACAATGCAAAGCTGACAACAGCTAAACAAGAACAATGCAAAGCTGACAACAGCTAATGTGAGAAATTCTCGAAACCAAAATCTGACTATAAACTTGGTGTTGCAACATCAAAACGACAGCTACGCTATCAGATGTTAACTATCAAACCAGACTTTATACTGATTCGACTAACAACATCCAATTACATAGCGTCAAATTCGAATGTTACCATTCACCAGAAGGAAGAACATTCATGAACATACTTGAATCAAACTCGAACTCCTCAATATTTTTAAAACATCAATAACTTTATGGAAAAACTTGGTAGCAGTAAAACATCATTTTGAACCCAATATTTCTTTCCTTGAACATGCGTAAATCATTTTAAACATGAACTTTAACATATCTTAAACATACAGGCAAGCAGATCCATAAAATGAATAAAATCAATATATGATTTAAATGGTGTAGCAAAGGATCAGCTTTTACTTGTCTTTGAATTTGAGCTTTGCAACAGCAGTTGATTCCTGCAGAAATCTTCACCCGAGCAAACACAACGAGCTTCTTGAAAATATTTTTGAAGAACACTAAAGAGTTTTCTTTGCAAACGATAAAGATCTTGCTTTCAAAACAACTATTTATATGGAAGGGATTAGTGGCAAGGTGCTGCTGTACTTCAAGCATGACACACCTCGACCAAGTTGTAAAATTTAGTAAAATTCCCTTCACATCATTTTAATTTGTAAAACACCAAACCCTTTTTAAAAGAAATCATTTGTCCTCCTTAAAATCATTTTCAATCAATTTAAAACCTGCTCATGTATTGCCCTTGGAGTCATCTGCTGAAACCAGCCGCGTCGCATCTCATTTTCTGAAATCAATGAAATCAACTTTTGCCAACAATTAAATTGTCATTTTGACACATGAAAATAAACAAGATGCATATATGTAGTCCTATGGATTTTGGGGCGTTATACATACTGAGGAAATACCACATAATCCGGGATATTATGGCAAGAGGTGACATAGCAGTCGAGAGAGTAGCCTCTGCAGACAACATTGCTGATCCACTTACGAAGATCTTGCCAGGACCATTGTTTGAAAAATATCTCGAAGCAATGGGACTACGTATAATGAGTAGTTGGCTTCAGGGCAAGTGAGCCAACTTGTGGTATGTGGGTTCTTGTTGACTCTATGTAAAACGATCTTTATTTATGAAATTCGCATTATTTTATGGCATTTTGTATCTTCATTATTATTATTTAAATTGTTGGATAAAGACCTTGAATGCACTATAGTGTATGTTAGATGTGATATTGGATTTGATGGCTATCATGAAACATATCTAATAGTCACTATGTATTCTAAACATGTTCCTAGTGTATTGGGCCGTCCAAAAGAGGATAAGGACCGCCCGAGCTTAAGACTATCATCTGCGATGCGAAGTACCATGTTTCATTGGTAGGGAACATAGTGATGTTCTGAGCATGCAGATGGATAGTGATCTGGTGATCTATCGAACTACCCTCGTTCGGACTTTCCAAGTGGTTTCCATTTGTCGAGTGGATTAAGTCCGAGGTCTTGGTTGTACAGATTAGTCCTCACTACTCAAAACATCATTGATACTCTACATGATAGGTGCCTCACTTTGACCCATTTACCGACTCAACTGGGGTCATCAGGTGGCGGGATTGGGTGAGGTTTGATGCATGTAGGAGTTGACGCTTCGTTGTCGAGGATTCACCACTCACCCTCATCCGTGGATATCCTATGCTATCTGAGGAGATAATAGTATGACAAATCTGTGACCAGAGTACTAGATGTGTTTTATGTAAATGGGTTTACCTAGTAACACATGCGATGTCACTATTTGACCTCCAAGATGTATGCATGGTTATTGGATCTATAGCGAATCTCGATTTACCAATGGTCGTTGATATGATCGGGATATTTGAGTTGAAAAGACCATACTGTACGCTAGCCATAATCGACTGGTTCTTGCAGGCACTATCAGTGATACCTTGGGGATAATGGGGTGATGTTGCTAGACGCTTTACCATGATTCGATGGGTAAGTCCTAAAATATGTTTTCGGAGTCACAAATGTTGGGAGCCCACGGCTAGTTGTATCCCTGAACCATTGAGGGTCACACAAGTACTGGTTTCCCAATTTTCGTACGGATATGGTACTCAACGTGTTGAGTATAGTAGGAGGAAGGTTGGGAGTATGACTTCCTAAAAGTAGCTAAGAGAGTATGACTTCCATATTTAGCTAATGAGAGTAACCTATCATATATAGATTTAGTGGGCTGAAAATTCGATTTTGCATCATAATGATCAGATTTGTAAACTGAGCACATGGGTCATATCTGATCATCGATCGGAATTATGATGAGACCACAATCGAGGGATTCAAAATGAATGTTCACTATTTGACTTGAACCGAATGTTCATTGTTCGAGTTGAACCGAATGTTCACAGTTTGAGTTGAACCGAATGTTCACTGTTCGAGTTGAACCGAATGTTCATAGTTTGAGCTGAATGGAATGTTCACTGTTTTGTTCAAATCAAACTCTATCCCTCAATCTATAAATATGGCAATGAGGAGACACTTTTAAGGAGTGAGAAAGAAAAACACCAAAAGCTATTCAGCTAACTCCTCTCCTCTCCCTTCTTCCCTCTCCGTCGCCGTCGGAATTTGTTCCGACCATCTCGGCGAGGAGATTCCGTCCCTAAAATTTTCATCGGTTTTCTAGTGCAATCCGGCAGAGGAGTTGAGATTCTGGTCGTGGACCGGATTAGGCGTCGATCCAGCCGATCAACCATTGAAGTGCCAATTCCCTCGTGGAATTGGTCGGAGCCAGATTCCTAGACGCCAGCAAGGTAACCTTCTGAACATTCTATGAATGTTTTGATTATTGTATAGGTGTATTGACCGTTCCCAGGCTCCAATTTTTTAATTCTTCCGCTGCACCCCGGGAGCGGGATCCGGATCTACCGCTGCGCCAACATATCGAGCGGCTGGGTAATTCCCATTCTCTCACACATCCGATGACCACTCCTATTTCTGATGTCCAGTTGTGTACATTTTCCTTGGATCCTTTGATCTTCCTGTTCTCATGCACCGCATAGCATTTATAACTTGTCCTATCTAACTGCTGTTTTATGTATATATATATATATATAGATATATATATATGTATATGTATTGGGGTTGTTGCCAGGGAATACCATGTGCCATCGTTGTATTTAGAATTGGTTTCTGTTGGTTTTGTATGCAGATACTTGTTGTATTTGTAGCTGTGCTGTGAAGCTTTTGGTTGTTGTAAAACCTATATTTTGAGTATAAGCATATTTTGAAATTATGTTTTCTAAGTCAGGCCAAAGCGAAAAATTTTAGCCACTTTTAATGCTTCTGCAGTTGTAATTGCGTGTTTAATCTCTGTTTTGTGCACCGAGCATGATATAAGCTGAGTTTGGGAGCATTTACTATTCTGGATATTTCAAGCTGAGCTGAATGATCTGTGCTTATATCAGATCACGAGCTGATCTGAGTGGAACAGTTCTGAGCTGAACTGCTTCGTGGTGCTGGATTGATTCTGCTGCCATGAGCTATTTTGGGGATAACAGCGTAGAGGTGAATAGCTTGGGGTTTTTGCTGTATGAGTGTAAGCTGAGTTCAACTTAGCATGTTCTGGGTGCCCTGAGCTGAGCGATCAGATTTCAAGTGTTGAGCCGCGTTGTTTGGAGGTTTCCAGTGGTGGCGATATCTATTCATTTGGCGTAAGTTAGCCAGCTGTGATCTGGCATGTTGCTATAAGCTGTACAGCTGTGGGTGTCGCGGGCTGTTTTGGTGGATTGTAACCTGGATTCAGTTTAGGGACGTGTCTTGTGTCCTGAACTGAGTAGAAAGATCACGGGACATCCAAGATGTTTGGTAAAACCAGTCTGGGCGTAAGATTATTGTTTAGGACAACTTTGAGGAAGTTTGTTGAAAGCTTTCGAGTCAGTAATGAGTAGATAGGATGTTCATTTTTTTCATGGAGAGCGTGATCTGCTCCGCTGGTGTGATCTGTTCTACTGTTCCGTGACGCAAGCTGTTTGTGCAGACAGATTTGTGCAAGAGCTAAGTGGTTCATAAACTATATCGTACGCGAGGGCGGAGCAGCGTGCGTAAGCTGAATAGATGAGAGCTGAGCTGTTGGGAGCGAGAGCTGGTGAGAATGCGCAAGCTGAGCTGCTTTACCTGGGCTGAACGCAGTGTTGTGGTCCAAGCTGATCTGGGATCACTGTAGCCGTGATCTGTTGAGCGTGGATATAAATACCGCTCGTTGACCAACACTTAGTCATTTTTAGACCACACTTCTCCTTATCTTCTTCTGGAATCTCCCGATAGATATTTTCCAAACCCTCGTTATTGTTCATCCGTCCCAGTAATTTCCAGATCGTCAAAGATTGGTCAATCAGTTTTGAGTGATGGTACCTAGGTTGGAAACCCCTCTTCAATCTCAACGTTTATGTACTAGTTTGGAGCCGAGATGAGGCCGGAAGGAGGAAATCGTTGAGGAGCTGTGTGAGCTGTGTTTTGTGATTTCCAGCTGAGTTGAGCTTCGGTTCAGGTAACCGTGTTATGCTAGTGTTAGCTTCTGTCTTACGTTTACCATTGAGCTGGTTAGTGCTCTGTTGGTTAGCCGTAGTTTTTCTGTGTTGCGAGGATTTTGTCCGTGGGTTGCGTAAGCTTAAACAGAGCCGACTTCTTAGGTATCTTGGCAAATTAGAGCCTCCCTTGTGATTTTCCGTGAGCTGTTGGCTCTGATCTGTGGGCCGAGCAGAGCAGGGAGTGCGTTCTGCTGTCAGCCGTAAGCTGTACTGAGCTACTTTTCCAAGATCTCTGTAAGGTACGAATTGATCTTGTATTTACAGATTTGAGATAAACATGTGAACATAGGGGTTGTGGCTTAAGAGGCCGTAGTCTGTCGTGTGTATGTTGTGCCTGAGTTGTTTATGTGCTAAGCTGTTGTAGCTTTTTATGCGTGTGCTGTGTAGCCGCGCTGGTTGATTGTGTATGATGTCGTGCATGTGGCTGTGATCTCTGTGGTTAGCTTTATATCGCATGTCATAGCCTGAGCTGAGCTATTCTTGTTTTGCCGTGTTGTTTTACTTATGTTTCTTGTATGATGTATTTCTCATGTTAGCATTTGCATTTATGCATGGCATGATGAGCTCCTCCCTTGTTACCCGCATGGCATGTTGATCTCCTCCCTTGTGATCAATTTCTAGTTGTTCCCTCTTTTTGTGCTCTTCCCTTTCTATCCTCTGTCGGCCGTTTGCTGTTGTTGATCTGTTAGTACCAGAAAGCTTACTGTTGGGTTCTTTGAGGACGATCGCCTAGCTACCGTGCTCCTCTTCTGAAAAGAACCTTACTCTAGAAATTTATTTTTACTTTTTGGAAATAAAGTGTGGAATAAACATTCTTAAAATAAGACATAGTTCGTCCACCGAAAACTTTCCTCAACATCATTTTAAAACATGAATAAATAAATATCTCAAAAACATTAAATCATTCATTTTTTCTTACAAACTAGAGTAAATAAAATGCGGAATCTGAACATGTCTTATCAAACAAAACATAAGAAGTGGTCACGGGATAGCAGCTGCAGCGGGCGCTCAGAGGACCTCACCACCTGTCGGGATAAAATCAACAGGATCATCACCTGCACCATTTAAACCTAGTGAGCCTAAAGGCCCAGCATACTTTATCTGATACTAACAAAGTACGTATAATAAAATCACATGCAAGAACATACATATCGTAAAATAGCTTTAAGACATGCATGCATAGATGATCGTAAACATGGCTCATAAATCAGTCATAACATTACATAATCGTATATCGTAACATAATAAGGCATGACATAGCATAACATAAAAAGACGTTTGAGTCGTATCAATATGTGTGAGCATACATTAAAGATTGATCAATCATAAGAAACCAACGTACGTAGCGATGCGGTTCACCCGACCTTACCTCGCGATCCCTCACACCTCTATGTTGCCACTTCACCATGCCATGAACACATGAATCCGTAAGCTCATTATAACTTTAACAGAGGTTCACCGGATCCGGTATCCCGGATCCGCTCATCATCTACTTTGCCACAAATCACTTCAATCCCTCAAAATATTTTCTTTTCATACATGCCTTTAACATTTCATAAAATTTCATGATGCATGATCGTCATAAAATATGCAATTTAAAAGGATTAGCCCGTCAATATATATTTAATTCTTTCATGAAACACTATCATAATCGTATGCATAAAATACTACATATATAATTAAATATATATTTACGGGCTTCAATATTTTTTCTTTATCCTCCGGTCAAGGACTGGTGCAAGATCCTGACCGACTAATTCTCAAAATCCTAGATCTACAACTTAAGCTGAAACTTAAACCTAAACTTGACTTGGCCCATTAAACTCAATTTAAACTTTAAAATTGATAAAATACTCGGTCATTCGCTATAAAATCAGACATTAAAATTTGGCAAAATAAAAGTCCCATAAATAAAAAATCTAACTTTAAAATACAAAACAAGTATTAGGCCCATATAAAAAAGGGATTTTGACTTTAAAATTTTGACTAAACATATTAGGCCTATTTCGCTTCAAAATTGGACTTAAGCTTCTAACTAAAAACACCCGGTCCAGAAATAAAATAACTCGAACCCGACTTAAAATATTTGACCAGACCCTTGACTTACCCGACCTGGTCCAGTTGAACCGACCCAACCGAACTGGCCAAGCCCTCAACAAACCCTAGCGCCGCACGTCGCCCACCCAAGCACACCCACGACTTCCTCCTTTTGCACGACCTGCTCCGGCCACCCTTGACCGGAGCCCTATCGGTAGGACCACCCCAGGTCCAGCCGGTCCCTCTCGACCCAGCCACGGCTCACACCATGGCTGCAATGGCACGAACAACGGATGGGAAGGCCACCCCGCATGCCACACGTTGAAGGTCGCAACGTTCCTTGGCCTTGGCTCGACCATCCGGTCGAGCACCCTTTTGACTCATCCTTGGACCACCACTAGACCACCCTTGGACCGCCATGAACTGAACCCAAGCCCCATGGACCATCCGTGATCGAAGCATCACAAGAAATAGTCAAATACGCGTTAGAGACAGTGATACATGCATGATACATAAACAACAAAAGTAGATCCAATAAGTTCACATTAAATCATGCAATCATTATTTAGAAACAGTATAATATGATTTAAATTGTGAGAAAAGGGAGATTAGAACATGCCTTGATTGAATAACTATGTAGCCTATGCGTTACCGGGACGGCGGACTCGAGGTAGGACGACCAAGCCTTGAAACTACCACGAAAATCAATGGAAATCGGCCAAAGGGGAGGGGGGCTTGGAGGGAGGATGAGGAGGCTAGGTTTCGAAAAATGCTAGGGTTGAGGGAATGAAAGATGTCCCAAAAGACCCCTCTCAAGGATTTAATTAGGAAAATAAAATAGATTTTCCCTCATTAGCCCCCCACTAATTAAAATGATAATTAAAACTCAAAGTTTAAACCTTAAACTTCTAATTTTCGTAATCCCATTTTTGAAATGTAGTAAAGTTCATTAAAATAGCCCGTATAGGTGAAAAACGGGTTCCCCTCGACCAATGTACATAAAAATCTTACTTTTCGTAAATACTGCTTAAAAAATAATAAATTTTTACACAGCGACTATTAGATGTGTTTCATGATAGCCGTCGTACCCACTATCACATCTAACATACGCTTTAGTGTATTCTAGGTCTTTACTCAACACAATTGTAAATCATTACACACATAATGAAAGTAAAGAATGCCATATAAAAGAATGCGAATATCATATATAAAGATCGTTTGTACAAGAGTCAATAAAACCCACACGCCACAAGTTGGCTAGTTGGGCATCTACTCTAACAGCCTATGCGTTACCGGGACGGCGGACTCGAGGTAGGACGACCAAGCCTTGAAACTACCACGAAAATCAATGAAAATCAGCCAAAGGGGACGGGGGCTTGGAGGGAGGATGAGGAGGCTAGGTTTCGAAAAATGCTAGGGTTGAGGGAATGAAAGATGTCCCAAAAGACCCCTCTCAAGGATTTAATTAGGAAAATAAAATAGATTTTCCCCCATTAGCCCCCCACTAATTAAAATGATAATTAAAACTCAAAGTTTAAACCTTAAACTTCTAATTTTCGTAATCCCATTTTTGAAATGTAGTAAAGTTCATTAAAATAGCCCGTATAGGTGAAAAACGGGTTCCCCTCGACCAATGTACATAAAAATCTTACTTTTCGTAAATACTGCTTAAAAATAATAAATTTTAGCTCTTAAAAATATGAGGGCTTAAAAAATTCAAATAAATTTACACGTCGATCGTCCCCAGTCTCGTCCACGCGTCCAGAACTCGATCATGCTAAAAACATGACATGGACATCTTAAAACATTAATTTAACACTTAATCACATAAAATGGCACATAATTTTTTAAAAAATAATTTTCATCCTATTCATGCACTCATTCTCACGTAATCAGGATTTCTGGACGTTACATCTTCTCCCTGTTGTCTGGTTGTTTGTCGCTATGAGACGAGTGGATAGCGACCATGCTCTCATGAGCTTGGGGCACCAGCGGGTTGAGCTGTTCTATTCTTGCTTCTGGTACTGCGTGTGGGACGAGTGGATAGCTACCATGCTCTCACATGCTTTGCGGCCACTACGTTGTTGATTTCAGCTGAGTTGTTGTATCTTGAGCTCCGTTGATCACTTCTGTTTGTTACCCAGATTTGGAGTTGTTCCTGCGAGCTTTGTACCCCAGCTGTGGAGTTGTTCTGCGAGCCTTGTACCTCTAGTTGTTGGGTAGTTCCTGCAAGCTTTGTATCTCCAGCTGTTGAGTTGTTATATGAGTTTGTGTCTCCAGCTTTCGAGCTACTTATCGAGCCCCGTTGTTTTCCTCGGCATCCTTCATGCATTGCACGACATTTTATGTTACATACTTTATTTGATAGTTGTATGTTGATTGCTCTTCGTACTGAGGGTTGACCCCGTTTGTTTTCCCTTGGGGCTGCTTCGGCTTTGTGTTGGCCATTGCAGGCTTTTTTAGGTAGATCAGTTGGTCCGAGAGATGAGTCAGCTGGTGGAGCCCCAGGCATTGAGTTCCCAAATATATATATGTATACTGTATCGAGTCATTGCCAGGGGATGCTACGTGTACTTATGTCTTCGAAGATTCGAATTGATATTGTCATTTTTGTATCAGAGCTTAAACTGGGATAAGCTCGATTCATTTCTATCACACTCGAGTCTAGACACAATTATTATCCTCCTGCATGTGCTTGACTATATGATTACCTGCTTTGTTTGTGCTTACCTTTGATGTACCTATTAGATGCTGCCGAGGAGGGAGAGGTAGAGCTGGTAGGCAGGTTGTAGATGAACATAGAGTTTCGGATAGCGAGGATGATATTTCCCAGTCGAGAGTTCCTTTACGCCATCGTGCGAGGCAGGAAGAGGCTGAGGTGGAGCATTTGACTCGACGAGATGATAATATGGAGCTGATTCTAGCTAGGTTCCAGCGAATGAATCCTCCTACTTCAATGGTGCTGAAGGTGGTCTTGCGGCTAGTACTGTCAAACGGGTCGGCCCACCCTGCCCCGCCCCTCCGTGGCCCGCCTTCAAATGGGGCGGGGAGGGCTGGCCCGCCAATCTGGTGGGCCTCTAAAGCTCTGGCCCACCCCGCCCCGCCTCGGGTTGGCGAGCTTGCTGGCCGGCCCGCCAGGCTGTTGCAACAGTCATCCGATGTTCACTATGCTAGATAGCATAATTGAATTTTTCTTCAAATTTTTCATGATACTTCCCTATCTCATATCCACACTGTATATGTACCCAAGGAGTAACTAAATGATACATAGCCATTCTCAACATGTTTGTATTATATATAAACTATATAATGTACAAAGCATATAATCAAAATAAAATTGTTCCAACAGAAAATCGACCGATAAAAACACCACCACTCCGACATCAAGTTAAGAATCTAGATGACTCACTTAGAGTTTCAACGACAACATAATTAAAACATGAGATGTCTCAATTTAACTTAGTCTGTTGAATTTCAACTCCATCATACAAGCTCCAAATGAGAGTAAACATATGAGAAGGCACATGGATCATAAATTCACAGAACCATAAAACTGAGGTAGATCACATCGATTCCCATAAATAGATATCTAAAAACTGCTGTCCTTTGTGTCATGTCGTGCTTTAACTATTTGGCTTGGACAATTCCTGCATTGATCAGCTTCTGTATCTTGTCCATCACCAGAAGGTTCTTCATGTGCTTCTGTGCTGCCTTTGGATTTTCTTGGAAGTCCACTAGGACCTATTTATTCCAGCAGATCACCAAAACAGAGACAATCAATACACCAACCAGAACATAGTAAGACCAACAATGTTTGAGTGATAACAAAGGTTAAGGCTACAATAGAGACATGTCAAATTGTTAACAAGTTAATTAATATGGCGGGCAAACCAAGCTTCAAGTGGCATCACAATTATTGTGACTACTGAAACTAAAAATGGGGCCAAAAGATGCTAGAGAAATTTAAGCCCAATTTATCATAGAACAGAGCTAAAGTATCCCACACAGCCAACAAACAAATACAAAGTAAAGAAACATCATCTGCAGCTACTCACTTCCTCTTATGCCATTTCTATTGCTCTCATTTGTTTCTTCAACTTCATCAACAACTTCCAAAATATTTTGATCCTTCACAAGATAATGTTGTCTTAATTCCTACACCATCTTCATTATCTACATTAAGATAAAAATAGTTGAAAATAAAAGTTCCAATAAATCAAATAAGTAATAACAATAAATAATTTTTCTGTAAGTTAACATTTACATAACCATGTAACCAGTTACGAGTGCAAATAAGAGCTTGCACATTTTCAGGAAGGGTACAACTTCTATATTTGGTGAGCACACGGGCACCAATGAAAAATCCGATTCTGATGCAACAATGGTTATAGGAATAGCCAAAACATCACATGTCATTACTGCAAGGGTTGGGTATCGATGCTTATGACTCATCCAATACCCCAAGACATCTAGATCTTCATAATATGCAAACTCAAGCTTTGGCTCCTCCAAGTAGAGATCCAGATGATATTTTCCAGCATTTGTTATAGTTTGAATCTCGTATTCTTTAATTTTCTGCATTAATTGAAGTATACTAGTACAATAAATATAAATAACCAATAAAATAAAATAAATATAAAAATTGTTAGAATACTTACATCAAATATTCTTTTTCCCTTGCGTTTAAATCCTCCTTCATTATTCATTTGAGGAAGTGTGGTAGATAGAGATTGTGGTTGTGGACTTGTTTCGTTGACACTAGTATATTGTTCAAAAAGCTTGTAAAGCTTTCTTTTCACGAGTGACATCTTCTCTTGGCATTTAAGAGGATCACTCTCAACCTTTGTATAAAAATAGTTCAACATGGATAGTTTTATTCGTGGGTCAAGAATAGCCCCAAAGGCAAGTACCTTGCATTACTGACTCCAATACTTGTCAAACTTCTCTTTCATCCTTTTACACATATCACCAACTACCCCATCTTCATTAAACAAGTTTTCCTTCAACAAAACCTCGATTTTCCAAACTTGCATAAAATACATATTTGGTGTAGGATAGGAAGAACCATAAATCAAATTGGTAGTATCATAAAATGGCTCAAGAAACTCACATATTTTTTCTCCTCTTAACCATTCCTCACTTGAAGGACAATATTTATAGTTCCTATCATTCAATTGGAGAGAAGAAAAAGTGTTAGGACCGAAGGATCATATCTCACCCGAGAACTAAACTAATCAACACAAAACCGAGAGATCTGATCCTAAATAAAAATATTATGAAGCGCAATGCTTTGGTTCTTGAACATATAAATACGAGAGCACCGAAGACAGATCTGGTATAAAATAAAATCATGCGGAAAACACCAGAACTGAATCCTAATTTTTAAAACTAACGCAAACAGATTTCTGTTACACAGAATCTGCTACTGTGCAAGTGTGCATTCTGAAATTTATGCGTGCTAAAATAAATGCAAGTGCGGAATGAATACAGTAAATCATAAAGAAAATACGCTGCTGTTTTTTATGGAAGTTCGGATATAAATATCCTACGTCTCCCCTTCTTCCACCTCGGAAGGTTCCACTAGAAGAATTTGATCCGCAGACCCAATCACCGAGCCTCGCTCCAGGTGAACTCCTAGTCTCAACAAATGCACACCAGCCGCAACTGTGTGTCTAACTAAACAAGAACTTGTTTAACGTCTTTGTTCAAAAACTACATACACAGAGTTTAACGTATTCGTGCTTGGACGGGATCTGATTGTTGGGTTGTTATTCACTCGCTAATCAATTTCGCACAACTCTCAAAATATGCGAGTGAATCTGTGTGTGTGAGATATTACAGTGAACGCTGAACTCTCTAAAGAATATATCTCACACACTGGGAAAATGCTTCTACAAAAGCTGATGAAGACTCAGCAGTCGACACTGCAATAAGCTCCTCTCTAATGATGGTCGACTGCTTCATCTTCCTGTTTTCTTCCCTCTGTTTTTGCACTGTGCTTCGTTCCTTATAGAGTGATCTTTCAAAATCACCGTCTTCAACAAATCTCTTGTATATAAAGCTTCTCTCCAAATATGGCTGTTAGACAGTAGATTCAAATCTCTTCTGCGCTTGTTACGGCCAATTTGTCTTCTTCCCAAATTGGTGCAATCATCCTCTGTATATTGTACTATTTCACAGAATAGTACAAATCTTGTCCCTTGATTTAAGGCATTTGCACGACTCAATTTAAACCATTGATTCTTTCCATTTAAGCGGTTGATTGCGTCTGAATGTATACCAGCAAATTGTTCAACAGCTGTTCACTCAGCTGTTGGTTTT
>KQ989139.1:9778-20306 GCA_001598015.1 Dorcoceras hygrometricum | reverse complement strand
ATTTTATATTTCTCTGAGCTATTTTACGCTCGCGTAATTTAATTTCATTGTCTAAGCCGAGTTGTCTTTGTTTGACCATCGTAATCCAGTCTGCTAGTTTAAGTCGTGTTGACTTTCCCTAATCTAAGTTGACCAAATAGCCCAGACACTACTAAAAAATAGGTC
This sequence comes from Dorcoceras hygrometricum, assembly GCA_001598015.1. NCBI lineage: Eukaryota > Viridiplantae > Streptophyta > Magnoliopsida > Lamiales > Gesneriaceae > Dorcoceras > Dorcoceras hygrometricum. The sequence goes on along the minus strand of KQ989139.1, from coordinate 20,141 downwards.
ATAGACAACGGTGAAAATCCGTTGTCTATTACGAAATCGACTGTTGTCGAAGCCCGTGTTGTTATAGTCCAGGTTAACGACAATGGATTTTTATCGTTGTTGTTTAAACCTATAACAACGGTGAATATCCGTTCTTGAATATGAAATAAACCTGTTGTCAAAGCCCGTGTTTTTAATTGGTTCCGGTTAACGACAACGGATTTTAATCGTTGTTTAAACCTATAACAATGGTGAATACCCATTGTAAATTGTTAAATAAATCGTTATCATGTGAATTTAAAACACCTTTTTTTTATTATTTTCGACCACATTTTTTTTAAATCCGTTGTCAATCATTACAATATTTTTTTCTCGATAATACAATTTCTATTTATAATGATACGAATTTAAAATAATTAATTTATATACAAATGTAAGAAATTCCAATTAATTACACAACAAAGAATATTATATATAGGAAGACTCTATACAATTGGAAAACCTAAACAAACAAATGCTATGTACAAAAATAGCATCGGGTAATTTATCTAGTGATTTAGTGCTTCAAATGCTCTGCTCTAATCTAATAGATTCACGTCTAGTTTGAGTGCTTGTAAGCTCTGAGCTGTTAAGTGAAATATATAAGCTGTTCATGCGATCTGATCCAAAAACTATCTGAGCTATTCTTTACCGAGATGAACCTTTTCCAGTCTGATCTGATACTCAATATGCTCTAAGCTGATCTTAGAAAGTTCCTCTGAATTGACATAATAATAATAATAAACTAGACTATGCTATCCAAGAGAGTCGCGTACCATAAGACCCACTAAGATCTGGAAAAATCGCGATCAGTAACTGAAGCTTTTTACCAGCAAGTCTAGAAGTAGATTCAGTGTGAGCTTCAAAGAGGGCCTTCCCAATCTGAGGAGGATTAGCTGAACTAGGATGAACCAATGGTTCCAATCTAAATTCCTGAAAGAAAGCAGATCGAAACAGGTACAATCAAGAATTTTAGCATGTCAATGATATTTATTGTCAGGCCAAGTGCTCTAAATCAGAGATTAAGCACTCAATTAACGCAAAATACGGAAGCTTAAATGTGGATTAAAATTTTTCTTTTTCACAAAAATACAATTCAAAATACTTTATACTCAAAGATAGATTTTTAACTCAAAATATACACCACAAAAGCAGTACCAAAAATGTATGAAGATATCTCAACAAATACAATCTTCACACAGGCATCCCTTGGTAAACTGACTTTATAAATATATATAAATGGGACTCAAAAGGGGCTCTACCAGCTGGTGTGTCATGCCCGGTGCTCTAATACACAGATTAGATACTCATACAAGCACAATTATGCGGAACCATTAATATTTGGGCTTAAAAATTTTTGATTTGGGCCTGATCCAAAATACCATTCAACATAAGTTCATAATCAAAATAAGGATTTAAACTCAAAATCCAACAACAACAGCAATAGGAAACAAGTATCAAATACAGATCCCCTCAAATACTGTAGGCACAGGACATCCCCTGGCACAATATATCAATACATAAATACATAATTGGGACTCAAAGCGGGGATCTTCCAGTAGGAGTTCCACTCCAACTGGATTACCTGTAGAACCTGCAAAGGCCATCACAGACTAAAGCAGCTCGAATACAGGGAAAAACAAACGAGGTCAAACCTCAGTACGAAGAGCACTCATAAAACAGTATTCCATAAAAAATAAAATATTTCAAGTCATGATATGCATGAGGGTACCAAAGAACATCGGTAATCAAGTCCAATAAATCAGCTGGCAATACAAATCTTAATGGAGCCTCAACACCACGCACAACCAATCAGTCGATGGAAATCATCGATCCGTGATCTTCAGGTGCGACCATCAGCCGACCATCACAATTCAGTGGTATTTAGGCGCGAAAACTCAGCCGGCCACCACCTCGATGATAGCATTGGACCTTTCAGGTGTGACAACTCAGTCGGCCGATCACAACGCCAGCTCAATTCAGGGATCAATCAAATTCAGGCTCAATATGTATGCGTGAATGCCAGTCAATATGAATTCACTAACATACATAAATCATACGTAAACAGAACAGATAATCAAATCACAGTTAAGCAAATCTGTTCACGTAAACACTCAGACACAACATTCTCAACACACTGGAAATATTCTCATGCTTATGCCAAATCTGTTTAAATAAGCTCAAATCCGTACCTTCCTCAGTAGCTAATACCTCAACATATCTTACGAAGACAGAGCACCAAAAACCCGCTCAGGTTAACTGTCCTAGCAGCTCTCGATGAACTCAACAAAAGCTGCTTGAAAGCTCAAATTTTTCAAAGCATCTAGCAATCAGCTCATATCTAAGCTTATACAGCTCATTGCCTAAAGCCGCGTAGCCTAAAACAGCTACCTCAACTCAACAGAGCACTATCCAGCTCTATATTGAAGCTTAGATCAGTAAGAAATAACTTACCCAACTGCTCAAGAGCGAAAGAACTACTGGATAATAGTCGCGAAGATACGAAATCTGCAACTAATTCGTGCTCCTTCAACTCGTCGAGTCAAGTCTCCAAACTGGTACCAATCGAAAGATCTTAAGGATACGAGCTCAGCGCCACCAATATTACTCCAAAAGGCGGCATAAATCGATGGCAATCGATGGAGAAAAGGGTTCGAATGAACAGTAAGGGTTCGTGAAGCTCTCGGGACCTAAGATAAGAAATATCGGGTTCGAATTCGACTAAGTGTTGCTCGACACTTATATTTAAATCTCCCAGTCAAAGCTACAGTGAAAGTCAATCACTCATCTAAATGCTACCTCAGATCTGGGCGCCATCTCAAATCTTAGCGCTAACTCAGATTTGACTCTGCTATGCTATCCTCGCACGCAATCACCAAACGACATCGCGTTGGAGTCCCGCTCCCAAACAAACAGATCTCGCGACAAGGGTTCACTCGGTCATCCAGATTTTTTCAAATCTAAAATCATGAAACCGCACCGGTCTACCCCAACTCACGAACCGAACCGGTCCACACAGTACCGTTGACCAACACTTGACTTCCCCAAATAGACGCGCACATCTGCTCACTCCCACTGAACAGATTTCACTCAACCAACATCAAATCTGGTAACATGATACGATGTTGCATTACCTCTATGAGACCTGTGTTTTGCAATCAGGTGTTGTTCGGGTTTGGACCAGCTGTTGGTCGATGTGCTTGGCGTAGACATCGAATTTTTCTATGTGTTAGAATCAGCAGTTGGAAAGATATCAGCAGCAGTAGTAGTGGGATCAGCCGTTGAGTGATCGCGTCACTTGTTGATATTTTAGTCGTTGTGTTTTGGTAGAAAGCAGCAGCAGTGCTTCGTTAGATTTCAGTCGTTGGTGTATTAGCGCATATTCCAGTTGTTGTGAGAGACCAACTGTTGCGAGTGATCAGCTGTTGGTATGTTAGTTGCGATGATCAATAGAGAGCGCTAAGAGACTCTGAAGCGACAATGTTTTGTGTTCAGGAACCAGCTGTTGGTTTCGTTGGCGTGCATTGAAACTATGTCGTTTAGATAAGTTGGAACGACAGCGTTTTGAGTGGAGCGCTTTGTATCAGCTGTTGAAGATATCTCATGCGTTGTGACTGCTGGTTTGTGAATCAGCTGTTGGTAGCAAGGTGACGTGTTCCTTTGCGACATCGTTTGGTTAAGTTGGTGCGACGCCGTTTAGCTTTAGCGTTGTTTAGAAAGATTTAACTGCTGGTTGGGAATATTAGTTGTGACGACTGATTTTGTAGGTGGATCTATTCTTGTTCTTTCTGCTGTTTGAGTAGTGTATTTAAGAGAAGACTTGGTCTTCGATTGTTTAATAGATCCCATAGTTAGAAATATTTCCCAATAGAAAATCTTATCGCGAACCCTAGTTACTGTTCACAGTAACCTTATCCGTCCTAATTTCCGGTGGTAGACAACTCCGACGAGAGTGAGAGTGGTAGCGTTGGACTCCTCTCGCTAAGGCGCTTCATTTTATACCTCTTTAGAAAGTGTTGGAGGAGCTGGAAGAGGATCGTAGGATCGCTACGATACCTCCCTTGTGTAGTTTGCTAGCATAAGCGTTCCCTGCCGTGCTAGTAGTTTCGTTGGGGTAAGTAAAGATGCTACCTTTAAGCTTTGTTAGAGTTTTCCGTTGAATTAGGAAGGTAGATGAGCGCTGGTGGAGTTGTAGCTCCCAACTGCTGTTATTTTACGTTTCGGCTTTTGAGCAATGGCTTGTTTTGATATAGCAGGTGACAGATCTGTGTTGCTCGGACTTGATTGTAGCAGCCGTGTGTGGTAATTATAGCTCAGAAGCTGGTGAGGTACAGATGTTGAGCTTGTATTACGGCTGGAATTGGCATGGATATTATGTTTGAATGCTGTGTGTGCATTGCTTGTGATTTTATAGGCTGTTCAGCTGTTGCATTGCATACGCATGATCATTTCATTTCAGCTGTTGTAGCCGTGCTTTGTTGTTGCTCTGTTTTCTTACCAGGATGCTAGGGTAAGCGGAAATACCGTACTCTCATCTCCCTGCTGGTCTGTTAGCCCTCATGCGCCGAGTGGTTAACTACCACAGTTCATAGGTTGGGCAACAGCAGGTTGAGTTACTGATGCATATGATATTTAGGTGTGGTGTAAAGATGAGCGGGTAATTACCATGTGCTTGTACACACACCAGTGGCCACTAATCATTCTTCGCAGAATCTGTTGTCAGTTGTTGAAATCTTTGGCTCCCTTCCTTGGTTGTAGCCTTCGGCTGTTGCATTGTCTTTCATGCATAGCATTAGCATTACATCTGTTGCTATTCATTGATGTTTTATAGTTGCTCTCCGTACTGGGGTTTAACCCCGAGGTCCCTCTGGGGCTGTTGTGTTGTTTACTATTTGTTGTTCAGGTTTCCCATGTTATTCTGCTGGCCGTGGCTTTGATCCAGCTGATGGTGTCCCAGGAGGTGGATAGAATGTCCCAGTTATGTATATTATTTATGTGCACTGGTATCACCGCGGGTGGGATGTCCCGGGTGATGCTTAGATATATATAGCCGTCAGTCTCTTAGTACTTGTGTTGTATTCAGCCGTTGGGCACTTGTTGTGTTTGAATATTTGTGATGTTGTGGATTTATAAATTGGGTTTATTTTGAGTATCTTGTATTTTAAATTATGTTATATTTCAGTCAGGTCAAAAGCAAAAATTTCAACCACTTTTTAGTAGCTTCCGTTGGTTTTGCGTATTTTGTCTCTGATGTGAGCACGAGGCCTGACAACCTCCAACTCTAGATTCCACTACTCATGTAACGACCAGAATCTTTTATAGCCATAATTAGAAAGTTATAAGATTTGAGAGATTAAATTGAATGCTATTTTATTCAACCTTTATTTCGGTTGAGTTCCAGATTTGAGAATGAAATTGCAAGAGTTGTTTGGTTGATCCTTACAAACCAATTGAATCCTTCTTTTAAAATAAAAATGACTCGGTTTTATAGCATCAAATTTCATTTTTAAATGGTGTAGCACTTTTAAAGGATTTTGACATATTGATTAAACGTGTTTCTTCCTTATGCATTTTAATTCATATATATAGGATGTTAGCCACATCATGCATCATCATTTTCAACCAAAAACACTTTGCAAAAAGCAAACGGTGCTCTCTGTGAAGAAACCGAGCAAAACCTTTTAAAGATTTTTGAAGGAGACGAGCGGTGAGTACGTGATTTGCCAGATTTCATCTGTAATTGTTTTACAGAATACAGGCAAGTGAACTCTGTTTCTTGCTACACTCATGAAAGCATATATTCTATTATGTTTGCATGTTTGTATGCTTTTTTGAAGGTTTGAGAATATCCTACGGCTGTTCTTCAAACAACAGAAAAGTTATGTTCTGTTTTTACAAAGAAGGGATGAGTTTACTGTGATTTTGATTCAGAAATATGTTTAGAAAATGTTTGATGATGTTCGTCCAGTAGTTTCTTGAGTTTATAAGAATTTCTTAGAAGTAGCTTACATGTAGCTTATTCGATCATTTCCCAGAAATTTCTTGAAGATCTTTTTGATTTCTTCAAACTAAGGAAACATTCGTTGTTCATGTTCGTGCTAGTTGCTAAGTCTGAAATCTGTTTCTTAAACCAAAGCTGATTTGATATTGAGTTGTCTTTAAGGCAATGTTCTGTTTCTAAGATGTTTCATGTTCGGATCTGAATTCTTGTTTCAAATGGGGTCAGATATTACTGTATTGATTGCTTCATATCTGAGTTGACTTCGGTTGACCTTTGACATCTGAATAACTCGATTCAATTTCGTTGACATCTGAGTTGACCAACAGATTAAATCTTATTCCTTCTTCTTCGTTGAGATGCTTACGTATAATTCAGATTTAACCTTTTTTATCATTCAAATCTTCTTCGATAGATACAGAAATTACAGATTTGAATTCCTTGTTCATTTCCGCTTCATTTCAAAAGAATTATTGAACTCATTCGAACAGATTCGAGGTGATTTTATTCATTTTTCATCTTCGCAAGTATTACAGAGAATCCTCAAAGTATTCCAGAATATCATCAGAAGTATAAAACCAGTAACCCATACCAGAATGAAAAGAAAAACAGATTTAAGAAAGAAAGAGCAGAAAGAATGTTACAGAAACGTTTTACAGAAAAGTTTTATAGATAATGACTTAGATAACAGACGGTCCCCAGAGGAAGGGTGAGTTCCTGGCTGACGAACCAGTGTGCCCCTTCAAAAGCAGGTAAGGATCAGGATTACGGATTGACGGATCTGTATACCCATTCATGTAGATGGGATTTATCCCAGCCCTCTGATATCATATGATAGTTTGATCAAACGAATGGACCAACTGTACAGGTGTCTCTATCATAATTATAAGAAAAGAAAAGAAAAGAATAGAGCTCAGTGTGATTTTAATCACCAAGTTTAAAGAAAATGATTTCAGAATGTATATATGTAAGCTTTCATATCATTTCAGATTTGACAGTTCATCGTCTTTAGCTTATTTATCATTAAGCCATTCAGTATTCCAGTAAAGTAACAGATATCGTTGGCATGGGTTATATGTTTTCGGTATTCCAGATTTTGCCTGCTGAGCCCCTAGGCTCACTAAGTTTTCATTGAGTGCAAATATTGAGCAATGGGAGCTGGATGGTGATGAGCTGAAAGGAAAGATGTGTTTATCGTGGACATCTGTTTCCGCTATTGTTATTATTCAGTTCCAGATTTTGATGTACAAAACTTTAGTTATAGTTTGTATCATGACAGATTTCAAGTTATTTCATTTTGTTGAAATCTGTACCAGAAATTATTGCTTAATGAATTATACAGTTTCGTTAACTCAAGACCAGATCTGTTTTAGTTCCGCACCTTCTATTTGCTCAGATCCGTTTTCCAGATATCGCGTATGGTTTGCGTTTAATTGCATTTTAGCCCAGAAATTAGTAGTGAGCTGTTGTTGTAAACAAGATCGAAATTTTGTGCCTTTCAATTTGAACCCCAAAGTTCTCAATTTAGCTTATGTAAAGTCCAGTCCTACAGTTGGTATCAGAGCATGGTCCTTGAGATAAACACACTTCCAGTCTGAACAGCTCTCGCCAGCCGCTTCTAAATTTGTAAGTTTCATTTCATGTTCCAGCATAAAAGTAATCTCTCATAATAGAATTGTGGTGGATTTGGGTTACCCGTACAGATAATGGTATGACGAGGTAGAGGAAGAAGAGGAACCATAGAAGGAGATAGTGAATCAGAGGTTACCAACCCTGTTTTAGCGAGTATGGCCCAACTGTTAGAACGTCTGGTTGACCAAACCAATCAAGGGAATGGTCAATCTACAGGAAGAATAATCAGTCGAGAAGATCCTCAAGAGAGGTTTTGGAGACAACGACCTAAGTAATTTGCTGGTTCTACTGATCCACTTATACCTAAAAGCTGGATTAAGTCTATGGAAGTGATATTTGAGTATTTGCATCTGACAGATCGAGAAAGACCTCGGTGTGCAATATACATGCTGAGAGGAGATGCAATGATATGGTGGGAATGAGCCAAGTTAAAAGTAGACTTGGAAATGCTCACCTGGGAGGAATTTAAGAGAGTATTCTATGAGCAGTACTTTACTATGGATGTGAGGGAGGAGCAGCAAAATGAGTTCCTAACTCTAAAGCAGGAAGGGATGTCTATGCGGGATTATATCCGTAAAATTGAGAGGGGATGTTATTTTGTTCTGCTAATTGGGACAAATGCAGATGTCAAGCTCTGGCATTTCATTAATGGGTTGAAGCCCATGATTAATCATGATGTCAGGCTTGCAGAACCCGTGGATTATAGAGCAGTTGTGAACAAAACTCTATGGGCAGAATAGGACTGGAAGGTAATTGAGGATGAGCGACAGCTGAAAAGACAAGACATCCAACAAAAAGACCGTAGACAATCTATGAAACCAAACTATAACCAACAAGGGTCTCAAGGAAAAGGGCCAATAGCTGCACAACCCATTTCTGCGGTTCCCAAATCTTGGAATAGGCCGCCATGTCCAACCTGTAAGAAGAATCACGCGGGCCAATGTCGTTTTGGGCAGAATGTGTGTTATGCTTGTGGTAAGCTAGGCCACATATCTAAGAATTGTTCCCAGAATAAGCAACTCATCACCAGCAGAGCATATGTGATGACATCAGATCAAGCTCCTACAGATATGACGGTTGTGACTGGTAAGATCGTTGTTTCTAGTATGTCTACAATAGCATTGTTAGATTCTGGTGCAACTCATTCCTTTGTATCAGAAAAATTTGTTAAGAATTTATCAATTAAACCAGAAGTAGGATATAGTGTCCAGATTCCTTCGGGAGAAATAATAGTAACCAATCATATTATTCGAAACATAGAACTTAAGCTACAGGGGAATATTGTCTATGCATATTTGATAGTATTACCGATGCTTGAGTTTGATTTAATCTTGGGAATAGATTGGTTAACTAAGTATGGAACCGTTATAGATTTTAAGCAGAGAACAATTAAGAATAAAATACCCAGTGGGATTTCATTTTTGTTCAAAGCTGACAGATTTGACTATACTCCTAAGATAATATCAGCTCTGAAAGCCCAGCGGTGTTTAAGAAACGGATGTCAGGGATTTCTAGTAAGTGCTTTATCGATAGAAGAAGATAAGAAAATCAAATTGGAGGACGTAGAAGTAGTGAATGAATTTCCAGACGTCTTTCCAGAAGACATCTCAGGTCTGCCCCCAGATCGTGAATTAGAATTTACTATCGATTTAGTACCAGAAGCTGCTCCAGTTTCCAAGCCTCCTTACAGACTTGCCCCTAATGAGATGAAAGAGTTAAAATAACAGATCCAAGATTTATTGGATAAAGGTTTCATCAGACCCAGTACTTCACCATGGGGAGCTCCGGTGTTATTTGTGAAGAAGAAAGACTGAAGCATGCGTCTATGTATTGATTATAGAGAATTGAATAAGTTAACAGTAAGAAATAAGTATCCTCTTCCTAGGATAGATGACTTATTTGATCAACTACGAGGAGCTGCTGTGTTTTCGACAATCGACCTCAGATCTGGATATCATCAGCTATGAGTTAAAGACGCAGACGTGTACAAGACCGCCTTTAGAACAAGATATGGCCATTATGAGTTTTTAGTGATGTCATTTGGGTTAACTAATGCACCATCTGTATTTATGGATTTTATGAATATGGTATTTCAACCTTTTCTAGACATATTCATTATAGTGTTCATAGACGACATTCTCATTTACTCTAAGAACAATTTTGAGCACGCAGATCATCTTAGAGAAATTTTGCAGATTTTGAGAACTAAACATTTGTTTCCTAAATTTAATAAATGCGAATTTTGGATCGAAAAGGTTGTATTTCTTGGACATATCATTTCGAATAATGGGATATAAGTAGATCAATCTAAGGTAGAAGCTATTCGAGAATGGCCAGTACCTAAGAGCGTAACAGAGGTTCGTAGTTTCTTAGGACTAGCAGGTTATTATCGAAGATTTATAGAGGGATTCTCTAAGATAGCTATCCCTTTAACGTCATTAACCAAGAAAAATGCTAAGTACGATTGGTCCCAAGAATGCCAGTTCAGTTTTGAGAAATTAAAGTTGGCATTGATAGAAGCCCATGTTTTGACCTTACCATCAGGGAAAGGAAATTTTGTGATTTTTACAGATGCGTCGAAGACAGGATTAGGAGCTGTTTTGATGCAAGATAAGAAGGTGATTTCTTATGCTTCTAGATAGCTGAAGATTCATGAGAAGAATTACCCTACGCATGACTTAGAATTAGCAGCAGTGGTTTTCACATTAAAGATTT
>KQ989138.1:0-29359 GCA_001598015.1 Dorcoceras hygrometricum | reverse complement strand
AATTAATCCCGTTGGACACAAAATTCTTCCCGTTCAAAAATGTTCTGTAAAGTACCGACAGGGAATAGTACTTGTGTCCTTTTCTTTTGCAGGCTTCTTGTCGTTTTTGCCATTTGAATTAAGCTCAGCAGTTGACATCCAGCTCTCGTAAATCGTCAACTGCTTCGCTGCTGATTCATATCTACTACTGCTTTGTGCTTCTGCTGAATTCTATTGACTGGATATGCAAAGAACTGTAGCCTTCGACTGGATCCATCTTGCGACTGGATTTCATTTTGCATAGCAACAGCTGGTTCATTGAAGCTCACGACTGGATGTGCTGTTGCTTGCGTCTGGATGTCCAGCTGGTTGTAACGATATGTTTGTAGCTGATTGTCCAGTCGTTGGTCATGAAAAGCTTGCGACTGGATTTCCCAACGACTGGTTTAGATCAAACGATGTCGTATCAACTTATTCAAACGACATCGTTTGCTATGCATCCTCGACTGGTTGAATATAACGCTGAAGCTCTTGTCTGGATATACTGTAGCTTCCTGCTGGTATCTTGCGACTGCTGGATATCAACGCAAAGAGCATCTGCTGAATCTTTAGCGCGAAGGCAAAACGCTGTCATATCAACTTATGTAAACGACATCGTTTTGCTATCGCTAACTCCAAATTCCCTCGACTGGTTGAAGCTCTCTGCTGATAGATCTTCCTGCTGATTGTGATGTCACTGCTGATGACATCAACGCTTAGCGCTCCAGCTGCTTTCTTCATCTGCTGATTCTTTAGCACGACGTCGCTTTATCTCTTGCGCTTCTCTTCACATCTGCTGAATCAAATGCGCTTGCGCTACTGCTGGTCTTTCTTCATCTGCTTATTGTGATGACGTCATCCTTGCTGCTCACAGCTATCTCCATTATATATGCTGACGTCATCACTGTTGTTACCAGCTCTTGTTAGCGCTCCAGCTGGTTCAAGCTCCCTAAGCAATAATCACATCTGCTGGTCTGAATTGGCCTCCGCCTGATTACGAACAACTGATTCAACTTTGGATGTCTCCATTGCTAATCCAGCTGCCGTCTAAATGTATGCACCAAACCAACTGTTGAACTTAAATGTATGCACCAAACCAACTGTTGAACTTTAACTTGAACCATCGGCTGGACAGATTCTTCGACTGTTCATCATCTTCTTCGATCCTGGAATCTGTACACTCAAGTGGAATTGTTAGAAACACAATAACAGGTTTTGTGTAATTCAAAACTTAATCAGGATCTGTCAAAAAAGATCCATCACCTCATATAGCATAGGATATCCACGCATGAAAGCGAGCGGTGAATCCTCTGTTGGCGACAATGGCGGATCCGGATCCCGTTTCCCGGGGGCGCAGCAGAAATCAAAAATTGCCCCGAGATACGTTCAATACATATAAAATCAACAATAAAAACATACACAGGATGTTAGAATTGTCACCTTGCTGGCGTCTAGGCGCCTGGCTCCAACCAGAATTCACAGGTAAATCTGGCTCTTGAATTGTAGGCGGCGGTAGATCCTCCTAATCAGGTCCACAATCGGAATCAAGACACCTTCGTCAGCCTGCACTAGAAGGACGACGAATTCAGCACGGACGGAAACTCCTCGTCGCGGTGATCTAAACAAGTCCGATCACGTAGATGGCGGCACACGGCGTCGGCACGGGGCGGCGCAAGGCGGCGGTCGGCGGCGTGAGGTTGAGGGAGAGGAGGGGCGGTCGAGTGTGAAATATGGAGGCTAGGGTTGTGAGTTAATTGTATTGATTGTAGCCCTAGACCAACTTAAGTAATTAAAGATGGTACATGGGCTTGAATCGGCCCATTGGACCTGGGGCGGGCCTAGTCCAATATATGAACATTCGGTTCATTTAAATCACTACGGTTTCATCATAACTCCGATCGACGATCAGATCGAACCGATCGACTCAGTTTCAAAAACTGAACATTATGATGCGAAAAATAATTTTTCAGATTACCTAGTCCAAAATGACAGTTTTGCCCCTCAACAGTGGGAAATCGCAATTGACCCCTGTTGACTTTTAGGAAGTCGCACTCCCTAAAATCCCCTTCCTGTGCTCAACACATTGAGCTCAGTTTCCGTGCGGGAATCATGAATCCAGTACTTGTGTGACCCTCAATGGTTCAGGGATACAGCTAGTCATAGCATAGGATATCCACGCATGAAAGCGAGCGGTGAATCCTCGACAACGAAGTATCGACTCCTACATGCATCGGGACCTCACCCAATCCCGCCGCCTAATGACCCGAAATGAGTCGGCAAACGGGTCAAAGTGAGGCGCCTATCATATAGAGTCTCAATGATGTTTCGAGTAGTGAGGACTAATCAGTACAACCAAGACCTCGGACTTATCCAGTCGACAAATGGTAACCACTTCAAAAGTCCGAACGAGGGTAGTTCGATAGATCACCAGGTGACTATCCATCTGCATGCTCAGAACATCACAATGTTCCTTACCAATGAAACATGGTACTTCACATCGCAGATGCTAGTCTCAAGCTCGGGCGGCCTTATCCTCATTTTGACGGCTCAATCGACTAGGAACGAGTTTAGAATACACAGTGACTATTAGATGTATTTCATGATAGCCATCATATCCACTATCACATATAACATACACTATGGTGCATTCTAGGTCTTTATCCAGCACAATTGTTAACATTATATAACACAATGAAAATAAAGAATGCCATAAAGAAATGCGAATATCATATATAAAGATTGTCATGTACAAGAGTCTATAAAACCCACACGCCACAAGTTGGCTAGTTGGGCATCTACTCTAACAATCTCCCACTTGCCCTATAGCCAACTACTCATCAGACGCAGTCCCATTGTTTCGCGATGTTTTTCAAACAACGGTCCTGGCAAGGGCTTCGTAAGTGGATCAGCAATGTTGTTTGCAGAGGCGACTCTCTCAACTGCTATGTCATCTCTAGCCACAATATCCCGGATTATGTGGTATTTTCTCAGTATATGTTTGGATCTTTGGTGAGACCTAGGCTCCTTTGCTTGCGCAACGGCACCCGTGTTGTCGTAGTACATCGGGACTGGACCAACTCCATCAGGAATGACGCCCAACTCTTGGACGAAATTCCTTATCCAAACCGCCTCTTTAGCAGCAGCTGATGCTGCGATGTACTCAGCCTCAGTGGTTAATCCGCAATGGTGTCTTGCTTGGAACTCTTCCAAGAGACGGCACCACCATTGAGCATGAATACAAATCCAGAGGTTGACTTCGAATCATCCACGTCACATTGGAAGCTAGAATCAGTGTAGCCTTCCAATTTCAATTCACCACCCCCATAGACCATGAACATATTCTTAGTCCTTCGTAAGTACTTAAGAATATCCTTCACAGCCTTCCAATGCAATTGGCCGGGGTTGGCCTGGTAGCGGCTCGTGACACTGAGAGCATATGCGACATCCGGTCTAGTTGAGATCATGCCATACATAATACTACCTATTGCCGAGGTACATGGCACACGTGTCATACTCTCTATCTCCTCATCAGTCTTCATTCAGATCTTGGCGCTAACTCAGATCTGCCTTCGCTACGCTATACTAGCGCACAACCATTAAACGATGTCGCGTTACCGCAAAACGACGTAGCATAGGAGTCCCGCTCAAAACAACAGATCTCATGTCAAAGACCCGCTCGCTCATCCAGATTTGGTCAAAATCTGAAATCATTAGACCGCACCGGTCTACACCAACTCTCGAACCGGACCGATCCACACAGTTCCGTTGACCAATGCTAGACTTCCCAAAAAGACGCGCACATCTGCTCACTCTCTCTGGACAGATTTCGCTACTCAAATCTGACTATCACCAAACGACACCGTATCACTTATACTCAACCCGCATATACCCGGTAATCCAAAACGACATCGTTTCGCTTCCCTCTCGACAACTCACTCAAACGCACAAGGGACAGATCTGGACACCCAGATCTTACTCAAATCTAAAAATAACGAACCGGTCTACTAAAACCGCTATTCAAACCGATTCTTCCTGCGCCTCTAATTCACTCGCACGGGTATTCCTCAAATCTGATATCTCCCTGAACCAAACGCAATGCGATACCAAATTTGATCATTCCCGAATCCGCTGGCGCAAATCTGATCTATTCTAAGCCAACCGCTAGCGATGATGCTGGTTCTTTGTGCTGAAGAACTAGTGCATGGTGCGAGCGCGACGCATCATGAAATGCTGGTGCCTAGCACTAAGTTTTGTGGGATAACTTAGGCACAACCGGTTGGACAATATGCATGAAAGACATAGCACATTTGAGTGGATGTATGGGAACAAGTGCAGGAAGTTCAAGGCTTGGTGCAGGAAGTGCTTGGACTTGGTTGCTGCATGCATGGGCAATGTGTTGGCCGATTTGTTGGATAACGCAAAGCGGTTGAAGGCTATTTTCAGACGTTTTGGGCAGTTGGTACAGGTGTTGGATGGTCTGAAGCATACTGGACGCGTGGAGAAGCCTTATTGCGTCAGCTGACGGCAGTTACTTGCAATTACATGCATTGTTCCTTGTCTTTTATATATGCATGTCTTAAGTTGCACAAAGGCATTATGCATGAGTGTGTGAACCTTCTTTGTGTGAAATGACTTCCTTTTTATTTTTTTGAGGTATTGAAATCCAAAGAATAGGAATTCTTTGTGTGCAATGGCTTCCATTGTATTTTTTTTGAGGTATTGAACTCCAAATGTTAGGAATTACCCGTAAATTGTTATGTCATTTAATATCGCTTGAATGCATGGGTTTGATTGGCTTTTGCTGAGTTAAAATCACTAAAACCATATACACGATTGTAGGAAAAAGCTGATTGAATCGGATGATTCGAGCTACGCTAGTTGGAAAAGAATCGAGTGTATTCCGCTATGTTGCTTTTACCTTATGACAATTGTCTGCTAATGCTTGATAGGTTGACGAGTTGATTATTGACATTTCCAACATTTGTTTACGCTGAACAGATTTCAGCTATTTCGACCCTTCAATTGTTAGATTCGTAGTTCAGATTCTCACGAAACACTAACAATCTACACTCGAAAAAAATGGCTTTAAACTGAAGTTCATAATGTCTATTTACAGAATAATAAAATAAATAAAAAATAAAAAGAAAAGAGTGAATGGATATATAATTGAATTCCTCCATTAGACAAGCATGGCACCAGCACATCGTGTCCCGGGGCAATCATGAAAGAAGCCAAAACTCTGCGCCTGCGAGGAATACAACTATATTCTTCGTATTATGGGGTTTGGTTTATGTTATGTCAGTTATATTTACAAAATGCATTTGGGATAAAGGAGACTGACTATTGACCAGTCAAACAGCGATTTTGCTGGGGTTTAGTTTAGCGTAACAACTTCACAAACAAAGAAGGCTATAGAAAACCAGAGGTATGAAAGCGTTATCGAGCTGTGCCGTGTACGCTTCCAAGAGTCCGCTGATGATCACTGCTACAATCAAAGAGAACCAGTGCTGCAAAAGAAATATTGGCAAACACCATATATACATGAGACACCACAGATTAAGGATTACATCTCCACACGCATGCTTACAAATATGTACCACGTGAAGAACACTCTTGTGTATGTACCACACACTCGTGCACACGAGATAACGGGGGTACCATTGTGAAAATGTATCCAGTTGCAGCTAAAAGTGGAAGAAGAGCAAAACATGCCGCGAGAACAGAGGTAATGCCAGCAGCGGTGCCCTCAATTGTTTTCTCTGGAAGGAGTAATATTTCAGTAGAAAGAACTGCCGAATTGAAAAAGGGCAAATCAAAGAAAGGGAGAAAAATGTACTGCCAGTTTTGCTCCAGCGAAGGACTCCATACTTGTGGCCAACCATTGAGGCCTGAAATTGACACATGAGAGGTATAATGGTTATCAGCATTTTGATCATATGGCTTTGCTTCTTTTAGGAAAAACAAGATGAAGTTCTGCCAAACCCATGAATCTTATTCCTCAAAACAGTCATTTCGTAAGATTATGTATAGACCCTCAAAAACTGAGTGATTAAAGTATTTGATCATAATTGTCTACAAAACATATACTTGGATTAATTTAGTGCAGATGAGGAAAACCACAAACATTTCACACATGGGAGTGTCCATGAATGTATGACAAACATGCATGAAAACCAGTTAGGATTTGACCCTTCCACTTTTACATGGATTAAACATGAACGGCAAACATGTCTCAGCGATTACTATATGCCTTTTTAACATAAAATAACGAGACCAGAAGCACATAGTCTAATTTTGCAGGAGAATTGCTCTAAGTTTCATTGTGCCTTTAATATCAGCGATAAAATTTCAATAAACTACTTCACAAGACTCTAATAATACATGATATTATAAACAGTGTCCATGAATGAATGATATACATTCCACTTTTATATGGATTAACCATGAAAAGCAAACATCTGCGGTTACTGTTATGGGCAGCAAGGTTGTGCCCAATATGGTCAAGCCCATTATTAAGAAAGTATACACGAGAAGCAAGAGGGAGGCTCACGTGTGACAAGTGATAAAAAGAAAGAGGGGAGGAGCCTGGGGAGTTAGTTATCTGTTTTTCCCCTTTCATCATTAAGAGAGAGAACTGGATGAGCTAGGGTGAGGGGAATATCCCCTCTGTAACAGAGAGTAAATCTCTTGGACAGAACTCGGTAGTAAACATTCCTTGCTTTTTCCTTCTAAATCTTCCTACTGTGTTAGTGTTCATTGATAATTTTACCTTGTTGTTGTGCTTATCTCTTTTGCTAAGTTAGCCGAGAACCAGAGAACCTAACAAGTGGTTGCCATTGCTACCACACGCTCTGAAGCACGGGTTGATTCCTTGGAGAAGTCCGTCAACGCCCTATAAGACGAGTTGGCATCAATGAACCATAAGCTCCAGGAAAACACGCATTCCATGAACAAAAAACTCGACCATCTAGCTACTCTGCTCGAACGCATCATGCCTGCTAACCTCAAGGAGCAGGGCGCTACACACGACGCCAGCATCAAAACTCTAGACGACCCCTTGGATTAACCTTCCCCGAAGATCTCCCCCCACATTCACTACCCTTTCTCCAAAGACAATGAGATAATCCCAGATGAATTGAAACAAGTTGTTTAACGCATCGCTCTCCCGTCCTTTGAGGGATACGACCCTTTCGGCTGGTTGGGGAAGCTTGAACATTACTTCGTTCTCCATGGCACACCCTCTTCCCATAGTTTGAAGATCACCCATATTTGCATGGACGGCCCCTCCGTCCACTGGCTTCGATGGATCACCTTGAAAATTCCCAATATGAGGTGGGAACGCTTCATGGAGGAACTCATCAAGCGCTACAGTTGGCGCAAGGAGATGAATCCCTTCGAGCTTCTTGCCGCATTGAAACAAGATAACCAGCCGATCAACATCTACATCGAACAATTTGAGGTACTCCTCTCCCAAATTGGAGATCTTCCCATGGAGCAATGTCTGGGATACTTCCTCAATGGCCTACAAGATGAGGTGAAGCGCCGTATACGGACAATGGGCCCTCGATCCATCCTTCGCGCCGTGGACCTAGCTAGTAGCATCGAAGAAGAGCTGTTTGGCCATCTACTAGGGCTTCTCATCAGGGCCTCCGCCGGTCACTTCAAAGTGGGATCGCCATTTGGGCCCCTCAGCAGGCCTATTCCACCGAGCCCCTTATCCAGATAAACCCCGTTCCAGCCCTCCTATCTGGTCCAATCACGTAATGACAGGATCGATGAGCAACCAGGAGGCGAGCAACACTCCTCGCAACCAGGACGTCGCCAGACCCTCTTTAGTGGTCGGTGGGCCGCCCAGTATAGAGAAACAAGGATTCATGCCCAAACCACGGGACGACAGAACTTACTCCCATCAAGAGTTTTTGCATCGATTTGACAAGTTGTTGTGCTTCAAGTGTGGGTAGCCCTACTCTCCGCTCCACGGTTGTGCCAATAAACACATGCGGGTTATTTTCTTGGCTGAAGATGAAGACGAACACATATCAGAAGAACCTCTAGATACCGTCGATATTTCTTCGCTCGACATAACTACCCCCCCTCCAGCTAAGTACGGTACATTGGAGCTCTACCTTTACTCTGTTGGGGGAATTGATCACCCACAGACCGTCAAATTACTCGGACGAATGGTCGACATGGAGGTCTTAGTCATGATCGATTGCGGCGCAAGCCACAACTTCATCTCTCCAAGTTGGTCGCCTGTTTGGGCCTACTAGTCAGTGAGCAGGTTCACTTTTGGCGTGTTTCTGGGCGATGGTTGCCATGTGACCTGCAAGGGAGTTTGCCCTCATGTTCACCTTGATCTGCACGTCTGCCAACTAGACATTATGGCCTATCTCTTTGATCTGGGAGGTGTTGATATTCTTCTCGGCGTTGATTGGCTCCGAACTCTAGGCGATGTATTAGTTAATTGGAATAAGCTTCAGATGTTTTTCGTGCACAACAGCCATGAGGTCCAATTACAGGGTGATCCCACACTCATGCGGTCGATTGTCTTTTAGAGACTCTCGACCTCGCTTTCATCGGGATGTTATGGTCTTTATCCAGTGAGGAACAAGGAGCAGTTCCTCAAGCCGACGTTCTTTCTGATGAGTTGCAGGGTATTCTTTCCCCGTACTCCGGTGTGTTTGCATCTCTGGCTACCTCCGAAGCAGGGTCATGATCTGCTATCACACTCCAGGAAGGCTATGATCCTATTCAAGTCCGCCATTGCCAATACGCTCAGTGCCAGAAGAATGAAATCGAATGCCTAGTAGCTGAAATGGTAGCATCAAGGATTATCCAGCCTAGCGGCAGCCCTTTTTCTAGTCCGGTTATCTTGGTGAAGAAGGAGGGCAGCTGGATGTTCTGCGTCGATTATCCGGACTCTCAACAACATCACGATCCCTGATAAGTATCCCATCCCAATCATAGATGAGCTGCTGGACGAATTAAGTGGGGCAACTTACTTCTCCAAATTGGATCTACGCTCCAGGTTCCACCAAATCAGAGGAAGACCAGAGGACATACCGAAGACAGCTTTCCGCACTCATGAAGGCAACTACGAATTCCTCGTGATGCCTGTCGGTTTGAAGAACACCCCATCTACTTTTCAAGCTACCGTGAATTATGTGCTCCAGCCCTACTTGAGGAAGTATGTGCTCGTCTTCTTCGACGACAACCTAATCTATAGCAAAAGTCTTATTTCATCTCCAAGTGGTGAGGGAGGTCCTCTTGCATAATCAGCTTCTGTTAATTAATAAAAAATGCCACGTGCTTAGGCCATGTGATCTTGTCTCAGGGAGTCGCAATGGACCCATCGAAGGTGGGCACTGTCCAATCTTGGCCTATCCTTACGACACTAAAAAGGGTTCCGGGGATTTTTGGGATTAACAGGCTACTATCGCAAATTCATTCGCAGCTACAGCATGATAGCCAAGCCTCTAATGGAGCTCTTGAAGAAAAATAATTTCAATTGAACCGATGCTGCATCATGCGCGTTTGATGAGTTAAGAGGGTTATCAGTACAACCCCCTACTATGATTGTCAAACTTCTCAATGGATTTTGTTGTAGAGTGTAATGCATCTGGGACAGGCGTGGAGGCTGTTTTAGCACAGGAGGAGCACCCCGGCGCCTTCTTCAGCAAAGCTTTGGCACCTGGGGCTCTAGCGAAGTCTATGTATGAGAAGGAATAATGGCTTTGGTGCTGGCTATTCAGCATTGGCGACCGTACCTACTCGAAAATTCACAGTACTCACGGATCATAAATCATTGAAGAACCCACTGCAGCAGCATATCACTACTCCATATCAGTAGTACTGGATCTCCAAGTTAATGGGATACGAATTCGAATCAAGTATAGGGCTGGGACACTGAATGGGGCGGCTGATGCTCTTTCTCGACGCGGCGCTGAAGCTGAATTTAGTGGCACCCCAATACCCTTGTGGACGGAGAGTGATGAACTACAGCGCTCCATAAATGGGGATCCCAAACTCCAACAGATCATACAAGGGCTGAGACAAGGCAATTCTACAAACGGGTGTTTATTCCCTAATCAATGGCAGATTCCACAAAGGCAGGCTCGTCTTGCCCAGAAATTCTAAATGGGTAACAAAAATTATAGATGAGCTGCACCACTCTGGTTGGAGGTCATTTTGGTGCGTTCCGTACCATGAAGGGGATTGCTGCCGGTTTTTTCTGGCAAGGAATGAAGGCTGATATCTATAAGTTTGTTGCTGCTTGCATTGAATGTCAAAGACAAAAATACCAGGCCACATCCCCAGCTGGCCTCTTGCAGCCGCTAGCGATTCCAGCAATTGTTTGGGAAGAGCTGTCTATGGATTTCATCACCGGCTTACCTAAATCCAAGGGATACGATATACTCATGGTCGTGGTCGACCGACTCTCTAAGTACGGGCACTTCTTGCTGCTCAAACACCCAATTACTATCAAGGGAGTTGCTGAGCTATTTACTAACGAAATTGTGAGGTTACATGGGGTACCTACATCCATCATCATGACTGCGACCCTATTTTTTTGAGCAATTTCTGGACAGAGTTTTTCAGACTTCAACTGACCAAGTTACACATGAGTTCCGTCTTATCATCCGAAATCTGATGGGCAATCCGAGGTCTTGAATAGGTGCCTAGAAACCTACCTCTGTTGTTTCACTTCCGAGCAACCAAAGAGCTGGGCCCTTTTCCTCCATTGGGCTTAGTATTTGTATAATACCACTTTCCATTCTTCAGCCGGGATGACCCCTTTGAGGCTGTCTATGGCCGCAAGCCCCCTACCCTAGTTCACTTCTTGCCCGGCGAGACATCCGTTGCTGTCGTGGGTTGGGAATTGAGTGATCGAGATGGACTCCTACGACAGCTCAAATTCAACCTGCACAGGGCACAACGAATGCTCAAGTACGCGAACGCTCATCGGCGAGATGTTTCCTTTGAAGTTGATTATATGGTATATTTAAAGCTCCGCCCCAACCGGCAGATATCCGTCAGCCATTGTATCTACCAGAAATTGCCCCCCCCCCCTCTACGGACCTTTAAAAATTAATTCAAAAAGTAGGAAGTGTTGCTTATAAGCTTCAATTACCGCCAGAACTCGCATCCATCCCGTCTTTCATGATTCATGTCTTAAAAAGGTCGTGGGGAATTCACAGCAGGTGCAGGAACTACCACAGGCCCTCGATGCTGATCTTAACTTGGACTTTGAACCAGAGCAAGTCTTGGCAACGAGGAGTGGACAGACAACAAGTGGGATTTGTCGACAAGTCCTCGTACGCTGGAAAGGCAAGACTGTAGAAGAGGCTTCATGGGAGGATGCTGCTGAGATGTCTCTACAATTCCCTACCTTCAGCCTTGAGCACAAGGCTGTTCTTGACTATGAGGGTATTGCCACGGGCAGCAGGGTTGGGCCCAATATTGAGAAGCCCATTATTAAGAATGTATACACGAGAAGGCACAAGAGGGAGGGAGGCTCACATGTGAGGAGTGATAAAAAGAAAGAGGGGAGGAGTCTGGGTAGTTAGTGTCTGTTTTTCCCTTTTCATCATTAAGACTGCAATACAAGATATTATGAATAGTGAGATAAATAAAGAAAGGTATGAACAAACACCAGTTTTTTACCATTGTATCTCCGATACCCAGACTCAAAATTCCAGCAAATGAGGCCAGTGGTCGATCACTAAAATCCGATGACAGCCATATTGGTATCGCACATCCCAACAACAATGAAAAATGGCTGAATCATGAAACAAACGAGAAAGGTAAAACCAATCAGATTTTTCAGAGAGGATTAAGTGAGTAACCACACACCTGATAATGAGAAGATCGGAATCACGATGGTCTGTAAAAGCATTCATAAATTTATGGACATGCTGACCCAAAGGCCAAATTTTCCATATCTACATAGTAAGAAAGTAGATAGATCAGCCTACCCGAGGGTTATAATAAATAATACGATTACCATATTAGAAAGTACATGGAACAATTAAAGCATACAAACCAGAGAAAGTCATAAACACTTTAACTTGATAAAGCAACCTCTACTGGTTGCCTCTTTGTTGTACACCAAATTGAATATACCGACGCATTTTCAGTGTGATATGATCTTATGTACATATAATTGCTGCATTCTTAAGTTCATTAGAAACCCAGTTGTGCCTTGGAAAAAAAAGCATTGTTCCTAAAGTAAATATCAATTTTTTTAGTATATCTCATCTTAAAAAAGAAGAAAACAAAAAATTTCAGTAATAAGAAATATCAAATGAACAAAATATTTTCAAGTGACCCAATTAATAAAGTATAAAGAACCGTACTACTTCCTTTTGCATGTCAGATCATGGTTCTATTGCACAGTAACCACACTTGAGATAAAACAATTTGAGAAATGAAGGCCATTACATTTATGATGGATGATGAAATTTATTTGTTTTTGACATCGATAAGTAGTTTACTTTCACCGTAAAAAATTCTATTACAGTCAGTAATCACACCGGAGATAAAAACAAATTTGAGAAATGAAGGTCATTAAGTTTATCATGGATGATGAAATTTATTTGGTTTTTGACATTGATAAATACATTACTTTCAATATAGAAAATTCTTTGGTCGCAAGTCTCTTGAAGCATACCGATGAAATATTAAAGAAACCCTATTGGTAGAGATTTCTTTCAGTTGAGAAACCCAACAATTTTTTAAGAAGAATTATAAAAGATTCCTCATTTATCAATGTTGAGGGCAAAGAAGTCGAAAGAATCGTGTCTTTCATTTGAGTACTTGTGACAAAGTTTGTTTAATGAGGACTTACACGAATAATTTCCAACATGAGGAAAACTGCCAATGCAGCACCAAAAGCCAGATCAAGAAACTTCGCCTGTGAATGATATAAACATTACCAATTTACCGTTTAGAAAGACCAACAAAAATACCAAGTAAAAACCTAGTCTATACTCCAATCTTGTCACCTGGAATACAAGGGCAGGAACAAAAATTGAAACAGCCAACAGATGATAGTATTTGCGAAGAAGTATCCTCTCAGTCCTACTACTCTTTGATATATTGTAAAATTGTCTAACTGCCACAGTTATGATGACCAGCCAATAGACACATAGTGTGAGTCTCTTGAGTGGTTCCGAGAAAACAAAATGAAGCACCCTGATAATCCATAAATGAAGAACTATATCACAATCAAAGCTAAAATAGAAGTAAGAAGTAAAGAAATGAAACTTCAACAACTTAGTTCATGACCCCAATTCCATCGACGGCATGCATATAGGCAAGATGGCGGCATCAAGGAGCAGTATTGTAAGAGAGAATCCAGAAACCATCAGGTACAAGTTAGAACGTAAACATATTTGGTTGAAAGAAATTTTGTTAATTCCTTGAGCACCAAAACGAGATAACGCAAAAAATTTACAGCTACGGTAGCACTCTGGAAACAACAAGAATCTGAAGAAACTTATACCACAACAAAGGATGAATGCGGAAATCGTGCACAAATTGTATCCATGATGGAACAACCACAACCAACGTAGTTGTGTGTAAAACGTAAAAGACAGCTGATCTTATGATAAGATGGTTTTCAAGCGCTCCATTGCTCCAGAAGCTGGCACAATATTCCCACATTTGAATAACATATTTGTAAAATACTGGAAGAAGAAGAAGACCAAAAAGCATTCCCTGCATAAAATAGAAAAATAAATAATAATAATTGTCCACGTACTTCTCAACAAAAATTATTTTCTATTATTGCTGTTATAATTTGGTAAATATTTACCTGAATGATGATGCTTATCTCGCTTCTCATGATCCCATATTGCAGAAAGAATACCTGGGATTATATCAGATAACAAGATATCTCATTAGGAAAGATACTAAATAGCCAAAAACTGAACAAATGACTCTGTGAGATAAGGAACAAAAGGATGAGGAAGCTTGCCTTTGCAGCTGTACATGTCAACATGTCCCCGAAATAGATTACCAGTCCAGAAGCCACCAAAAGGGATTCGCCTGCCATGATAACCGTAAGCAATTAATGATATCAAAAACCTTTTTATCGTCATTTCATAGCTCTGATTCAACATGTAGCAGGGCTAACAAGTAAAACTTACCAATTGAAGCACATGCAGGAAATGTATATAGTATATTTTGAAGTAATATAACTGCTGTGAGTCCATGACAGAGCACCCATAGTAGCATCAAGGACACACGCCACCCTACGATATCAGTAAATTGGAAGACAAGAGGTGAAGCTCAATATATCGTTAATTATAAACTAGACATATGCTATCAGTAAAAGATATATTCACGAGTTTCAAATAACAGATCCCCTCAGGATAACTAAACCAAAACAGTAAAGATCACAAAGATGTACGCTGAAAATTCCACTTACCCCCATATAGCGATGAAAAGCAGAGACCTAGAGAGGCTATGCAAGCAAAACTATGCTTTGCATTCAAATTGATTTTAGAACAGATGAAATTGATGTTCTTTGCCTGGTGTTGACAAATGATGCAAAGAAAAACTAGCACAGTGAAGCAACTGGCGGACACGGCCCAAAACTGCAACTTCAAATGTTCAAGCTCTGCAATAGACAAGAACAAATCACAAGATTTGTCAGATTCATGTGATTCAAAAGGTAAACTATTCACATAAAAGTGGAAGAGATTAGAAATTATTATACTTTCAACATTCATCTAAACATAACAGGCAGCATGTATTATTTACATCAATTAAGACAAGATAATGTATAGTCATAACATCCTGATTTATTCTCATCTAAGAAGAAACACAGGAAAACAATCTAGTAATAGTCATAAATTTAAAAATAAGGCATGATCTATTCACAGGACAACCCAGCCTAACAGGATGCTTAGTCGAGCAAAAACTAGGTGGCAACTAACAAGGTTGATGCTTTCCTACCATTGTTTTCCGTGGATGGAAAAGGTCATTAGACAACAAGAACCCTTGTAAAAACAATTTGTAGGCCCCATCCGGTCTGCGGAATCTAAGAAATAGAAGGCCAACTGGCAGGATAACAGTGGTGCCAGCATACCTTCGATTCCAACATCATGATGTGATACAGCTCTTAAAATCTGTATCAAACGTGAAAACATGAGGCCCGGTAGTGTCACTGCACCCAGCAAAACTCCAGATGAAGCTCCTGGCCTATTGGAAAGAATAATAACCCAAATCAAAATCCATAAAAAACTTTGTGGCGGCTCAAACATTAAAAGAAGAATAAGCCTAAGACTGCAAATCAAGCTCCCATCAAATTTCAAGTAAACCACGATCACCCTCACATCCCAAGATCCTCCCAGGAAACATAAATAAAAAAAGAGAAGAAACTAACTAAACCAACAAAAAATTCCAAGCCCAATCCTGAGGGAAACAATTCATGCATCCACGAAATGATATAAAATCACATTTATATTCACGAGTGAATGAAAGCCAACCTGGTTTTGAAGTAGCCGGCCAGAGGATTGGAGGCGTGGTCAGCAAAGATCTCCACGGAGAGAGCGAAAACGGACAGTACAGAGAGGCAAAATGCTTGAGGTATGAGCGACAAAGGTGAGGAAAAAAGAATTCGGAAAACGTAAAGCAACACCACCGCTCTCTCGCCATTTAGCTGCAACAGCGGCGGATCCATGGCTTCCTCCGGACGATTTCTTCCTCGATTACGGATTCATCGTTGAAAAATACGCAGAAACGGGTAAATATTTCCTCGGCCCCTGGAAGAATTTGGCGCGTGGAAACAGACGCGGGTTTGTTGGGAAGCAATTCTGTGGAAATGTGTGCCGTCAGAATATTAGACCTGGACAAGTACGGAACCCGGACCGCAATCGGGTTCCCAAATACCAATCTCGGGCCAATATTATGATTACCGTGGAGTTTGAAACCGAATATTCCGGTCGGTTCTGGGACTGTTCCGGCCCAATTCGCAGTCCGCATCATTTAAACAAAAACGAATATTTTGAAATATTCGTTTCTTATAAATCGTTTGTCTAAATATCCCAATTTTTTAAAAATAAAAAAAGCTTGGAAATTGAAAATAAAGTTAAAAATTGAATTGGAATTTTGAAATTGATTTTGAGATATACAGTTGAATTTAAATTTGAATTTTATTTGAAATTGAAATCGGATTTTATTTGATTTAGAATTCTAATTTGATTTCGAATTCAAATTTGAATTTAAATTCAAGTTTGAATTTCAAATTATGAAACTCGATATATAAAAACATTGTATTCGAATAATTGACATTTTAAAACAAACAATTCCTCATTAGATTATATTCAAATTCAAATTTCGAATTTGAAATTACAAAGTTGAAATTATCCTCATATTTTATTCAAATTCAAAAATTTTGAAATTTGAATTTGAAATTGTAAATTGACTATAAATAAATGTATTGGATAACAATATAAAAAAATATGTTGTATTTGTAAAGAGATCAAATCTTAATTTTGATGAATACAAAACTTGTTACGTTTCTAATAGTTTAATTGAGTGTAACTCGCTGAAATTCAGCTCAGAGAATTCAGCTCTGGTCAAACCAGCTCAGCTTTGGTCAACTTAGCATAGGTGAAGTCAACTCAGCTCAGATTGCGCAGCTCGGATCAGATCGCATAACAGCTCAAATCGAAACAGTTCAGATCGCATAGCTCCGATCAGACCGCAACAGAACTGCTCAGATCGCAACAGCTCAAATCACGTAGCTCAGATCAGATCGTAGAACAGCTCAGATCGCAAAACAGCTCAAATCGCACAGCTCAGATGGCAGCAGCTCGGATCACGCATCTCAGATCAGATCGCAACAGAACTGCTCAGATTGCAGAACAGCTCAGATAGCAGAACAGCTCAGATCGCAAAACAGCTCACATCGCAAAATAGCTCTGATCGTAGAACAGCTAAGATCGTAAAACATCTCAGATCACAGAACAGCTCAGATCACAGAACAGCTCAGGCCACAGCAGTTGAGGTCAGATCACAGCAGCACAGATCAGATCGCAATAGAACAGCTCAGATCACAGCAGCTCATATCAGATCACAGCAGCTCATATCAGATCACAGCTGCTCAGATCAGCTCAGTCAAACCAGCATGGTCAAACTAGAAAAGTCAAACCAGCTCGGTCAAACCCGTAAGACTGAATTTTCAGAATTGACCAAAAGTTTCAGAAGCTTTCCAACGGCTATTTCTTTGTTCCCAATGTTCATTTCAGATCTGAAAGCTATAAATATACACTTGGGAGATTGACAAATAAGACACATGAGATAGAAGAAATAAGAGAAGAAAACACAAAGAGATAATTTTTCTTAAAGAAATCAGCTTATTGAGAGCATTTCCCAGTGTGTGAGATAACATTTGAGAGTATACACTGTAATTGATTATTTCCTCACATACACACAATCACATACACAAAATGAGAGATAAGCTTCAATGTATAGTTGAGTGATAGTCTTCATACAAAGGCAATAAACATGTGAAGTCTAGGAGTTTCAATTTAGGCAATGGGTAAGTCCTAAATTGAACTAGGTATGTACAAAGTTTTGTATAAATCAAATTCTTCTAGTGGATCCTTTCTTCAATGGAAGAAGGGGAGATGCAGAAAGTGTTGCCTTCGAACTTCCATAAACAAATATGTGTTTTCCTTATTACATTCATTCATGTTTCCATATGCATTGTTGAAGCATTTTAGGTGTTTGATGAAATGTTTCAACCAAACTGTTTTAAAAATTCAAGTTTCACTTGCATTTCTTTTCAAATGTTTTACAAAATTCATAAATCGGTCTTATCGGATTATGTCGAGTATTTTCCGCTTGGTATGAATACCAAACTCGATATAATCTCTCGGTGCTCAAATTTTCAAGAAACAGAGTTATTACAACTCCATGTATAAAAAAATTTTATAATAGTTTTTTTCCTCCATATACTATGTGCTGTAGATTTTTTATCCTAACAAATGATATCGGAGCGGATTATTATTGAAAGAGCATTTGGACCGATTTCTTTTCTAATTTTTTTTAAAAATCATTCTAACATATATATGCGAATTAAGTTTTCTGGCAGCTTGCAGCAACTTTGGTAGAAATGGCATACCTTCCAGCTTGAGAGTCCTAATGACAAACCGTTTTTTGCGTTGAAAACTAGACTCATATAGGGTCACAATGGTATAAGATTAAATCCTGGTGAGGCATGAGGAAAAGCAGTTTATTTGCTCAAGTTCAGACCAGTGTGCCGCCTTTTCTATGAAAACTTTGGATAGAGTTGGTGTTAATGTCAAGAAGCCCAAGGATGTAGCATTATTCATGAAAAGGCCAATGAACTCAAATTTTCAGTCACAATTTATCAAGATAACAGCACGGTACGTTCGCTCCATTCTATATGTTATGGTACTTGAGTATGTTTGTCAAGTTTTATATTCTAATGCTAGAATTGAGTAGCATTTCCCTTACATAAATTAAGTGTGATTAATTGACGGAATCTCCATGCCGATACGGTCAGAATGAATTTCGACAGCGACGCCATCGACGGGGGGCGACGACAGCGGCGGCGGGAGGAGGAGGGAAAGAGAGGGGAGGGGAGCTGACGGGGAGAGTTGTCAAAACAACTTGGTATATCATATGACTCACCCAAAGGCGCCTATTCATAGATTTTTTGTGGGTAAACCCGGTTAATGGCCCAGGTCAGGCCCAGGCCCAGAGAACATTGGTTTCATGTTCATCGTTGTGGCTTCATCATAATTCGATCGAAGATCAGATCGAACCGATCTTCACAGTTTACAAAATTGAACATTATGACGTGAAAACAATTTTTCGAACCACCTAATCCAAAATAGCAGTTAGGCCCATATTAGCTAAAAGGAAAGTCATACTTACCCATCCAATTTTAGGAAGTCACACTTCCATCCTTCCTCCTACTATACTCAACAAATAAGTACAATTTTCGTACGAGAATTGAGAAACCAGTACTTGTGTGACCCTCAATGGTTCAGGGATACAGCTAGTCGTGGTGGGTTCACAACTCTTTGTGACTTCGAAAACACGTTTTCAGACTTATCCACCGGATCATGGTAAAGCGTCTAGCAACATCGCCCCATGATCCCCTAGGTATCACTGATAGTGTCAGGCCACGTGCTAATTACTAACAATTAACACAATATAAGCGCATAAACACGGAAGCTAAAAATCAGGGCTTAAAAATTTTTCGAAATACAATGGGCCTGAACTTCAAATCATATATTCAAAATAATCAATACTCAAATACAAGTTGACTCAAACTCAAATGCAACAAGTAGCAACAAAATATCAAATCAAATACAGATCCCCAATACATGATAACACGGGGCATCTCCCGGTTCAATACATATCATATATAGACTGGGACTCAGGGACGCGGGGATCGACCAGCTGAACTTCCACTCGGTCCAGCTTGGTTACCTGAAGTTCCTGCAAATGGGCAACACAGACCCAAAACAAAACAAAAGCAGGAAACAAGTACGAGGTCAAGCCTCAGTACGAAGAGCTATCAAAGCAGATAAACATGCAACATGCTATAAATCAATGCTATGAATGCATGAGGGCTGCCAAGGAAATCAGCCAACTAGGCCAGTGTATCAACCGGCAAATCAAATCAAATT
The DNA here is from genome assembly GCA_001598015.1 of Dorcoceras hygrometricum. Classification (NCBI taxonomy): domain Eukaryota; kingdom Viridiplantae; phylum Streptophyta; class Magnoliopsida; order Lamiales; family Gesneriaceae; genus Dorcoceras; species Dorcoceras hygrometricum. Next base: position 9,665 of record KQ989138.1, on the reverse strand, counting down.
GCCTCTATACCACGGTGTATCAACCGGGAAATCATCGGTCCGTGATCATCGAGACCCGTCGGTCGTCACAGCCCAGTGGTAGCCTCTCAAATCTGGCAACACCACTCCGATGATAGCGTTGGACTGGTACACAACATATCTGTTGGCCAGCTCCAACGTGGCTAGGGTCACCAATCAAATCTGTCAAGGCCCAATATGTATGCATGTATGCCAATATATATCATTTCTCAATGCATACAATTTATGACACATGAAACAGGAACATAATTCAATCAATTCAAGTCAATACAATATTCCAGATTTCACGTAAATCACATAACAGGCACCTCACGAATTCATAGCCTGAAATATAAACACGTTCATGCGCTAACTGCTAAGGGCTGCTCAAATTCGTACCTTTCTTCTTCAATTTACCTAACAGAACTTAAGAATCACGGCCAGCAACAATTCAAGCCTACTGCCCTTAAAGCTTCCACGGCCAAAACCGCTCAAAATCCGAGAAGCTAAAATCTGATACAGGTACTAAATATCTTAGCTCAAATCTGCTTCACAAACACGTTAAACCTACGGCCAGAGCTAGCCTCAAGCTCTAAGTATCTACGCAGGTACTAACCACAAGAAAACAAAGCTCAATCATCAAGAAAGCTCACCCAAAAGCTCACGCTAGGAAGAGCAAGCACAGCGCAACCTTCTGCCCGAAACTCAGCAGTTTCGCGCTCTCGTCTCAGCTCAAAACAGCCTCCAATATTGGTAGGAAAAGAATGGTCTCTTCAAGAGGTTTCCAACCGCTACCAAGAACTCGAAAAACAGAGGTCGGAATCAACGGGAAATGGCGATAGAAAGTGACGGTGAACAGTAGCTAAAATCGAGGGTTTCGAGTTTGAGGATAAGAAATATCAGGTCTGGAATGCTCTAAGTGTAACCCAACACTTATATTTATATCCTCTACTCAACAAGTTACAAAACAAGTCAAACACCGAGAAAAACAGAGTCCTACAACTTAAAATATCGCAAAACAGATCTCTCGCGCGAAGCCAAGGAAAACAGACTTCACGCTCCCCGCCAAATCTCGCGCAAGCTTCAAAAGCAAATCCCTCAAATCACTAAGGATCAAAACGACGACGTACGGGAACCAGATCTCAGCACTAGCAACAACGCTCCAAGCCAAACGACCACGTTTAACTAAACCAGACCTCAGCGCTCAACGCATGCGCATAACACCAAAACGACGTCGCAGGCTAAACAGATCTTAGCGCTCACGAAAACAGATCTCAGCGCTTCCAAACGTTGCTCTCGCGCGCGCAAGTTCAAAACGACACCGCGGAGAGACCAGATCCCTCAAATGAACGCTATCACGTTCTTGCATGAGATGTGCTTACGCCATCAAATCCGAAATCACGAAACAAAAGCGCTGCTCTCAACACCGTCCAGATCTCACCAAACGACAGCTTTCAGGGACCAGATCTCTACTAACATTCAACCAAAAACAACGCGAGGAACACGCTAACACTAGAAAACAGATCTCTCTCAAAAATCGATCAATTCACATCGTTTCTCGACCAGATCTCACCCGATACACACGAACCGTTGGTCATGTTTAACATACAGTACGATCCTTTCAGCTCAAATATCCCAATCGAATCAACGATCATTGGTAAATCGAGAGACGCTAGAGATTCTATAGCCATGGATACATCTTGGAGATCAAATAATGACATCACATGTTGTGACGCCCAATCCCCATGGGAATCATGGGATCAAAGAAAAGGAAATAAAAGGAAAATAGAAGGGCTGAATAATAAATAGAACAAGTTGTATTGCCTTGCTCAAAATAAAATCAAAGTACAGCCGTTGGCGCCAAGAAATTAAAATCAGATTTCATTACAATTTCGAAGTACAAAATGCGAAGTCGTGATATTACAGCTATTGAACTCTATTTGAATTCATCTTTGTTGTAACGGATCTCAATACAGATTTGACTAAGATCAAAGACAACGAAAATAGCAAAATACAAAATGAACATCGCGGAAACGTAGGCCTTCGATAAACACTAACACGTCGCTACTGGTTCAAACTCCACCTCCCATCTGCTCCGGCGCCGACTCACCTGCACCAAGAAAGCTAGTGAGCCTAGGGGCTCAGCAAGCAAAACTGAGAGTAACAAGCACAATATGCAGGTGTAAAACATAAGAAATCATAGTTTAAAGGAAGTCATAAAACATTATTCATCATAAACTTCTGTTCTGGAATTAAAATCAAATCTCAGCGTTATCATTTTCGTTAGATTTATGGCTCAGAAGCTCTACTTAGGTCCCATTGCACTCGATCGAATGGCTACTGATATCAGTTACTATATGGTGAAATTTCACCCAGTATGAAGGGGCAACTGACCCTCTAGTCTGCTGCTCACCCTTCCCATACGGACCGTCTGTTATCTTTGCCATAAATCCTAAAGTATGAACGTTTATTCCTTTAAACAACTTCTGAGATAAATTCGAATCTTAACATCGGGGTTTGCTTCATTTTAAAACTCATACTTCCTTCAAAAATCATTTTTCACTGAGCATCCAGCTGAGACATAGGAAATCAGTTGTTGGGATAAATTCAGTTGTTGGCAAGAAAACCAGTCGATGTGAACAGTAGATCGATCGATGGGTATATATCGGTGGTCAACACGATTTATCGGGTCAACGGAGTAACAGTAGAACAACCAGTCGTCGGTTCAAGAACAACCAGTCGTTGGCTAGGGACAATCAGCAGTTGAAAGAAAACCAGACGTTGGATGTGAATCAGCAGTGAGGTACTTAGGGGAAGGAATCAGTCGCAAGCAAAACCAGTCGCAAGCAACAGTAACCAGTCGCAAGCAAAACCAGTCGCAAGCAACAGTAACCAGTCGCAAGCAAAACCAGTCGCAAGCAACAGTAACCAGTCGCAAGCAACAATAACCAGTCGCAAGCAAAACCAGTCGCAAGCAACAGTAACCAGCTGATGGTTATGAAATGTGATATGAACAGTAAACCAGCTGATGGTTATGAAATGCGATATGAACAGTAAACCAGCTGATGGTTATGAAATGCGATATGAACAGTAAACCAGCTGATGGTTATGAAATGCGATATGAACAGTAAACCAGCTGATGGTTATGAAATGCGATAACGTCATGAACAACATCCACAATATTAGAATTCACCTATCAAACCAGACTTAGTTCTGGTTCGACTAGCATTTCCAACTTCGTGGAGTCAAATTCGGACGCTATCATTCACCAAGAAAAGAAGAACTTCATAATTTTCATGAGTTGGAATCTGAAATGCTCAGTGTTTCAAAATCAACATCATCAACTCCGTAAAATACTGTTTTAATTCCAAACCTACACTCACTGTGAACCCAATCATTAAACATACAATTCAATATCAGCAAAATATGAGCAAAGGCTGATATTAAACATAACTTAGGCAAGGAATTTCGAAACGAAGTAAAAACAATACATATACTTTCATGGTGTAGCAAGAATCAAATTTACTTGCCTCAATATAGGAGAACACGAAAACACAGCAGGTCTAGCAGCAAGTCTCTCCAAGCACCGCAGCGAGTTTCCTATGGTTTCTTTGATGAAAATAAATATTTTTCTTACAAACATTGAACTTATAGTCCAATGTACCATAGACATGGGAGTCTGACTTGTAACAGGGGAAAACACTTGAGTATGCATGGTATTCCACACCTACTTCTCCAGAATTTATTAAAAATCCCCTGTCACTATTTTAATTTGTTAAAACGATACTCTCATTTTAATAAAAGCCATCCTCCCATTCGAAATTCATTTTATTTTCAACCTTCAAAATTGCCCAGCTGATGCTTGGAGTAACAGCTGATCAGACCCTGCATCATGTCTCGCATCTAGAAAATAAGAAGTCAGCTTTTCAATCAAACAAACAAGCTGAGATCTGGAATTAGAAATGAATCCTCGAATTATAAAGATGAGAATTTGTGGTCCTATGGATTTTGGGGCGCTACAACTCTACCCACCTTATAAAAATTTCGTCCTCGAAATTTACTTACCGAACAAATCTGGGTAACGACTACGTATATCAGCTTCCGTCTCCCACGTAGCTTCTCGTTCGGTTTGATTCGACCACTGAACTTTAATCATTGGGATGCTGCGGTTCCTCAGCTTTCTAATTTCCCTAAGAAGAATCTTCTTAGGTTTCTCTTCATAACTCAAATCTGGTGCTAAATGGACTGGTTCAATATTCAATATGTGCGATGAGTGGGGAACGTACTTCCTCAAAGCTGATACATGAAATACATTATGTATTGAAGATAGATGCGGCGGCAATGCTAATCGATAGGCCAAAGTTCCTACTCTGTCCAGAATCTCATAGGGACCTATATACCTGGGACTCAATTTTCCCTTCTTTCCAAAACGCATCACTCCCTTCATTGGAGCTACTTTCAAAAATACGTGATCACCAACGTCAAAACTTAGTTCTCTTCGTCTATTGTCTGAATAACTCTTTTGTCGGCTTTGAGCAGCTTTCATCCGTTCCTTTATTTTTCTAACAACGTTCACTGTCTGCTCTACCAAGTCTGGTCCTAGACCATCTCGCTCTCCTATCTCATCCCAATGGCATCACTCCCTTCATTGGAGCTACTTTCAAAAATACGTGATCACCAACGTCAAAACTTAGTTCTCTTCGTCTATTGTCTGAATAACTCTTTTGTCGGCTTTGAGCAGCTTTCATCCGTTCCTTTATTTTTCTAACAACGTTCACTGTCTGCTCTACCAAGTCTGGTCCTAGACCATCTCGCTCTCCTATCTCATCCCAATGAAGAGGCGTTCTACATTTACGTCCATATAGATCTTCGTATGGTGCCATCTGGATGGAAGCTTGAAAACTGTTGTTATACGCAAATTCCACCAATGGTAATTTCGAATCCCAACTTTCTGGGAAATCTATAATACATGCTCGGAGTAAATCCTCTAAAATCTGGATCACCCTTTCCGACTGTCCATCGGTTTGGGGATGAAAGGCTGTACTAAAGGTTAAATTTGTTCTCAAAGCTCGATGCAGACTTCTCCAAAATGCAGACGTGAACTTGGAATCCCTATCAGATACAATAGATACAGGAACACCGTGAAGTCTGATGATTTCTGTAACGACCGGACTTTTCTCAAAAGAAATTTAGAAATTTGGGGTTCGAATTGAAAGACCCAAAAATTTCAATCTTAATAAACATAAAAGTCGTTACTAAAATTCTGGACTAAATTGCGAATAAACACAATTCCTTGCTGCTGAAATGCGGAACAAGGAAACAATGACGTGAGCGGAAGTAGAATTAAAATCTGATAAACACTTTTCATAACAAGTGAAGGAAATCAGCTGGAAGGGTATACAAAACATGGAACTAAATCCTCGGCTGATAAAATAACCCACGCGAAACTGATATACCAGCTGATAAAAATACGAGTGAACTTGCATATATCTTTACACCAAAAGTTCATACAGATTTCTACAAAAATGAGGAACTAGAAATCTGTTAACATACAAAACCATAACTAAAGTTCTGTACATCTAAATCAAAAAGAAACAACGAAAGATGTCCACGATAAACAACACTGTCCAACCAGCCACTCTCCATCCAGCTCCCTACTGCTCATTACCTGCACTCAATGAAAAGATTTAAAACTCACAGATTTAGAAGCGATTGGAGAGAGCTGCTCAGACTGGAAGTGTGTTTATCTCAAGGACCATGCTCTGATACCAACTGTAACGACCGGAATTTTCTCAAAAGAAATTTAGAAAATTTGGGGTTCGAATTGAAAGATCCAAAAATTTCAATCTTAATAAACATAAAAGTCGTTACTAAAATTCTGGACTAAATTGCGAATAAACACAATTCCTTGCTGCTGAAATGCGGAACAAGGAAACAATGACGTGAGCGGAAGTAGAATTAAAATCTGATAAACACTTTTCATAACAAGTGAAGGAAATCAGCTGGAAGGGTATACAAAACATGGAACTAAATCCTCGGCTGATAAAATAACCCACGCGTAACTGATATACCAGCTGATAAAAATACGAGTGAACTTGCATATATCTTTACACCAAAAGTTCATACAGATTTCTACAAAAATGAGGAACTAGAAATCTGTTAACATACAAAACCATAACTAAAGTTCTGTACATCTAAATCAAAAAGAAACAACGAAAGATGTCCACGATAAACAACACTGTCCAACCAGCCACTCTCCATCCAGCTCCCTACTGCTCATTACCTGCACTCAATGAAAACTAGTGAGCCGAAGTCTCAGCAGGTAAAATCTGGAATAGCAAAATCATGCAATAGAAACTGAAACTGGAATCTGGAAGCTGAATACATACTGAAATCTGAATACGCTTTGGAATGAACAAGCGCAATAATATATAACTGAGATAGAAACTGAAAGCGTAAAACATAATCGAGTTCTGTAAACATTTTCTTTAAACATTCTCTGGAGCTGTGATTAAAATCACAATTGCGCTCTTCTAAAATTATGACAACACTTTAAACATTTTGGTCCAATTCGTTTGATCAAACTCCTGATATCAGTTTCTAGCACTATGGCTCATGGTGAAGGGATATACAGATCCGTCGACCTATACACCTGATCCTTCCTCTGTTGAAAGGGCACACGATTCGTCAGCCGCGCACTCACCCTTCTTCTGGGGACCCTCTTTGCTGTCATAACTTAAAATATTTTCTAAAACATCGTTCTGCTCTTTCTTTTCTTTCTAAAATCTGTTTTCTTTCTCTCTTGCACGAATTACTGTTTTTCTTTTGTCTAATGATGTTCTGGAACTTCAAGGGATTTCTCTGTAAAACTTGCGAAAATGAAAACTAAATAAATTAGCTAGTTGAGTCTGTCAGATAAGTCGAAAGATTCATTTGAATTGAAGTGTAAATGAGTAAGAAATCAAATTCTGAAATATCGTTATCTGTTGAAGAAAACGAAGAATGAACAGTACCAGTCGCAAGACTAATACCAGCTGAATGAACAGTACCAGTCGCAACGAATAGGAAACCAGTCGCAAGACAGGAATCCAGTCGCAAGGTCTTTTAAACAAATATAAAGTGAAACGACGTCGTTAGCGCGTAAACCAGTAGCAATGAACAGTGCAACCAGTCGCAGGATAAGAAAACGCTAACATATAAAACCAGACGCAACTGCTGAAATAAAATGCATCTGCTGATGAACAGTGAACTGCTGGAAATTTACTAGGAAATGCGTCTGCTGAATTTTGAAAGACAACGCAACTGCTGAATTCTAACAAAGGAATGCACCTGCTGATGTACAGTGCATCTGCTGATTTTATGAAAACAACACATATGCTAAATATGCATCTGCTGAATTTATGAAAGCAATGCATCTGCTGAAATATCAAAATGGAATGCATCTGCTGAATTTTACAAACTGTCAACTGATGAACAAACTGTCAGCTGATGAACAACTAACTATCAACTGATGAACAAACTGTCAGCTGATGAACAATAAAATATGCAACAGCTGAACATGAAATAGTGTGACTGCTGGTCGCAACTACTGAACGCAAACAATGCGACAGCTGAAATCTATACTTATAATATTTTCAACAAAGAAATATCAGTCGTGGTATAAGAACCAGATTTCAGACTTAACCAGGTGAATGATGATGGTTTTCCTTTGTCTGAAGAACTGAAAATATCTAAAGAAATTTCTGGAAATGATCGAATTAGCTACTAGTAAGCTGCTTCGATGGAATTTCTGAAGAAAACTCAAGAATCTACTGGATGAACATCACCAAACCATTTTCTAAAACATCTCATTGGATCAAAATACAGTAAAACGCAACCTTCATAAAAATAGAGCATGAACTTTCTGGTTTTTGAAGAACAGCCGAAGCCATCTTCCTTTCTTTAAAATCTCATATAATCATGCAAACATAATTGAATATATGCTTTCACTGAGTGAGCAAGAAACAGAGTTTATTTGCCTGAATTCTTGAACACAATCGCAGTAGAGATCCAGCCAACTACTAACACTCCGATCGTCTCATTCGAAAAACTTTAAAACTTTTGCTCGGTTTCTTATAGAGAGAGCACCGCTTTGAACTAATTTGTTTTGAAGAACAGCCGAAGCCATCTTCCTTTATTTAAAATCTCGTATAATCATGCAAACAGAATTGAATATATGATTTCACTGAGTGAGCAAGAAACAGAGTTTACTTGCCTGAATTCTTGAACACAAATCATGGTAGAAATCCAGCAACTCCTAACGCACCGCCTGTTTCCTTTAAAACACTTTGAAAGTATTTTTTTCGGCTTCTTGAGAGAGAGCACCGATTAATACGATTTGATTTGCAAGTAATGATGCATGAAGCAGCTTAAGATCCTATTTATATGATTTACAATGACTAAGGAAAGAAAATGCGTTATATCAATATGCCAAATTCTGAAAGAAGCGTGCTCTGTTTTAAACCAAATGATGCATATGGAAACCAAACGATTTTAGTTAAAACAAAGGATTCGATTGGCTTGTAGGAATTGTCTAGACATCTACTGTAATTGCATTCCTGATATCTGGAATTTAGCTCTTAAATGATAACAAGCTAAACAATATATATCTGAATTCTGAAACTCGATAGAAACAGAGTTTAATAGAATAGCATTGTAATCCCTCAATCTCAAATCTTTCTAGTTTGTGGTCTCTAAAATATCTGGGCATTACAACCTACCCCCCCTTAACAAATTTCGTTCTCGAAATTTACTTACTTAATGAGATCTGGGTAGCTTTTCTACAAATCATAATCACTTTCCCATATAATTTCTCTTTCAGTGTGATTTACCCACTGCATCTTAATCAAGGGATAATTCTATTCTTTAACTTACGGTTTTCTCTTAAACGAATCTTTACTAGAACTTCTCCATAATTTAAATCTAACGCTACTTAAATAGGTTCTTATCTGAGCATCTAATTCTACTATAAGAGACGCATCGCTGAAATGAAATCAGACGCAACAAAATGGAACAGTATTTGGAAACGAAACAGATCTCTACTGTTCATGAGTATTGCTGAAAGAAACCAGCTGGGATAAATAGGAACCAGCTGCAAGATCTTTTACTAAAAACAAACGTATTAATTAAAACGATACCGTTGCGAAATAACATGAATAGTACAACTGCTGGATACAATAGATATAATGCAACTGCTGGAAATGAACTGTGCAGCTGCTGGTCATAACAATGGAATGCAATTGCTGAAAAATGAACTTTGGTGCTGCAACATCAAACAACAGCTACGCTATCAGCTGTTGTCTATCAAACCAGACTTTATACCGATTCGATTAACAACTACCGATTACATAGCGTCAAGATCCGATATTACCATTCACCGGAAGATGAACAATCCTAAACATACGGGAAATAAACTCGAACTTCTCAGGGCGGAGTACTGGTTATGACGAAACTCTTGCCTAACAAATCCTGGAACTAATCTTTTAATCCTTTCATTTTTCTTAAGGGCAATCTATACAAAGACTTAAAAAATATTGAAACAGCTTTTAGTATCAAATCAATAGTAAACTCTAACTCAAAGGGATCTAAACACAATACTCTACTTCTATTTCTTCTAAGTTAGATATCAA
>KQ989134.1:47267-66741 GCA_001598015.1 Dorcoceras hygrometricum | reverse complement strand
CTGGGACGACTGAGCTCCCTGACCAGCGGGCCTACCACCCTGCACTGCCTGCGCCACCTGCGCCCTGCGCGCACTACGGCTCTTCATGCCCTCTTCGATGTGGATAGCAGTATCCACAGCCTCAGCATAAGACTTGGGCTTGCTTGTCAAAACGCTCTGGTACAGATCCCCATTCAAGCCCTCTACAAACCTGGTGCTCTTGGCCCTCTCCCGGCCAGCAACATGTGGAACATACGCCAACAAAGTAGAAAACTTGCGAGCGTACTCGCGCACAGACAACGAACCCTGCTCCAAGAACTCGAACTCCCGCTCACGGGCAGCTACATAGGAGTCGGGGACATACTCCTGCCTGAAGACTTGGTAGAAAGTGTCCCAAGTAATGCCAACACCAGTCTCCAGTAAAGTACTAGACGTACCTCTCCACCAACGCTCTGCGGACTTCCTCAACAGTAGGGTCACCAACCTCAACCGGAGATCGTCGTCATACTGGGCTCGATCAAACAGATGTATGACGCTATGGAGCCAAGAATCCGCGTCCTCACTCGACTCATCACCATTGAAGATAGGAGGACTCATCCTCTGAAACCAAGCTATGACCACATCCATTCTCTCTACCGGAGCCGGTGGAGCTGCAGCCTCCTCCTCTCCACTACTCTCAAGAGTATGACTAGGCGCACTAGACTGATCCTCATTCTATCCTCCTGATTCCTGGAAGAGACCCCTACTACGACCACGACGTCTAGGCGGCATCTAAAACACTCAACAGGATAAGGAAAAACAGAACAGATACAGCAAAGAAAACATACAACACAAAATATGCAGCACGTAGTCATATAAGTCAAGCACATGCAATACGCAACACTGTGCCTAGACTCAAGTGTGATCAAAGGAATTGAGCTTATCCCAGTTTAAGCTCTGATACCAAAAATGTCAGGCCTCGTGCTCACAACAGATAAACACATGCGGAAGCTATCAAAAGTGGGTAAAATTTTCGCTTTTAGGCCCGACGGTTTTAAACATATAATTTAAAATACCACAATACTTTAAAATAAGTTTCCCAATTCGTAAAACAACCAACAATAAAGCATACATAATTCCAAACATGTATCAGACTCCCCTACGGGTACAACAACAAAGCACAGGGCATCTCCCTGGCTAACCGATACATATATATAAGTATGCTATATGCAACTGGGACACGCTAGCCACCTCCTGGGGCACCACCAGCTGGGTTAAACCCACGACCAGCTGTAGAACCTGGGTTTCCTGAAAACAACATAACAAAGAAACAAACCAAGCCCCGGAGGGACATGGGGTTAAACCCCAGTACGGAGAGCAACAGATAAAGCTAAAAGAATGCATAAGATAAAATGCAGATGCTATGCATGAGACGACGAACAACAACGGAAAGCTCGACCCTCAAGGGAGCTAAGGAACTCAAACATAGCTCCAAGAATCATCAACAACGAATAGTGGCCACGGGGAGTGTTCACAGTGTGGTAATGAGCCACTCGCCATGACACTACACCCACTTACCGGATGCATCAAACAACCCAACCTGCTGTTGCCTCGCCCATGAACTGTGGTAGTTAACCACTCGGCACATGGTGGCTAAGGATCCCAGCAGGGAGATGAGAGTGCGGTATTGCCGCTCGCCCTCACATCCTGGTAAGAAATCAACAACAGTAATACAAGATACAAGGCTGCAAGACACAATACACATGGGACCTGAAATATGCGTGAACGAATGCGTGTATGCAATTCACAAGAAACAGCTAGCATAAACACCAATGCTCAGCAAGCAATACACAGATAAGTTCATCGAAACATCCCAGCAGCCACGCATAATATCTCACGCCAATCCCAAGCTAATTCAAGCTCAAATCCGTACCTTTTACTGAGCAACAACTAACCCTGCGAGAAATCCCGAAGACTCTGGTAAAAGCCTGTTAAACACACGGCATACACAACGTAAATCTAACAGGTTGCTAATCAAGCTCACGGCTGGGAGTCTCACTCGACCAGCTGCCCAATAAACCTCAACACTTACATAGAAAGCTTAAAAACTAAGGCTAGGAACAAGGTCTCACCGAAAACCAGAACGTAGTGAAACTGGTATGAATTGGAAGAGCTTCTCAAGAGGAGTCCAACGCTACCTCGCACGAGTCAACACAACCACCGAAACGACGGGAAATCGCCGGAAAAGCTCACGGCTGAACAGTGCTCTAGGGTTCGAAAGATAAGGAACGAAAGGCTGGAAATATATGCTAAGTATGGGAAAAGATATCACAATTCGAAGACCAAGTCTTCCTATAAATAGCACTAGCAACGACTGGAATCACTTCAAATAATTGTCCACCGACAAAACCAGTCGACGCAAACCAGCAGACGCAAGAACCGACAGCTGATGAAATCTCGAGTCACGCTAAACAAATCCAGTCGCTAACTACAGTGATCATCACCAGCTGCAAGCTACAGTAGCGAACAATCTCTCGCAGCTGGACAACCAGACGCTGTTTCAAAATACAAAAGCTGGACAGCCAGTCGACCGGACGCTAAAATCAATCACAAGGCAAACCATCGACTGGTCCTCAAAACGGCGTCGCACCAACTTATCCAGACGACGTCGCATAGGATGCTCACTCCTTAATACCAGCTGCTGGTCATCCAGACGCAAAACACGCTTCCCTCGTCTGGTACCAGTCGCAACGTAGCAACACAACCAGTCGCAAGCACAGGAGCGTTGACCCGCGTTGACCATAGCTCTCGACTGCTCATCCAGACGCAACAACAAAACCAGTCGCAGCTACAGTGCACGACCAGTCGCAATATACGAAACACCAGTCGTAACATCTCAAACGACGGCGTTTCATGCCCTGCGCTACCAAAACAAGCTACGACTGTTTTCGCCACCGACCAGCTTTCGCCTCAAAAACTCAAAAACACTAAAGCATCCAGAATGGTTCAACGCACGAAATGGAACCTGAAAATGCAACTCAAAACAGAGATCTAAACCACAAAATCTCATAATCAACCGATTAATTCCAACGATTAATCTCAATAACAAATCCAGGTCTCACACCAGCTGCTCCCTAGTGCACCAGATTTATACCAGATTTCGTTCAAACTCCAGATTTCGGTAAGTGGGCTTTTGCTAAGTAACTCGTTTGATATACATATATATTTTCTTCATTCCCCACTTGCTGAGTGTTTCCCCAAACACTCACCCCTTACTTCTCCACCCAGATAAGAATGAAGAGCTGGTAGAAGAAGAAGAACAAGATCAGTTCTGGGGCTGGTGAAGATTCAGATTTTTGTTTAATTATGTATTTTATTCGCTTCCGCAATTCTGTTATTTATATTTTATTTTCAGATGTAAAAACGATCCTATTTCGATTATTAATAGACTGGTTTGAGCTATGCTATGATGGCTTAATGTTTTACAATTTTTATAATTGTTTAATATTGCCGATGTCATGAGTCTCGGTCTCGAGGCGTGACAACTCTGGCCAGATATTTATACACTATTATCCCCTCAGATAGCATAGGATATCCACGCATGTAAGCGAGCGGTGAATCCTCGACAACGAAGCATCGACTCCTACATGCATCGGGATCTCACCCTCGCCGCCTAATGACCCCAAGTGAGTCGGTAAACGTGTCAAAGTGAGACGCCTATCATGTAGAACCTCAATGACGTTTCGAGTAGTGAGGACTAATCAGTACAACCAAGACCTCGGACTTTTTCACTCGACAAATGATAACCACTTGGAAAGTCCGAACGAGGGTAATTCGATAGATCACCAGGTCACTATCCATCTGCATGCTCAGAACATCACAATGTTCCCTACCAATGAAACATGGTACTTCGCATCGCAGATGCTAGTCTCAAGCTCGGGCGGCCTTATCCTCATTTTGACGGCCCAATCGACTAGGAACGTATTCAAAATACACAGTGACTATTAGATGTGTTTCATGATAGCCGTCATACCTACTATCACATCTAACATACACTATGGTACATTCTAGGTCTTTATCCAACACAATTGTTAACATTATATAACATAATGAAAATAAAGAATGCCATAAAGAAATGCGAATATCATATATAAAGATCGTTTCATACAAGAGTCTATAAACCACACGCCTCAAGTTGGCTAGTTGGGCATCTACTCTAACAAAAACTACAGACACAAAGTTTAACGTCTTCGTGCTAAGAAAATTTTGAATATTTGATTTACATTCACTCAGCTAACTTGATTCGCTCAGCTCTCAAATATGAGTGATGTGTGTGTGAGAAATATACTCTTACAATGTATTCTCTCAGTTGTACTCTCACTGCCATCTTCTTCGTGATTTTCAGGACATTATGATGATAGCTGCTGGTGTACAACAGATTTTTTCTTTTCTCGTCTGAACCGTCACTCTGTGCACAAACGCAGCTTCTGAGCTTCTCTTCTTCGTTTTCAGTTCAGATGTATATATAGCTTCTGTACTGATATGTATGTTGGACACAAAATTTGAACCCATTTGAAAAGGCTTCTGTAAAGTTATGGCATTGTCTGCTTGTCGTCCTTTCTTTGTATATGATTAGTTGAGGCTAATTTTTATCTTTGACTGAACTAAACTAACGTTTTGTCGTACTGGACAAATCAGTTTGAATCTCTTGTATTCAGCTTGAGTAATGTTTGTTCAAACTGCTTTGTCGTTCCGAACTGGTAGCCTGTGCTGATCTGATCAGAACTCCATTCTAATCTATTATGTGCAATTAAGCTATGTTCTTCTTATATAAACTGATCTTCCGAAACACCAACATGATCTGCTGATCTGATCACTGAGCTATACTGTTATTCTCATCTGAGCTTTTCTGCTTTTCTCATCTAATATGTACTTCTCTGATCTAAACTGCTATAGTTCTTAACTATTATCTGTTATATTCTTACTCTTCTCTACACCTAATCTGATATCTGAACACAAGCTGATCTGATTTGATCTGAACCATTTTTCTTTTCTGCTCTGTTATGTTCTGATCTAATCTGCACTTTTAATCTGATATGTTCTGACCGTATGTTCTGATGAAAGTCATAAACTGAACTGTTTTGCACTTCGACCTTGATCTGATCTGAACTGCTTTACCATTATGTTCTTGAACTGATATCTCTGAGCTAACTATTCTCAATAACTAATACACTATGCTCTTCAACTGATCTGAACTGTTCTTGCTCTCATCTGATCTGCTCTGAACTGATCTGCTCTTCTCAACTTTGAACTGATCCGCTTTTCTTCTCAACCAAGCTCAGTTCTTCATTCATACTGTAAAGTTCTTTAGCTGATCTGCTCGGCTCTGTTCTGATCTGATTTCATCTTGCCCTGCATGCTTAAATAAACAGATTACACATATAAACATAATAACAAATTTTGTGTTCATCAAAATTAAGATCTGATATGTTTTCAGATTCAACACACTCTAAAACACTTCTATCATATTATAACTTGAATATGTATACAAAAATCCAAATCATTTTCTAAGTTATAGTATGAAGAATTAACGCATAACCAAAGGGTATTTGGTCAAGTTACACCGCGTATTATTAACAGGGTAAATTTAGAATATAATAATATTTTTATTGATCATCTATTTTTCTATTATTATTTTTAGTGGGGTAATATGTAAGATATGAACCAACCTAAATGGGTGGTTAATATTTTTAAATTTCTTTAGATTATTGTTATAAACCTCAAGGGAGGTCAACATGATTAACCCTAAACTGTATGGATATCATATTCTTAAAGTAGTAATCTTGTTTTATTTCTTTTTGGCGCCTATAATAATCATACCGAAGATAGATTTTAAGAGTCAATTTTATGAAATGTATATTCAATTAACCTGTCCCATAAAGAAGTAATAATTTTCATATAAAAAATATTACATTTTACCAAAAATATGGATCAGAGACATCACACGTGCACACACACATATATGCCCTTTATCTTTTATAATATGAATCTTAAAGTTCATATTTCACGAAACATACAGCCTTGATCAAAAGCACTGGACATCAGAATCGATTTCTTTCCATGTTAAGATGAAGTTGAATTAATTTTATTTGATTAAAGTATAGTTTCTGGGAGGTCATTATGATGAATAGGTAGATTAATGGGTTTGGTGACGTGGTCAATCAAATTTTTTTTTTTGTCAGTGGAATTCGATTTAGCTCTTGATTTGATTGTTTCCGCCTTTAAATTTTCTCCAATAAATTTTGATAATAATAATTAATTTGTTAGGACTCTCTTCATATATATATAGAGTTGGTCCCATTATACGTGATATCAGATCGTAAAAACATTTTGATACCAATTGTTGGGATCGAAAAATAGGGGGTGTCCGTGGCTCTCACACAGCCTTACGTGCAATTTAAAGTTTTTGAAAGATAGAAGCAGCACGCAACACTTAACCGGATCGCGCATGTAACATACAAGCTGCTCTGCGAGCTGGTTCAACATATGCGATCTGGTTTATATAAAACTTGAGCTGCAATAGCTCAGTGTTCTTGAATATTAAGTACACCGAGATACAGATTGATTAATGAAGTAAAATCATGTGGAATAACTCAAACTTAACTCTTATAATCTAAAGCTCATTTATATTTTTAATCGCGGTTGTTAAATATGCATTGCGTATGAATGTAAATGCAGAAAGCTGTAAAACGATACGCTGCGATTTTTTTATGGAAGTTTGGAGCTGAATCTCCTTCGTCTCCCCTTCTTCCGTAATCGAGAAGGATCCACTATAAGACTTTGATTATAGCGGCCCCCGCTGCAACCCGATCCTACGACCAGCACCCGCAAGAACTCCTAGCCACCACTGCACACCAGCCCGTTAACTCTTATAATCTAAAGCTCATTTATATTTTTAATCGCGGTTGTTAAATATGCATTGCGTATGAATGTAAATGCAGAAAGCTGTAAAACGATACGCTGCGATTTTTTTTATGGAAGTTTGGAGCTGAATCTCCTTCGTCTCCCCTTCTTCCGTAATCGAGAAGGATCCACTATAAGACTTTGATTATAGCGGCCCCCGCTGCAACCCGATCCTACGACCAGCACCCGCAAGAACTCCTAGCCACCACTGCACACCAGCCCGCAAGCTGCATGTGTCTAACTTCACTTCTTTCACGCCTCACTGAGAAAGGCTACACACACTTCTTTAACGTTTCAGTGCGAAAGACAAACATAGACTTGTTTAACGTATTTGTCCAAAGACTACAAGGAGAGTTTTGTTTTGATTCACTCATTTTCTGTTTCGCTCAACTCTCAAATATATATGAGTGAATCGTGTGTGAGATTACAGTGTACTTTCAGTCTCTCAAAGATAAAATCTCACACATTGGGAAGTGCGTCCGAGCTGGTTTATTAATGTCTTCCCAGAGCTTGTGCTATCGACTTGATATTTCTTTGAAGCTTTCCATCAGTGCATTAGCTCACACCTAAGCACTGAACCAGCTTGCACACCAGCTACCACATAGTGTGCAAACTTGCGACTAGCACTGCTATGTGTTGTGCACATCTCTGGTTTTCATTTTGTACTTGCACAACACTCTCTCCACTTTGCGTACGTCTATTCTCTCTGTTTTCGCTCATGCGCGCATTTCTGCTTGTGCTCTGCTCTTGTTATATATAGCACTTGCGCATATTTATCCGTTGGACACAGAGTCGTAGCCGTTGAAAAGTCTTCTGATACTGTTTTACTTTGTGTCCTTTGTCTTTTAATGCGTTGTAGACTTTTCTTTACTTTAAGCACGTGAGCACTATACTTAAGAAGACGATACAAGCAAATAGATTTGAATACTGAAAAGCAATTCTTGTATAATCTTATATTCAAATCGCTTTACTCGTAGATTTAATAGCATCTGCTGTTGTGCTATCTGAGCTGGTTTGACCTTAACCATCTTGCCAGCTTGTTTTCGTTCTTCTTCGATTTGGCTTGTTCATTACACTAAGCTGGTCAGAGCTCTCTTCTTCTCTTCTCATCTGCTCTTGTTCACCAGCCGCTCTTGTTCTGTTCTTTCCTGCACTTGAACATTTTCTAGGCTCTGAGCTTGTTTTCCATCTGGTTTCCTTCCCAGCTGGTTACTTCTTTCCCCACAGGAATCTTCCTCCATGATTCATTTGGTATCGGACGGCATGTGATCTTCATGTTATCATAGGCGTTGACATTGTTCACGATCACAGACTCCTGTGTCCATCTCTCTCATAAGCATCCAGCTTGACCAGATCTTTCGATCCGGTTTTCTCTTCTCCGAGCTGGCCTGGTTCAGGTTGAGCTGGTCCGTCCTTAACCAGCTTGGCTCTATTCTTCTCATCAAGAGCCACTGTGTTACATGCTTGTTCTCTTGGTCCATTCAGACACCTCATCCAAATCATCAGCAAGAACACCTTTATTTCACTGGTTGGGAGCCAGTTCTTCGAGGATACTTTAAACCTTATCCTCGTAGAGATGCAATCCAGCACCAGTGATTGTATCCCTTCTTCTTTGGGATACAATAATCAGTTATGATCCAATCTACCCAGGGACTGAGATCCCTATGATGAACTGATTATAGTTGCGCCTTGTGATCCGACCTGCACTTGATCACAGCGCTTGTCTATGCGTCGACACTTGAACACTGCACTTGTACGCTGCACTTGATCTGCGCTTGAACAGTTTTGCTCTTTACCGAATCTCTCTGCGCTTGATTTCTGAACTGCTCTTGTATCAAGCTGGTGAACCAGCTTGATGTTCCCTGCACCCTGTTCGTCTTGTTCTATTCCAGCTCGGACGTCCCCTCTGTTCCAGCGTAGACATCTTTAACTGTTCCAGCTTGGGCGTCCCCTTAATGTTCCAGTCTGGATGTCTCCCCTGTCATCTTAATCAAGCGCACTGCACAAGTCATATAAATCGTTAGTAAGATATTAACAGATTTTGAGTTAATCAAAATAAATATTCTGATCTGTAGAAACAGATCCAACAATATCCCCTTTTTTGATTTATACCAAATATGAATAAACATATGCACGTATGTCTATGCTCAAAAATATTTTTCTCCCTTTTTTGGGAATCAAAAAGGGTTTCGAAATCTTGTCTCCCCCTAAATATTTAAAACAAAACTCCCCCTAAATAGAGCACCGGGTTATTTTATTTTGAAAATGAAAATATTTTTCGATGGACGACATTTTGTGAAAACAAGTGCATGAGATGAGATTTTGAAAAAGAAACAGAATCTGTGGCACTGAAAAAATCTCATCTATCCAGATTAAAAGATAAATGATAATTGAATTTACAGAATCTCTTCCGCTTCTCCTGAACACTGTTATAGGCGCTATTCTTTCAGCGCAACCAGCGTAAGAGGTCTTGGCATCCACAGATCTCGCGCAATCTGTCAGCTCGACAGAAGAGATGTTGCCGCTCTTTTCTTTCGAGAAATTGATCTGCTATTCAAAAATCATTACTCCCCCTATGTGTATAGAGTGAGTTTTGAAAACATTTTGTAGCACAGGAAAGATTTCAAAGAAGATCTATCAGAGCAGACAGTATTTTAAAACCTTTTCGATTTAAAAATGCACTATTTTAGACAACCTACTCCGATATCAATTATTGGTACCATTACACAGGGTATCAGATCATAAAAACGCTCTGATACCAATTGTTAGAATCAAAAAACAGGGGGTGTCCGTTAGCTCTCACACAACTCAGGTAGGCTCTTACACAGCTTGGGACACTTAACCTTAAGTTATGTGCAATTTAAAGTTTTTTAAAGATAGAAGCAGCACGCACTTAACCAAATCGCGCATGTAGCATACCAGCTGTTAGGAAAGGATCAGATCTCACCAGGACACCTATGGACGAAGGGTCGTGAGATCTGATCATTCAATATTGGGGTGCAATACCTCAGAGTTCTTGAACATAAATGAGCACCGAGAACAGATCTGGATTGGCAGTAAAAATACCAAGCGGAAGTATCCAGAACTGAACTCTATTTTTAAAACACTCGCTAAAACAGATTTCAAATATAATGCAATGCATGTATTCAGAAAGCGTAAGGAAATTACTCAGCTGTTTGTTTTTGGAAGTTCGATCTCAAATATCCTACGTCTCCCCTTCTTCCTTTGCAGGAAGGTTCCACTAGAAGATTTGATCCGCAGACCCAATCAGATTTGGGACTTATCCATTGCCAAATATGAACTCCTAGAATCTACACCAGCTCTCATCTGTGTTCACTCAATCACTTCTTTTATGACTCAGTGAGAAAGGCTACATACACAGAGTTTAACATCTTCGTGCAAGAGGCATCTGGTGTTTGGTTTGTGGTTTTGATTCACTCACTATTCTGTTTCGAACATTTCTCATATATGTGTGAGTGAATCTTTGTGTGTGTGAGATTTACAGTAAACGCTCAACTCTGTTTTTGGAAGTTCGATCTCAAATATCCTACGTCTCCCCTTGTACCTTTGCAGAAGGTTCCACTAGAAGATTTGATCCGCAGACCCAATCAGATTTGGGACTTATCCATTGCCAAATATGAACTCCTAGAATCTACACCAGCTCTCATCTGTGTTCACTCAATCACCTCTTTTATGACTCAGTGAGAAAGGCTACATACACAGAGTTTAACATCTTCGTGCATGAGGGATCTGGTGTTTGGTTTGTGGTTTTGATTCACTCACTATTCTGTTTCGAACATTTCTCATATATGTGTGAGTGAATCTTTGTGTGTGTGAGATTTACAGTAAACGCTCAACTCTCGAAAACATAATCTCACACATCTGGGAAGAGCTTCTTCAAAGCTGATTGAGTTCAGCAGTCGACACTTGCAATTATCTTTTTCTCCATGGTGGTCGACTGCTTCACCTCTTTGTAATTCTTCCCACTATCTTCTCTCTGTTTTTCTTTTTGCAGACATTGTCGTCTTCATCAATCCTTCTTGTATAAATAGCCTCTGTGCAAATAAATCCGTTGGACACAAGTTTCTTCCCGTTGTAAAAGCTTCTGACAAGTTGTACCTTGTGTCCTCTCTCATTAAATGCGTTTGCAGGCTTTTGTTGACTTTAAGCTCCTTCATTAAATGCTCTTAGTCTCATTTTGTTCCTTTCAGATATGATATGAAAGCTGCTTCGCTTCTGAATGATCTTTATCTCATCAGATTCTATCTTCGTATCTGAATCCAGATCTCTCTTCATATATGATTCAATCTTCTCTTCAGCTTCTCTTATCTTCAAATCTGATCAGATTTCTCTTCAGATTTGACTGGTTATTCAGATCTCATCTAGCTTTGTCTGTTATTCAGATCTCATCTTCTCTTCACATCTGATTCTGCTACAGTGTCAGATCTGGTCCGACTGGAGATGAGACATCGCATATTTTCACATGAGACCAGTGCTAATCCCTTCGAAATGGTCCAACGAGCAAGACTCACCAACTTCGTTCGTCACCTAAGACGTTTTCGGCCAAATTCCTTCGCTTAGGCTTCTGAAATTGCGATTTCCTATTTTTAGATCTTGGTCTGCTACAGTATCAGATGTGATTGAGTTACTGTATCAGATCTGATACATCTCACTGCTGCCCAGCTTTCGTTAGATTTGGTTCAGCTCCTCCTCAGATCTGAAGTCTTCTCTTTGGCTCTCCAGATTTCGCAAGGGATCTGTCTAGTTGTATTTCCAGCTAAGATCTGCACTGTAACGCCCCAAAATCCATTGAACCACGTATATGAATCTTATTTATTTCAAGGGTCAAAATGACAATTTAAATGTTAGCGTAAGCTATTTTATGAAAGCTGATTTTATTGATTTCAGAATTGAGGTACAACGCAACTAGTTCCAGCAAACGTCACTCCAAGCGCAATGCACGAGCAGATTTTAGAAACTTGTTTAAATGACCTTAAGGAGGACAAAATGATTTATTTTTAAAAGGGTTTGGTAGATTTGCAAATTGAATATTGAGAGGGAATTTTACTAAATTCATAACTTTAGGTAAGGTGTGTCATGCTTGATGATAACACCTCATTTGCCACTAATCCCTCCCATATAAATACCTGTTACGAAGGAAAAGATCATTTTCACTTGCAAATAGAAAACTCTTTTGTGTTCTCTCAAATATTTTAAAAGAAACTCTCTGTGGTTGCTTGAGGAGGAGGAACTCTGCAGGAACCTACTGCCGTTGTAAAGCTCAAGTTCAAAGGCAAGTAAAATCTGATCCTTGCTACACCATTTTAAAGCATATATTGATCTTCAATATGTGTTTTCTTGCCTGTATGTTAAATATATGTTTAAGTCCATGTTTACGTGTGTTCAAAGAAGATTTACATATGTTTAAGAAAGAAAGATTGGGTTCAAAAGATATGTTTTCTGCTTCCAAGTTTTCCAGAATGTTTTAAGAACGATTGAAAATGTTTAAAGATACTGAGGAGTTCAGATTTGAGTTATGTATGTTCATGAATGTTCTTCTTTCTGGTGAATGGTAACATCTGAACTGGACTCTATGTAATCGGTGAGGCTAGTCGAATCGGAATCTAAGTCTGGTTTGATAGGAAGAACTGGTATCGTAGATGTCGTTTGTGATGTTGCAGCACCAAGTTCTTATTCAGACTTTGTTTCCTATGTTAGCGATTAAATCTCATGTTTAAATCAGCAATTTTCATTCCAGCTGGTGTTTTCGCTACACATCAGATTTTGGTCAGATTTCACAATATTAAATACTTCACTGCTGAGTCGCTTGTGATTATTCATTGACATCTGAGTTGACCAACTTAGTTGCGTTGACAACTGAATTGACCAAGTCGCAGCTGTTTGATTCCTAAACACGATTCCATTAGATACATCTGTTTCTATTTCTAAAACACTATTCCTGCGTTGACATCTGAGTTGACCAGTGACATCTGTTTCATTGTTAGCAATGTATTTTCCTAGTCAGACTTCTGTTTAGCGCTAATGATACAGTTTCTTTGTCACATCTGTTTCGACGTTAGCTTATACTGTTTCGAGAGTAGAATCTATTTCCATAATCGAAATCTGTTTTGCTTTCCAGTATAGTTCCTTTACAGAAATCTGTTCGCATTTCAGCGATCATTTTCCTGTAGTCAAATCTGATACTCAGTAAGTTTTAAAATGGGAAGAAAGTTTTAAAAGAAACGAACCCAGTGAGATTTCAAAGGAGATTTCAAAGATGATTTCTAAAGAAAAGAGTTAAAGGAACGAAAGTTTATTTTAAAAGATTTATGGCGTAGATAAGAGACGGTCATAAGGAAGGGTGAGTGCCTGGATGACGAACCAATGTGCCTTCAACAGCAGGAAGGATCAGGATTACGGATTGACGGATCTGTATACCCCTTCACAATGAGCTTTATGCTAAGAACTGATATCAGAAGTCATTTGATCAAGTGCATAATGGACCTAAGGAGAGCTTCTAAGCCATAAATCATAAAGTACAAAGAAATTAAATGATAGGATCTGGGTTATTGTCCCCGCATCCAAGCTATGAAAGAAAGTTTAAGATGTTTGCGAAAGAATATTTATGTTTAAATGAAGTCCTTTAAACTCAGTTATGTAAATGTTCAGATGTCTGCCTGCGTTAAATGAATTTGTTATTACTCAGATTTTAGTTGCTGAGCCCCTAGGCTCATTAGTTTTTTAAATGGTACAGGTGAGACAGTTAAGGGACAAGCGGAAGGTGGAAGCTGAGACAGCTGGGTGGTGAAGTGTTTATCTATGGGCAGCGTTTTCCGTGTCTTAGATGTTTTTGTCTTTTATCTTAGACATCTCCGAAGGAGTTTAGTGGTACAACAGATCCATTAGTTGCTGAAAGCTGGATCAAATCGATGGAGGTTATCTTTGAGTACCTCCAGATTCCAGATTTAGATAGGCCTAGGTGTGCTATCTACATGTTAAGAGATGAGGCCATGATTTTGTGGGAAGGAGCTATGTTGTCTGTGGATTTATTGAATCTTACTTGGGAAGATTTCAAACAAGTATTCTTTGAGCAATACTTCACGGTAGACAAGAGGTCTGAATTGAAGAGGGAGTTTCTGACCCTGAAACAGGGGAGCATGACCGTACAAGAGTATGTGCGGGCATTTGAAAGAGGGTGTTACTTTGTGCCATTAATAGGTAACGACCCGGAAGAGAAGTTAAGTCACTTTGTGGAAGGATTGAAGCCTATGTTCAAGATGAACGTTAGGCTATCTATGCCCAAGACCTACAGAGAAGCAGTGGATAGAACCCTGCGAATTGAAAGATACTGGAAAGATGTTGATGAAGAAAGGAAGCAGAAGAGGCAGGCCTTTCAGCAGAAAGATCAGAGGCCCTTCAAGAAGCAAAATAAGAATCAGCAGAGGCCTCAAGAGCAGAAACCTCTACCGATCCAACCCATTAGTGCAATTCCAGCCAGCAACAGCAGAACCGTGTGTCCCAAGTGTCAGAAGATACACCCTGGTCAATGCAGACTTGGACAAAACGTCTGCTACAGATGTGGGTTGCCAGGGCATATTATGAAGAATTGCCCAAAGTCAAGGCAACTGGTGACCAGTAGAGCCTATGTGATGACAGCTGATCAAGCCAACCCAGACTCGAAGTAGTCACGGGTAATATTATGATTGCTGGTTTGCCTTCTATGGCTTTGATAGATTCTGGAGCTACTCATTCCTTTATAGCAGCCAAGTTTGCTAAGAAGTTACCCATTAAGCTTGACCAAGTAGCTATAGGCTTTTTTTTAACAGTGCCTTCTGGAGAAGAGTTAGTATCTCATGACTTGTTTCGAAGTTTAGAACTTAGACTTCAAGGGCATATGATTACTGCTAATTTAATTGTGTTACCAATTCCTGAATTCGATATGATTTTGGGAGTAGACTGGCTTACAAAATATGGAGTAGTGATAGACTTTAAGTTCCGAACAGTAGTGGTTAATCCACCCAGAGGAGATCCATTTAAATTTGAAGCCAATCATGTTTGGAGGATTCCCCGTATTATATCAGCTCTTAAGGGTCAACGTTGTTTGAGGAAAGGAGGGGTAGGATTTTTGGCAAGCTTGTCGTCCTTATCAATGATTGATAAGCCCCAACTTCCAGATGTGGAGGTGGTGAGCGAATTTCCCGAGGTTTTTCCAGAGGATATCCATTGATTACCACCAGACAGAGAACTGGAATTTTCGATTGACTTAGTTCCAGGAGCTGCTCCAGTTCTAGACCACCCTACCGTCTAGCTCCATCAGATATGAAGGAACTAAAGGAACAGATACAAGATCTGTTGGATAAAGGATTTATTATACCAAGTACGTCCCCCTGTGGAGCCCTTGTTCTTTTTGTTAAGAAGAAATATGGGAGTCTGAGGTTATGTATAGATTATCGGGAGCTGAATAAACTAACCATTAAGAATAAATATCCCCTTCCTAGAATTGAGGATATTTTTGACCAGTTAAAAGGATCAGTAGTCTTTTCTAAGATTGACTTGAGATCTGGTTATCATCAGTTAAAGATTAAGACATCAGATATCTATAAGACAGCCTTCAGAACTCGTTATGGTCACTATGAGTTCTTAGTAATGCCTTTGGACTTACGAATGCTCCATCAGCTTTCATGGATTTAATGAATAGAGTTTTCCAACCATTCCTGGACCAATTTGTAGTTGTGTTCATAGATGATATCTTAGTACATTCTAAGACCAGATTTGAGCATGTCGATCATTTGAGGACTGTAGTTGAAGAATAAGCAGTTGTTTGCTAAATTTAGCAAGTGTTATTTCTGGTTGGAGAAAGTAGCATTCTTAGGTCATATTATATCTAAGGATGGATTGGAAGTTGACCCAGCTAAGGTAGAAGCTCTTCATGACTGGCCTATACCAAGATCTGTTTCAGAGATAAGGAGTTTCTTGGGTTTGGCCGGATATTATAGGCGATTTATCCAAGGATTTTCTAAGATAGCTGTTCCCTTGACCTCATTGACGAGAAAGCTGGTTAAGTATGAATGGACTCCATAATGTCAAATCAGCTTTGACAAGTTGAAGCAAGCGCTGATAGAAGCCCCTGTCCTAACCATGCCATCTGATCAAGGAAAGTTTGTCATCTATACAGATGCGTCAAAGATGGGTTTAGGTGCTGTACTGATGCAGGAATGTAGAGTGATTTCCTATGCTTCCAGACAACTTAAGTATCATGGAATAATTATCCTACGCATGAATTAGAGCTAGCAGTTGTAGTTTTTGCCCTTAAGATTTGGAGACATTATCTCTATGGGGAGAAGTGTGAAATATTCACCGATCATAAGAGTCTCAAGTATTTCTTCACCCAGAAGGAATTGAGGCAGAGAAGATGGCTAGAGCTGGTAAAGGATTACGATTGCACAATCAGTTATCATCCAGGAAAAGCCAATGTGGTGGCAGATGCCTTGAGTAGGAAATCTGTTGGATTAGCTCAGCTTTTGGTCCAGAGACCATTGGCGTATGATATTGAGAAGTCTGGAATAGAAGTAGTTCCCAGCGGTAGCACTATGGTTTTAGCAGATCTCTCCATAAGATCAAATCTGATAGACCAGATTCGAGAGGGACAACCCAAGGACGAACAACTTCAGAAATGGGTTAAACAAGATAGAGAGAGAGGCAACAACCTCTACTTTTCAGAAGAAGAAGTAGTCAGATTTCATGGCAGGATCTGGGTGCCTCAGGTAGATACGCTGAGAACAGATCTCATGACAGAGGCCCATACAGCCCCTATTCAGTACATTCAGGGAGTACTAAGATGTATAAGGACCTCCATAAATTATATTGGTGGCCAGGAATGAAGCGAGACATTGCTAGATTTGTCTCTGAGTGTTTAACTTGTCAATTGGTGAAAGCTGGACACCAAAGACCAACAGGATTATTGAAGCCACTGCCTATTCCAGAATGGAAGTGGGAGTGTATAGCGATGGATTTTGTAGTTGGTCTACCCAAGACTGTTCAAGGATATAACTCTATTTCGGTTATAATAGATAGACTCACTAAGTCTGCTCACTTTTTACCAGTTAAGACAACCTACGAGGTGAGTAGATATGCAGATTTGTATGTGAAGGAAATAGTGAGGCTACATGGTGTTCCAGTTTCTATAGTATCGGATAGAGATCCGAAGTTTACCTCAGCTTTCTGGAAGAGTTTTCATAGAGCTATGGGTACAAAGCTGACCTTTAGCACAACCTTTCACCCCCAGTTAGATGGTAAATCAGAAAGGGTGATTCAGATTTTAGAAGATTTGCTCAGAGCATGTATTGTGGATTTTTCAGAGAGTTGGGATCTAAAGCTACCATTGGTAGAATTTGCGTACAATAACAGTTACCAAGCATCTATCCAAATGGCTCCATATGAAGCTCTCTATGGTCGCAAATGTAGAACACCTCTTCACTGGGATGAAGTTGGCGAAAGAGATGGTTTATGTTAGGAAAAAATTTATTAGTTTTGGTGATAACAAAATAAGACAAGAATTTAACAGGAGATCACTTTCAGTCGACGTGGTGTATTTCAGCAGTTAGACTATTCGTTGGAATTCAGTTGATGGTTTGATTTCAGCAGGTGTGTTAGATTCGAACATAGGAATTTGAGTATTAGCGTGTTTTGCTAAGGATTGCAAAACGACACCGTTCGAGTAAGTTGGAACGACGTCGTTGGAGTGCACATTTATATATCAGCAGTTGAACCAGTCAGGGTAATCAGCAGAAAGAGTTCTTGAAGAGAATCAGCAGTTGCATTAGAATATTCCGTTGTAGAATGCAAAACGACAGCGTTTAGATAAGTTGAAACGACGGCGTTTTGGGGTACCTCTAGGATTCAGCCGATGGAGTTTGCGCATAGCCAATCGCTGGTATTTCAGCAGATGTATTCTTTAAATCAACAGACAGTTGGTCACTTCAATAGTTAATATATTTCAGCAGATGGCTACAGTGAACATTAAACAAGGTAGGTACTATTTTGGGTAAATAGCACGATGTACAGAGGCCGTTTTTCTTTGTTTGCACGGAAATGGAAAGAAGACAAATTGGCTCTGTCAATGAGCAATTTTACCTTGTAGTGGAGCAGTAATTACGGCGTACTATTTTGACAGTGATTCAAATGGGATTTATTTTCCTTTGAAGCATTTATGACCTTTGCAATCGAAGCCTATAAATACCAGGAGCTGGATTGAAGAAATCATCCTTCGCTATTATTCTATTGCGGTCACGCTGTCAAAATATTATCACGAGCTTTCCTTGCATTCATCTTTACGAAGCTCAAAGACTTGAAGAATACAACCTTTGTTATTCACTGAATATCTTCAAGTTATCCTCTGGTTCATCCTTTGAATCGAGTTTCTTTGTTTAAGAAACCAGAGGATTTTACAGTACTCACATCGTGTATTCATTGTCATATTTTACTGAGTCTGTAACGAACTGGCTTTGTGAAGCAGTTCGAAAAATATACAAGTGTTGTAAACAATCAGCAGCTGCGTCTGCGTGTTAGATTGTGAAGTGTCTAGGAGTTCATACAAGTGCAGCTTGTGTGATCGGTTGGTTGCAGAAGGCCTGTAATCAGCAAATCTTCTAGTGATACCTTCCGAGGAGGAAGAAGGGGAGACGTAGGAAATTTATATCCGAACTTCCAGAAACAAATCCTGAATCCTTATCTTTTACATACTGCACTTACATATTGCTTATTATTTACTGTTCACAAGTTAATCGGTTTTATTCCGCACTTTTCAAGTTAACCGAGAAACTTGCATAAAACTGAGATACCTTAAGTCTGGTAACTCGGACTTAAGTTAAGCCGTGCTGCAAAACATTTTAAAAGATTTCAAAAATCTAAGGAGTTCATTCAACCCCCCCCCCTTCTGAACTCCCATTTTCTTATTGATCCTATTTCTGGGACCATCAAGTGGTATCAGAGCAGGCAAATCTCAGTTATTGAACAGTTGTGTTTCGTGCTTTATTATATCTTAATATGTCGATCTCTCACAACAAGATTCCTTTGTTTTCGAGGAAAGAGTATGATGACTGGAAGATTAGGATGCAAGCACATCTAGCAGCCATGGATGATGACATGTGGTATGTCATCATAGAAGGACCGCTGAAGATAATGAAGCCAAATCTAGCGGTTGCTGTAACAAGTGGCGAGACTCAATTTCTTCCAAAGGCCAGACACGAATATACCAATGAGGATAAGAAAAAGGTGAATCTAGACAATGTGGCAAAGGACATATTATTCAAGACGCTGGACAAAGACAAGAACATGTTCAGCAAGATCAAGAACTGTACTATTGCAAAAGATATCTGGGAAAAGCTAACCCAGATCAGCGAGGGCAATGACGAAATCAAAGAAAACAAACTAACAGTAGCCCAGCAGAATATGAAGCGATCAAAATGATGGATGGAGAGACCATGGCCGAGTTTGACGAAAATTAGCGCGCTGTGGTGATTGAGCTATAGTTTGGGCAAAGAATACAGCAACA
>KQ989134.1:3564-20967 GCA_001598015.1 Dorcoceras hygrometricum | reverse complement strand
ACTTGAAGGGCACTCCTAACGTGGGTCTTTGGTATCCCAAAGACTCCGGCTTTCAACTAATTGGGTACAGTGATGCAGATTACGCAGGTTGCAGGATTGATCGCAAGAGCACAAGTGGAACGTGTCAATTCTTAGGGGATCGACTGATCTCCTGGTTTAGTAAGAAGCAGACATCAATTGCCACGTCAAAAGCCGAAGCAGAGTATCTTGCTGCTGGCAGTTTTTGCGCTCAAATCCTCTGGATTCAACATCAATTGAAGGATTATGGCATTGATTCTTCCGAAGCTCCTATTCTCTGTGACAACACCTCAGCAATTGCGATCACCCAGAACCCTGTTCTGCATTTGAGGACCAAACACATCGACATCAGGCATCATTTCATCAGAGACCATGTGCTAAAGAAGGACGTCCGGTTGGAATATGTGTCGACTGACCAGCAAGTTGCTGATATCTTCACAAAGCCTCTGCCAGACGCTAAGTTTTCTTATTTTAGAAACTTCTTAGGTCTCCTTGAATTGCCTTGATTGTTTGTGTACTAACACATACTGCAGGTTGTTAGCCATTGCTTATATCAGCAGTAGGTCTGTTGTTCAGGGGGAATGATAAGAATATCGGCTGAGGTAAGCCTCTCGCGTTGGGAGATTACCAGTCATAGGGGGAACCAGGAGCTGATTTGATAAGCGTGACGTCAGCAGAACATGCTACGACTGGACATACTCAGTTGTTGCATGTATATTGCTAATGCTTATATGTGACCAGCTCCTGCCACCCTCAACGCAATATTAAATCAGCAGTTGTGACTTTATAGCATTGGCGCGAATCTATCTATTTTTGTACTTTGTTTGATTAGAATTTTGGAAAATATTCTACACCGTACGATCAAAATTGTTTGAAAATTTTTCAAATCATTTTCAACAGTGTACGCGCTAACGGATGGTTGACACGTGTTGTTACCATGCCAAACGTCACATCGATATTTTCTCTCTCCAAGTAACTTTTCGTTTTCCCTAATATATAACTCAACGTTTCTTATTCATCTTCCCTTACCTTGCATATCTTACTCTCGAAGTATTTTCGTATTTTCTGCATATACTCTTGCCAGACTTTTTCAGACGCACTTTCCGACCATCTACTACTCGAAATGGCCTCCTCATTCTACTCCAACACTCAGCATATTGACTTTGCATCTGTTCTCGCAATGAACGATCCAGGTATGGTTTCAATGTTTCAAGCTCTAGTAGCCTCTGGTCTTGAGGGCTTCCTGGGTTGTACGGCAGTCGTCTATGAAACTGCCTTGATTGACTTATTTGAGAATGCGTCAGTTCGCGATGGGGTAATAATCAGTACAGTGGCTGGTCAGTTGGTAGAAATCTCTGAGGAATGGTTTGCAGAGATGTTTGAGCTGCCCGTGGATGGTTTGGCAGATGTGTCAGAAATTCCCAAGGACAAAATTTTTGATGCTAGGAGCATCGTTCTGTCGGGAGAGCCAGTGATTTTATCAGGGTTGAAGAGCCAAATGAAGATTCATTATCGTCTGCTGTGCGATATCATGGTGAAGTAAATTTCTGTGAAGGCAGGGTCCTTCAACGCGATAACTGTTGAAAAGTTTTCTTTGATTACCGCAGTTGTCTGTAGCGTGAAAATGAATTGGGGCCGTATTTTGTTCGGTATTTTGAAGAAGATGGTTACTTCTGGAACGAAGCAAGCCAAGGGCTTTGCTATTCAGATCAGTCTCCTACTGGCAAATGTTCCTAACTTGGAACTGGGAGAAGCATCGAAGTTCCCCTCCTCCAAGATTCTAATAGACAAGACAGTTCATCGGTACATTGCTGTTATTGACAAAAGTGGTGCACAGGATGCTGATGTTGCACCTAAGGCGACGAAAGCGCCTAAGAAACGCACAGCGGCTGTTCCTGCTGATGTACCGGTAGGAAAACAAAAGAGGACAACGAAGAAGAAAGATATTTGTCAAAAGATAATTTGGATTTGATGGCCGTGGCACAGGAAGCAGTGCCTATACAAATGATGCACAGGAAGATAGGGTGGAGACCTGGTTTGATAACGTCTTTGCTGAAGAACTTGCCACTGCTGGTCACGAGAACCAGGACGAGGATACGGCTGCTGGTGATGATTCCCCAGCAGCTAAAGTTGATGAGGAAGTCCCATGGTTTGTTCGTCCTTTTATCTGTGCTGATCGCGATACTGAGAGATTATTTGAGACAGCAAGTGATTCCGAGAATGTCATGGACATTGAGGTCAAAATTCAGGATCTACCAGTGGTTAGAGACATCGATGTTAGTACAGTGGGTGAGCAGGAGATAACAGCTTTTGGGGAACAGTTGATGGGTACAAATGATGAGTCTTCCGAGGATATTAAGGCAGAGGAACCAGTGGAGAAGTCAGCTGATGAATTCATTGATGACGATGAGGCCAGGTCTTTGGAAGATATTCTGTTATCTATTCCGCTGGACATTCCATTGCCCTCTGCTGGCATGGAAATCCCCAAGTTCGAAATGGGTAAAGAGATAAAGATTCCAGAGGTTAATGAGAGGACTTGGTTTCTAAACAGCCTTCCTAAAATCCCTGCTTGGAATAAAGGAAAGGCCATTCTGGTGGAGAAAGACCCAATGAAGGGCAACCCAGCTCAGGAGCATTATTTCTTGATTTGTGCAGATATTGACTTTCTCGTGGCTTTGCGTGCCAAGATAATTGATGAAGTAGCTCAATTCTTTAATTCTTTCAGTTTGAAGAAACTGGAAACCATAAATATCGAGGAAATGTATAAGAAAGAGGAGAAAGTTTTGTCCTGGGGAGAAACAGAGTCACCCCAGTTAGCTATTCAACGGAAGTTGTACATTTTGCTCAAATATAGAGAGGTGTTGGTGCGGAAGTTCTTGGAATCATGGAAGTCCAATTTTGTGCCTGGCCAAGGATCCTCAGCGGTTGATCTCAGAGTAATAGATTTGCTTTCAGATCTTCACCTATTTATTTTGGAGGAATTGACTAAGGAGGCACGCGCCCATGATCTTTCATGGAAGAAGCCGTGTTGCTCCGGAGTTTTTGAAGGCGAAATTCGTGATCGTGGCGCGGTTATCGCCCGATCAAACACTAATACTCGCTCTTCTTGCTGGATAAGAACCATGTTAAAGGTTGATGGTGCTTGGATAGTAGAACCATGTGCTGATCGGTGGGTGAAAATTCCCAGGCAAATTTTTTCGTGTGAATTCCATCGCCAGCGCCAATATGATGACACTCTCCCTTCGGTGAGTGACTTTTTCAGATTGCTAAAGAAAAGATGGGCGGATGTCTGTTTAGAAGTTGTTGCATTCTGTAGCTCAAGGAGACTACTCCCAGTTGGTTCTGTAACTTTTTGTAGAGGATTGCCAGTGGGTGAACCAGTTTTCCGAGTTGCTCCTCGCCACTCTCCGGTTTTTGCATTCAGAGTTTCTCAGTTTTGCTCAGTATTTATTGATTTCAGTTTGTTTAGTTAGCTACCTACTGCAGATATAACAGATTTTCTATCTTCAATTGCGTTGAATAGAACAGCTTTCAGAAGTGCACAGATTTCTCAGAATACAGTCTCAGTTGCTCCAAGTGTACAGTTATCATTAGATCAGCGCCAGTCCTCTCCAACTTCTGTCGACAGCTCTTCCTCTTTGCATTTTGATACGACAGATTTAGATGCTACCGCGTCCTCTCTACCATCTGTCTCTATCGATTTTTCTGCTGCTCTTGCTGACTTTCAGGTCATTCTATTTGAGCAGATCAATGAATCTCAAAGTGGCATTTCCTCCAGACTGCATAAGATTGAACACGGCCTTCGTGACTCCCTGCACGAACAAGCAGAAGCCTTCAAAAATTTATTTCAGGAAGCACGCCAAGAAGGTCGCACTATTGATGATGTCCAGACTCTGCGCTTTAACGAATTCCGCAAAAATATTTTAGCTCAAAATGCTTCTATCTTTACCGGACTAGCGGATGTTCTAAAGGAGGTGCAGGAAGTAAATGCCAAAGTGGACATTATGGCCTCGCGCTTGAATGATGTTCGACAGAATGTTGAGGAAACCAAGGAAGCTCTTTCTCACCAGCTTCTGGAATTTCAAAGTCAGGCACAGGAAAATCAGAATATTCTTCATGCCCAATTGAGCGAGCTTGTAAATTATATTAATCGGGGCAGTGCTGACAAAAAGGGGGAAAGTAGCAGCCGAAGACCCCAACAGCCTCCGAATGTCCAAATCAGAGATAGTGGTACAGGCGGAGATAGTGCTGTGAGAACACCAACCTTTGCACAAAGGGTTGAAATGGTGCAGAGACAAATTGTAGAGAATGTATTGGATACTGATAGAAACAGCGAATCTCTTGAAAGACAGGCAGCATCTGAACGTGATAGAGAAAGAAGGAGAAGGGAGGCGAGATTGTTAAAGAAAAGAAGAAGATTTTAGGATAGGATATCTTGTACAATTCTTATGTACAATTTCTATGATTAATGAAAGTCTGATTACCAGCAGTTCGTGTGCAATTTATTTCTGCATATCTTCTTATCTCGGCTGCTGAAGTTTTGTCATCACCAAAAAGGGGGAAATTGTTAGGACAAAATTTATTAGTTTTGGTGATAACAAAATAAGACAAGAATTTAACAGGAGATCACTTTCAGTCGACGTGGTGTATTTCAGCAGTTAGACTATTCGTTGGAATTCAGTTGATGGTTTGATTTCAGCAGGTGTGTTAGATTCGAACATAGGAATTTGAGTATTAGCGTGTTTTGCTAAGGATTGCAAAACGACACCGTTCGAGTAAGTTGGAACGACGTCGTTGGAGTGCACATTTATATATCAGCAGTTGAACCAGTCAGGGTAATTATCAGAAAGAGTTCTTGAAGAGAATCAGCAGTTGCATTAGAATATTCCGTTGGAGAATACAAAACAACAGCGTTTAGATAAGTTGAAACGACGGCGTTTTAGAAGTACCGCTAGGATTCAGCAGATGGAGTTTGCGCTTAGTCAATCGCTGGTATTTCAGCATATGCTTTCTTTAAAGTAATTCAGCAGACAGTTGGTTTTCAGTAGATGGCTACTGTGAATTTTACCCAGCCGGTGATACTTGATGATAGCAAAACGATGTCGCTTGAATAAGTTGATACGACAACGTTTTGCCCTCGCACCAGAAAATCAGTCGTTTAACGTCGTTGGAGTGCACATTTATATATCAGCAGTTGAACCAGTCAGGGTAATTATCAGAAAGAGTTCTTGAAGAGAATCAGCTGTTGCATTAGAATATTCAGTTGGAGAATACAAAACAACAGCGTTTAGATAAGTTGAAACGACGGCGTTTTGAAGTACCGCTAGGATTCAGCAGATGGAGTTTGCGCTTAGTCAATCGCTGGTATTTCAGCATATGCTTTCTTTAAAGTAATTCAGCAGACAATTGGTTTTCAGCAGATGGCTACAGTGAATTTTAACCAGACGATGATACTTGATGATAGCAAAACGATGTTGCTTGAATAAGTTGATACGACAACGTTTTGCCCTCACACCAGAAAATCAGTCGTTTAGTTTTACAAAGGACCAGTCGATTAAAAAAAAAACACACATGAGTCAGCAGTTGAATTCTTTCAAGTGTTTTTCCAGTCGCAGTATCATTAACAACGATGCTGGAGTTAGAGCTGGTTATCAAAGTAATTTCAAGCGCAAGCTTAAATTGATTCAAATACGATCGTATACTCAAAATGTAAAAGATATGTAGAATCGTACAATTGCCTGGAATTAAGGAGACAAGGTAGGTACTATTTTGGGTAAATAGTACAATGTACAGAGGCCGTTTTTTCTATGCTTGCATGGAAATGGAAAGAAGACAAATTAGCTCTGTCAATGAGCAATTTTACCTTGTAGTGGAGCAGTAATTACGGCGTACTATTTTGACAGTGATTCAAACGGGATTTATTTTCCTTTGAAGCATTTATGACCGTTGCAATCGAATCCTATAAATACCAGGATCTGGATTGAAGAAATCATCCTTTGCTATTATTCTATTGCGGTCACGCTGTCTAAATATTATCACAAGCTTTCCTTGCATTCATCTTTACGAAGCTCAAAGACTTGAAAAAATACAACCTTTGTTATTCACTGAAATATCTTCAAGTCATCCTCTGGTTCATCCTTTGAATCGAGTTTCTTTGTTTAAGAAACCAGAGGATTTTACAGTACTCACATCGTGTATTCATTGTCATATTTTACTGAGTCTGTAACGAAATGGCTTTGTGAAGCAGTTCGAAAAATATACAAGTGTTGTAAACAATCAGCAGCTGCGTCTGCGTGTTAGATTGTGAAGTGTCTAGGAGTTCATACAAGTGCTGCTTGTGTGATCGGTTGGTTGCAGAAGGCCTGTAATCAGCAAATATTCTAGTGATACCTTCCGAGGAGGAAGAAGGGGAGACGTAGGATATTTATATCCGAACTTCCAGAAACAAATCCTGAATCCCTATATTTTACATACTGCACTTACATATTGCTTATTAGTTACTGTTCACAAGTTAATCGGTTTTATTCCGCACTTTCAAGTTAACCGAGAAACTTGCATAAAACTGAGATACCTTAAGTCTGGTAACTCGGACTTAAGTTAAGCCGTGCTGCAAAACATTTTAAAAGATTTCAAAAATCTAAGGAATTCATTCAACCCCCCCCCCCCTTCTGAACTCCCATTTGCTTATTGATCCTATTTATGGGACCATCAGTTTATGACCAGATGTAGTAGAGCAAACAGCAGAAGCTGTTAGAAAGATAAGAGAACGAATGAAAGCTGCTCAAAGTCGGCAGAAGAGTTACGCAGATAATAGGAGAAGAGATCTGAGTTTTGAAATAGGTGATCATGTTTTTTTGAGAATTTCTCCAATGAAAGGAGTAATGCGTTTTGGGAAGAAAGGAAAGCTGAGTCCAAGATATATTGGACCGTATGAGATTTTATAAAGAATAGGAACGCTAGCTTATTGTTTAGCACTGCCCCCGCAACTGTCAGCAGTGCATAGCGTTTTTCATGTTTCAGTTTTGAGGAAGTATATTCCTAACCCTACGCATGTGCTAAGCCATGAGCCAATCCAGTTAGCACCAGATTTAAGTTACGAAGAGAGACCATAGAGGATTCTTCTTCGAGAAGTTAGAAAGCTAAGAAACCGTAGTATTCCTATGGTTAAGATACAGTGGTCTAAACAATCTGAGCGAGAAGCTACGTGTGAGACAGAAGCTGATATGCTTAACCTTTACCCATATCTGTTTGGTAAGTAAATTTCGAGGACGAAATTTCAATAAGGTGGGTAGAGTTGTAACGCCCCAAAATCCATAGGACCACGTATATGAATCTTATTTATTTCAAGAGTCAAAATGACAATTTAAATGTTAGCATAAGCTATTTTATGAAAGTTGATATTATTGATTTCAGAATTGAGGTACGACGCAGCTAGTTCCAGCAGACGTCACTCCAAGCGCAATGCACGAGCAAATTTTAGAAACTTGTTTAAATGACCTTAAGGAGGACAAAATGATTTCTTTTTAAAAGGGTTTGGTAGATTTGAAAATTGAATATTGAGAGGGAAATTTTACTAAATTCATAACTTTAGGTAAGGTGTGTCATGCTTGATGATAACACCTCATTTGCCACTAATCCCTCCCATATAAATACCTGTTACGAAGGAAAAGTTCATTTTCACTTGCAAATAGAAAACTCTTTTGTGTTCTCTCAAATATTTTAAAAGAAACTCGCTGTGGTTGCTTGAGGAGGAGGAACTCTGCAGGAACCTACTGCCGTTGTAAAGCTCAAGTTCAAAGGCAAGTAAAAGCTGATCCTTGCTACACCATTTTAAAGCATATATTGATCTTCAATATATGTTTGCTTGCCTGTATGTTAAAGATATGTTTAAGTCCATGTTTACGTGTGTTCAAAGAAGATTTACGTATGTTTAAGAAAGACAGATTGGGTTCAAAATATATGTTTTCTGCAGTTTTCCAGAATGTTTTAAGAACGATTGAAAATGTTTAAAGATACTGAGGAGTTCAGATTTGAGTTATGTATGTTCATGAATGTTCTTCTTTCTGGTGAATGGTAACATATGAACTGGACTCTATGTAATTGGTGAGGCTAGTCGAATCGGAATCTAAGTCTGGTTTGATAGGCAGAACTGGTATCGTAGATGTCGTTTGTGATGTTGCAGCACCAAGTTGTTATTCAGACTTTGTTTCCTATGTTAGCGATAAATATCATGTTTAAATTCAGCAGTTTTCTATTCCTAGCTGGTGTTTTCGTCTACACATCAGATTTTGGTTCAGAGGTTGCAGCACCAAGTTGTATTCAGACTTTGTTTCCTATGTTAGCGATAAATATCATGTTTAAATCAGCAGTTTTCATTCCAGCTGGTGTTTTCGCTACACATCAGATTTTGGTCAGATTTCACAATATTAAATACTTCACTGCTGAGTCGCTTGTGATTATTCATTGACATCTGAGTTGACCAACTTAGTTGCGTTGACATCTGCTGTTTGATTCCTAAACACGATTCCATTAGATACATCTGTTTCTCTTTCTAAAACACTATTCCTGCGTTGACATCTGAGTTGACCAGTGACATCTGTTTCATTGTTAGCAATGTATTTTCCTAGTCAGACTTCTGTTTAGCACTAACGATACAGTTTCTTTGTCACATATGTTTCGACGTTAGCTTATACTGTTTCGAGAGTAGAATCTGTTTCCATAATCGAAATCTGTTTTTCTTTCCAATACAGTTCCTTTAGAGAAATCTGTTCGCATTTCAGCGATCATTTTCCTGTAGTCAAATCTGATACTCAGTAAGTTTTAAAATGGGAAGCAAGTTTTAAAAGAAACGAACCCAGTGAGATTTCAAAGGAGATTTCAAAGATGATTTCGAAAGAAAAGAGTTTAAGGAACGAAAAGTTTATTTTAAAGGATTTATGGCGTAGATAACAGACGATCATAAGGAAGGGTGAGTGCCTGGCTGACAAACCAGTGTGCCCCTTCAACAGTAGGAAGGATCAGGATTACGGATTGACGGATCTGTATACACCTTCACAATGAGCTTTATGCTAAGAACTGATAACAGAAGTCATTTGATCAAGTGAATATGGACCTAAGGAGAGCTTCTAAGCCATAAATCATAAAGTACAAAGAAATTAAATGATGGGATCTGGGTTATTGTCCCTGCATCCAAGCTATGAAAGAAAGTTTAAGATGTTTGCGAAAGAATGTTTATGTTTAAGTGAAGTTCCTTTAAACTCAGTTATGTAAATGTTCATATGTCTGCCTACGTTAAATGACTTTGTTATTACTCAAATTTTACTTGCTGAACCCCTAGGCTCATTAGTTTTTAAAATGGTGCAGGTGAGACAGTTAAGGGACAAGCGGAAGGTGGAGGCTAAGACAGCTGGGTGGTGAAGTGTTTATCTATGGGCATCATTTCCGTGTCTTAGATGTTGTTGTATTATCGAAAATATAGTTAAAATGAGCTTATGAGTTCAGAAGGGGGGGGTTGAATGAACTCCTATCGATTTTTTATTTTCGATACCTTAAAACAGTTTTACAAGCCTTCGCTTAACTCAGATCTGAGTGACCAGATATGAGGTTCTCAGTCTAAAACTGTTTTCTCGACTAACCAAAATTGTGCGGAAGGAAGTCGATTAAACAGTGAACAATTTTGTAAAATAAATACGATGCAATAAGTAAAAGTGCAAGGTTCAGAATTTGTTTCTGGAAGTTCGTATCTGAAGATCCTACGTCTTCTCTTCTTCCTTTTCAGGAAGGTTCCACCAGAAGAATTTGATGTACACAACCTCTGTCTACACCCGATCACTGACTCTCACTCCAAGTGAACTCCTAGCAACTTCTACACATGCAGATCACACTGCTGGGTTACAATCAACGTAATATTCAAACTGCTTCACAGAGCACGTTCGTTACAGACTCAAATCAGAATATACAATGAACACAATATTGTTGAGTACTGTAAATCTTCTGGTTTCTATACTGCTTCACAGAGCACGTTCGTTACAGACTCAAATCAGAATATACAATGAACACAATATTGTTGAGTACTGTAAATCTTCTGGTTTCTATACAATGAAACATGATTACAAAAGTAAACCAGAAGATATCTTGAAGATTTATCTAAAAAAGAACTTGAACGAAAATGTTCTTCGAGATTGAACACTGGGACTTAGAGAATTTTTGAGCGTTTGAAAATTCCCAATGAGCGTAAGAATGTCTGAGAGCAAGAGCGAGAGAATCAGAGAGTTTTTCTTTTCAAAAATCACCTAGAGCTTCTTCGTTTGAATTCTCCAGCTATTTATACTCTCTCATCTTCAACGGTCATTAATGAGTCAGTAGACACAACCTTTGCTTGCATATCTTCATTGTATCACCGCATTAAATGCTCCATTAATGCTATGCAAAAGGTTGTCGGCGCTTGTCAGAGCTGAGTTGACTTATATACCAAAGGAGGTAAACATCGGTTGTACCAACTCTGCGTACTGTGCAACTATACTCAAAGTAGCTCTGATCTTGTTTCTTCAATTCAAATTGTCTAACAAGCTTTATTGCTTAAATAGTGACCGTTGATTTCTCTCAAATAATCAACTGATAACATCTGAAAAATTCGAAACTTGCAACTGTTTCAACACTGAATTCTGAGATCTACTCTCTTTACCTTTTCGAAAATTCTCTTTCGATCAATACTCTCCGCCAGATCTGAAATCTTATATCCTTTACAAATATATTTCCCCTTTTTGTAGAATCGTAAATATACCAGATCTGAATCCTTGGGGATAACTGTTCTGATCTGAATTCCATTCCCGTAATCTAACAAATAGTAACTGAAAATACTCTGAAAAGATTTTGCTCAAAACTGAGTCCGTTCTCATCTGATAAGCTCTGATATGAAATATACCTTTTGATCAAATAAAATTGGACCTGTTACCGTAGCCTCTGAATCAAATCTGATACCTTCTGATCTGAAGTCCTTAACCCGATAACTAAAATAACCCGAATACCCAAATCTGATATACTCTGAAACTAATACACTCGAATCTGGGTTGCTCTGTTCTGATCTGAAACTGAATATACTGTTCCAAAATCTCTCAGATCTGAATATTATTCTGATAACTGAGATCTGATGAAAAAAAAACTATTCCTGAATATTAACAGTCCAGATCTGAAATACTTCCTTCTCTTTTGCGAATACTTAACATTCAGATCTTAATCTTACGTTCAGTTCTTAGCCTTGTTTTTGTTATCACCAAAACTTATAAATTAATCTTAACAGCTTTGGACCAGATCACGCAGAACAACACACGGACCCTTCCCTCACCGCAAAGTCGTCACAGTTTGCGATGGTCAACTCAGCTTATGGCAGTCAACGCAGATCACGACGGTCAACACAGCTTGCGACCACTAACAGCTTGCGACCTGATGTAGCTCGCAGCCTGACTACTTGCAAATAGCTCACGATCTGTCTGCTTGAAACCAGATCGCTTTGTGATCTGATAGATTTCATTTACATTTCCCAACATCCCCACATGAATGAAATCAATTCACATGTTCTGACTCGTTTGAAAGTTCTTGGAAAATTATTATTGCATCAGGATAGGTAGCGTTTGGCCTTGAAATTTCCTAAGTAACATACCATCGGATTACTAGTTAGGTAGTGACACGATGTCTTGAACTAGCCAATCGTTTGTGTAAATCAAGACAATGGTACTTACACAATAAAACATATTTTGTTCTCATGGTTGTGTCTTTTTCGGCCATGGATCATATCTTAGATTCATAAGTGTGTTTTCATTTGAAGCGGCCGTTACTTATCACTTATATAGGTGATCTGCTATCGAGGGTATCCTGCCATACCCTACCTTTTAGGTATATGAATCATTAAAAGCAAGCTTAAACTCTCCACATGTTGCAGGTATGTCTTATATGGATTTTACA
This sequence comes from Dorcoceras hygrometricum, assembly GCA_001598015.1. Lineage (NCBI taxonomy): Eukaryota > Viridiplantae > Streptophyta > Magnoliopsida > Lamiales > Gesneriaceae > Dorcoceras > Dorcoceras hygrometricum. Next base: position 8,988 of record KQ989134.1, on the reverse strand, counting down.
GGAATGAGACTTTACAGGTTTCAAGTATTCGAACAAATGTTTAAAACTTAGTTGTCCCTTTGAACCAAGGTCTTGGGATCTCCAATTCTCAAGGTTGGGTTACCGCTATAACATTTTATTTTGTGGATTTTAATCCCATTAATTTCATCAGTTTGTACATTTGATCTCTATTTATACTTTTCGTAAGCAGATCCGCTAGGTTTTCCTTTGACCTTATGTAGTCAACCGAAATAACCCCATCAGAGATCAATTGTCTAATGGTGTTGTGTCTTCGACGAATATTTCGAGACTTACTATTGTACATACTGCTTTGTGCTCTTCCTATTGTTGATTTTCTATCACAATGAATGACAATAGAAGGAACTGGCTTATTCCAACTAGGAATATCTTCAAGGAAGTTTCTTAGCCACTCGGCTTCTTCCCCTGCTTTATATAAGGCAATAAACTCTGATTCCATCGTTGATCGAGCTATACACGTTTGCTTAGATGATTTACAAGACATTGCTCTCCCACATATAGTGAACACGTATCCACTAGTGGATTCTTTTGTGTCTGATATCCAAAGCATCACAATAGCCTTCTAAAACTGCTGGATATTTTGTATACAGTAAACTTTAGTTTGATGTATACCTTAAATATCCAATTACTCTTGTTAAGGCTTTCCATTGATCTTTACTTGGATTGCTCGTGAGCCTACTCAACTTGTTGACAATGTGTGCAAGGTCTGGGCGAGTACAATTTGTTAGAAGTATTAAACTCCCTATTACCCTTGCATATTCAAGTTGAGAGACAGGTTTCACCATGATTCTTTGCTAGGTGAAAACCCAAATCCATCTGTGTTCTAGCAGGACGACTCATCAAAGTACTGAATCGTTCAAGTATTTTTCAACATAATGGGTTTGTGATAGAACAATACCTTCTGGTGTTCTAGAGATCTTGATCCCTAGTATAAAATCACACAGACCCAAACCTTTGGTATCGAAATGTTTTTCAACATTTACTTAGTATTAATAATCAACTTATGATTATTGCCCATGATTAACATGTCATCAACGTAAATGCTCACAATTACATACAAACTTGCAGTACCTTTGATGTAGACACATTTGTCACACTCGTTGATCTTGAATCCATTTGACTCTATCGTAGAGTCAAAATTTTCATGCCATTGTTTTGGCGTTTATTTTAGTCCATATAGTGAATTAACAAGTTTACATACTTTTTTTTCTTGTCCAAGTACAACAAACCCTTCGGGTTGTTCCATATAAATTTCTTCATCGAGTTCTTCATTCCAAAATGCAGTCTTTACATCCATTTGATGAATCTCAAGGTCATGCAAAGATGCAATAGCGATGAGAACACGAATATATGTAATTCTGGTGACTTGAGAATACGTGTCGAAGAAGTCATACCCTTCCTTTTGTCTAAAACCCTTAGCAACCAAACGAGCCTTGTAATTGTCTATAGATCCATCTTCTTTATGTTTCCTTTTAAAGATCCATTTGCATCCTAAAGGTTTTTAACCCGGGGGAAGATCAGTTAACTTCCAGGTGTGGTTTATGCATGATTAAATCTATTTCATCTTGTATAGCTTCTTTCCAGAAAGGTGCTTCCGGATTAGACAAGGCTTCCTGAATGGTTCGAGGTTCATAATCTAACATATATGTTAAGAACTCAAAACCAACGGAGTCACAGTCTGTTGGATCTGTTTATACAGATCAAAATCTAAGTTTTGATTAACACAAAATCTGCTTATATTTGACTAACGACTTTTGTGCAATGTGCAGTGCACTTGATTGAAGAAACATGGAATGTTCAAGCTGGAACAGTGAGAGGATGCCCAAGCTTGTCGAGCAAAGAACATCTAAGTTGGAACGGTGAGGGTACACCCAAGCTGGTCCAACATGGGATGCTATGCAGGTTATGCAAGAATCCAGAGTGCAGGAAGCATCAAGCTGGTTCACCAGCTTGATAGAAGAACAGAGTTCAAGCTCAAAGAGATGAAGTTTAGAACGGCTCAAGAGCAGATCAAGTGCAGCGTACAAGTGAGGTATTCAAGTGCGGAGCCGAGATGTTTTGGTGAGAATAAAGACGAGCTCGAGGTAAACTCCCACTATTGGAGCAGAGGAAGAATATGTACGCAAGGGGTACTCGATCAGTCTCAATTGAGCCAAGCTGGGATGGAAATATGCGAGCTGGATGGGCATACTGCCACGGCTCATCACTGATCCTGAAGAACTTTGAAGCAGACCAGCTTAGAGAACAGCTCAAATGAAGAGTCTGCCCAGATGTAGGGGGCAGATTAAAGACCAGCTGGTTAAGGATAAACCAGCTGGACAAGATGTTCAAGAGCAGATCAAGGAAGTAGGGACTCTATCTAGCAAAGACATGAACAGTCATAAAATGGGGAAGAAATTTGCTATATAGAGGAACTCTAAGCTCTGAAGATGATGAAGATCAGCTCAAGAGCAGTTGCGATAAAGAGCAGACAAGAAGAGAAGAAGAGAGCTTTGAACAGCTCGAAGTAAAGACCAGATCAGCACAAGCCAGAACGGAGTTAAGCTGTTAAACTAATAAAGGACAAACCAGTTCGGATAGCATGACAGATGCTATCAAATCTACGAGCAAAGCGATTTGAATACAAGACTATACAAATATTGCTTTTCAGTATTCAAATTGATTTGCTTGTATCGTCTTCTCAAAGTATAGTTCTCACGTGCTTAAAGTGAAGATAAAGCCTGCAACACATTTAAAGACAAAGGACGCAAAGTACAACAGTGTCAGAAGACTTTCAACGGCTACAATTTTGTGTAACAAATTAAAATCCACGTCAGGCTATAAATAACAAAGAGCAGAGCACAAGCAGAGCACGCGCGAACAACAAAGAGAGAGTGAGGCGCACATAACAGAAGAAGAGCGTAGAGAGAAGAGCGAAGTGTTGTGCAAATCAGAAATGTTAAACACCAGCACGCACAACACAAGCTCTGGAAAGACATTGGTAAAACCAGCTCGGACAGGATCACTTCCCAGTGTGTGAGATTTTATCCTTGAGAGATTGTGCGTACACTGTAAATCTCACACACGATTTACTCATAGATTCGAGAGTTGAGAAAAACAGAAAAATGAGTGAATCAAATATAAAAATCTCCATTGTAGTCTTTGGACAGAGATGTTAAACAAGTCTAGTTGTGTTTCGCACTGAGACGTTAGAAGTGTATGTAGCCTTTAGTGAGAGTAGATGCCCAACTAGCCAACTTGTGGCGTGTGGGTTTTATTGACTCTTTGTATAACAATCTTTATTTATGAAATTCGCATTTCTTTTATGGCATTCTTTATTTTCATTATGTTATAATGTTAAAAACTGTGTTGGATAAAGACCTAGAATGCACCATAGTGTATGTTAGATGTGATAGTGGATATGATGGCTATCATGAAACACATCTAATAGTCACTGTGTATTCTAAACTCGTTCCTAGTCGATTGGGACGTCAAAATGAGGATAAGGCCGCACGAGCTTGAGACTAGCATCTGCGATGTGAAGTACCATGTTTAATTGGTAGGGAACATTGTGATGTTCTGAGCATACAGATGGATAGTGACCTGGTGATCTATTGAACTACCCTCGTTCGGACTTTCCAAGTGGTTACCATTTGTCGAGTGGATAAGTCCGATGTCTTGGTTGTACTGATTAGTCCTCACTACTCAAAACGTCATTGAGACTCTACATGATAGGTACCTCACTTTGACCCGTTTACCGACTCAGTTGGGGTCATTAGGTGGCGGGATTGGGAGAGGTCCCGATGCATGTAGGAGTCGATGCTTCGTCGCCGCTCGCTTTTATGCATGGATGTCCTATGCTATCTGAGGAGGTAATAGTGTGATAAATCTCTGGCCAGAGTACTAGATGTGTTTTAGGTAAATTGATTTACCTAGTAACACACGCGATGTCACTATTGGATCTCCAAGATGTATGCATAGCTATTGGATCTCTATCGACTCTCGATATACCAATGGTCGTTGATCTGATCGGGATATATGTGTTGAAAGGACCGTACTGTACGCTAACCATGACCGAATGGTTCTTGCAGGCACAATCAGTGATACCTAGGGGATCATGGGGCGATGTTGTTAGGCGCTTTACCATGATCCGATGGGTAAGTCCGAAACTGTGATTTCGGAGTCGCAATGGTTGTGAGCCCACGGCTAGCTGTATCCCTGAACCATTGAGGGTCACAAAAGTACTGGATTCACGATCGTCGTCGAGGATTCACCGCTCGCTTTTATGCATGGATGTTATGCTATCTGAGGAGGTAATAGTGTGATAAATCTCTGGCCAGAGTACTAGATGTGTTTTAGGTAAATGGATTTACCTAGTAACACACGCGATGTCACTATTGGATCTCCAAGATGTATGCATAGCTATTGGATCTCTATCGACTCTCGATATACCAATGGTCGTTGATCTGATCGGGATATATGTGTTGAAAGGACCGTACTGTACGCTAACCATGACCGAATGGTTCTTGCAGGCACTATCAGTGATACCTAGGGGATCATGGGGCGATGTTGTTAGGCGCTTTACCATGATCCGATGGGTAAGTCCGAAACTGTGATTTCGAAGTCGCAATGGTTGTGAGCCCACGGCTAGCTGTATCCCTGAACCATTGAGGGTCACACAAGTACTGGATTCACGATTCCCGCACGGAAATTGAGCTCAATGTGTTGAGCATAGGAGGAGGAATTTAGGGAGTGCGACTTCCTAAAAGTCAACAGGGGTCAAATTGCGATTTCCCATAGTTGAGGGGCTAAACTGCAATTTTGGACTAGGTGGTCTAAAAAATTGTTTTCGCATCATAATACTCAGTTTTGGAAACTGTGTAGATTGGTCCGATCAGATCATCGATCGGAGTTATGATGAAGCCACGGTGATGGAAATGAACCGAATGTTCATATGGACCTGGGCCTGTCCAAGCCCATCACTATGTTAGAGTAGATGCCCAACTAGCCAACTTTTGGTGTGTGGGTTTTATAAACTTTTGTGTATAACGATCTTTATTTATGAAATACGCATTTCTTTATGGCATTCTTTATTTTCATTATGATTATAATGTTAACAATTGTGTTGGATAAAGACCTAGAATGCACCATAGTGTATGTTAGATGTGATAGTGGATGTGATGGCTGTCATGAAACACATCTAATAGTCACTGTGTATTCTGAACACGTTCCTAGTCGATTGGGCCGTCAAAACGAGGATAAGGCCGCCCGAGCTTGAGACTAGCATCTGCGATGTGAAGTACCATGTTTCATTGGTAGGGAACATTGTGATGTTCTGAGCATGCAAATGGATAGTGACCTGGTGATCTATCGAACTACCCTTGTTCGAACTTTCCAAGTGGTTACCATTTGTCGAGTGGATAAGTC
>KQ989133.1:10317-26099 GCA_001598015.1 Dorcoceras hygrometricum | reverse complement strand
CGAATGACTAAGAATATGTTCATGGTCTATGGGGGTGGGACTAAGAATATGTTCATGGTCTATGGGGGTGGGACTAAGAATATGTTCATGGTCTATGGGGGTGGGACTAAGAATATGTTCATGGTCTATGGGGGTGGGACTAAGAATATGTTCATGGTCTATGGGGGTGGGACTAAGAATATGTTCATGGTCTATGGGGGTGGGACTAAGAATATGTTCATGAAGTACTTATGAAGGACTAAGAATATGTTCATGGTCTATGGGGGTGGTGAACTGAAACTGGAAGGCTACACTGATTCTAGCTTCCAGTGTGACGTGGATGATTCGAAATCAACCTCTGGATTTGTATTCATGCTCAATGGTGGTGCTGTCTCTTGGAAGAGTTCCAAGCAAGACACCATCGCGGATTCAACCACTGAGGCTGAGTACATTGCAGCATCAGCTGCTGCTAAGGAGGCCGTTTGGATAAGGAATTTCGTCCAAGAGTTGGGCGTCATTCCTAATGGAGTTGGTCCAGTCCCGGTGTACTGCGACAACACGGGTGCCGTTGCGCAAGCAAAGGAGCCCAGGTCTCACCAAAGATCCAAACACATACTGAGGAAATACCACATAATCCGGGATATTGTGTCTAGAGGTGACATAGCAGTTGAGAGAGTCGCCTCTGCGGACAACGTTGCTGATCCACTTACAAAGCCCTTGCCAGGACCCTTGTTTGAAAAACATCACGAAACAATGGGACTGCGTCTGATGAGTAGTTGGCTTTAGGGCAAGTGGGAGATTGTTAGAGTAGATGCCCAACTAGCCAACTTGTGGCGTGAAGGTTTATAGACTCTTGTATATGACAATATTTATATATGATATTCGCATTTATCCATATGGAATTCTTTACTTTCATTGTGTGTATGATGATTTACAATTGCGTTGAGTAAAGACCTAGAATACACTAAAGTGTATGTTAGATGTGATAGTGGGTATGACGGCTATCATGAAACACATCTAATAGTCGCTGTGTATTCTGAACATGTTCCTAGTCGATTGGGCAGTCAAAATGAGGATAAGGCCGCCCGAGTTCGAGACTAGTATCTGCGATGCGTAGTACCATGTTTCATTGGTATTGACAATAAAATGCATCTGCTGATGAACAGTGAACTGCTGGAAATTTACTAGGAAATGCGTCTGCTGAATTTTTGGAAGACAACGCAACTGCTGAATTCTAACGAAGGAATGCAGCTGCTGAATTAGTTCAATAGGAATGAACCTGCTGGTGTTAACAAAGAAATACACCTGCTGGTTTCTGGCCAGAGTACTAGAAGTGTTTTAGGTAAATGTGTTTACCTAGTTACACTCGCAATGTCACTATTCGATCTCCAAGATGTATGCATAGCTATCGGATCTACAGCGACTCTCGATTTACCAATGGTCGTTGATCTGATCGGGATATATGAATTGAAAGGACCGTACTTTACGCTAACCACGACCAACTGGTTCTTGCAGGCACTATCAGTGATACCTAGGGGATCATGGGGCGATGTTGCTAGACGCTCTTACCATGATCCGTTGGGCAAGTCCGGAATTGTGATTCCGGAGCCACAATGGTTGTGGGCCCACGGCTAGCTGTATCCCTGAACCATTGAGGGTCACACAAGTACTGGATTCGAGATTCCCGCACGGATACTCAGCTCAATGTGTTGAGCATACAAAGAGGATTTTGGGGAGTGCGACTTCCCAAAAGTCAACTCGGGTCAAATCGAGATTTCCCGACGTTGAGGGGCAAAACGGTCATTTTGCATTGGGGTTTTGAAAAATGGTTTTTCAGATCATAGTATTCAGTTTTGGAAACTGAGTCGATCGGTCTGATCTGATCGGCGATCGGAGTTACGATGAAGTCACAGTGGTGGGGATGAATCGAAGTTTCACCCATTGGACTCGGGCCCGTTGGGCCGGTACAATCCCACCACAAGTATATTTAATTAGACAAGACTCCATTAACTACACACTTAAGCAAAACCCTAAACCTAATAGCTAGAGTAGCCGCCCCCCCTCTCTCTCAAAGAGCCGCCGCCCGCCGCCGCCGCCTCTTCGCCGAAATTTGTTCCGGCCAAATTTGACGAGGAGAATCCGTCGGCTCAGATCTCGTCAGCTCTTCTAGTGCAGGCTGACGAAGGAATCTAGTCTCCGATCGTGGACCTGATTGGCGTTATCTACCACAGTCTACCGTGAAGTGCCGTTTCTTTACGAAACCGGTCGGAGCCAGGCACGAGTTGCCAGCAAGGTAGTGATCTTGAACGCCCTATGAATGTCATAGAATTTGAATTGTTCATCGTATTGATCGTCTCCCGGCACATGTATTTTCTGTTCTTCCGCTGCCTAGTCGGGGGGCGTGATCCAGATCCCCAACAGATGCTAGTCTCAAGCTCGGGCGGCCTTATCCTCATTTTGACGGCCCAATCGACTAGGAACGAATTCAGAATGCACAGTGACTATTAGATGTGTTTCATGATAGCCATCATATCCACTATCACATCTAACATACACTACGGTGAATTCTAGGTCTTTATCCAACGCAATTGTTAACATTATATAACATAATGAAAATAAAGAATGCCATAAATAAATGCGTATTTCATAAATAAAGATTGTCATATACAAGAGTCTATAAAACCCACACGCCACAAGTTGGCTAGTTGGGCATCTACTCTAACACCTGGTAGCTGTTGTTATAAGAAAACTCAACTAAGGACAAGGAATTCTGCCAGCAACCACTGAAATCCAAAACAACTGCTCGCAGCATATCCTCTAAAATCTGAATGTTCCTCTCGAATTGACCATCTATCTGTGGATGATAGGCTGTACTCATAGCCAATCTCGAACCCATCGCTGCATGCAAGCTATTCCAAAATCGAGAAGTAAACCTCGGATCTCTATCAGACACTATCGAAACAGGCACTCCATGCAATATCACCACATGGTCAATGTACAGTCGCACCATCTTCTTCATCGAGCATCTCACATAATAGGGAATGAAATGGGATGACTTCGAGAGTCTATCAACAACAACCCAAACAACATCACATCCCCTACACGATCGAGGCAAATGCGTCACAAAATCCATGGCTATGTGCTCCCAGTTCCACTGAGGCACTTCTTACTCTGTAGCAATCCACCAGGTCTCATCCTCTCAGCCTTGACCTGTTTGCAATTCAAACATCGATCTAAAAATCCAGTGATATCATTCCTCATGCCTTCCCACCAAAATTGAGACTTCAGGGCATGATACATCTTCTTCTCGCCCGGATGCACACTGTAGCGACTACAATGAGCTTCATTCAAGATGGCTTCCTTCAAATCAATCAAATTCGGAACCACCAACCTACCTCGAAATCTCAAACATCCATCAGAAGCAACAGAAAAATCCTCAGACTGACCGTTCTGAGTCTTAATCTTCAACTCATGGACATACAGATCTAAAAATCCAGTGATATCATTCCTCATGCCTTCCCACCAAAATTGAGACTTCAGGGCATGATACATCTTCTTCTCGCCCGGATGCACACTGTAGCGACTACAATGAGCTTCATTCAAGATGGCTTCCTTCAAATCAATCAAATTCGGAACCACCAACCTACCTCGAAATCTCAAACATCCATCAGAAGCAACAGAAAAATCCTCAGACTGACCGTTCTGAGTCTTAATCTTCAACTCATGGACATACAGATCAGTCCTCTGTGCTGCTCTAATGTCTGCTAAAATCTGTGGCTCAACCTGAAAAGAAGAAACCACGAAGAAATGATCACCTGACTGAAAACGCCATCTGGAAGTCCCCAAATCCTCATGGACTTTGGATATACTCATCGACGTCAAAATCGCAGGTTGGGCTTTCCTACTCAAAGCATCGGCCACCAACTTCATCCGCCCAGGATGATACTGAATCTCACACTCAAAATCCTTCAGCAACTCCATCCAGCGGCTTTGCCTCATATTCAAATCTGACTGCGTGAAAATATACGTCAAACTCTTGTGATCGGTGTATACCACAAATTGTTCACCATACAAATAGTGACGTCAAATATTCAAGGCAAACACTATCGCAACCAACTCCAAATCATGAACGCGGTATCTCGTCTCATGGGGCTTCAACTGTCGAGACGCATAAGCTATCACACACCCGTTCTGCATCAACACGCATCCCAAACCACTCAGAGAGGCATCAGAGCAAACTACAAAACCTCCAGAACGTGAAGGCAAAGCTAACACAGGAGCAGTAGTCAACTTCTCCTTAAGAAACTGGAAACTCGACTCACACTCTTCAGTCCAAACAAACATTCTATCCTTCTGGGTCAACTGAGTCATCGGCCTAGCTATCGAAGAGAACTTCTCGATAAAGTGCCTATAATAGCCAGCCAAACCCAAGAAACTACAGATCTGAGTCACACTCCTAGGTCACTCCCAGTTAAGAACTGCTTCGACCTTATTCGGATCCACGGAAATCGCTGAAATGACATGACCCAAAAAGACAACTCTATCCAGCCAGAATTCACACTTGCTGAACTTCGCATACAACTGTGAGTCTCTCAGTTTCTGCAAAACCAATCTCAAGTGCTCTTTATGCTCTCTGAAGTTCCTCGAATACACGAGGATGTCATCTATGAAGACAATCACAAAACGAAAGATGTACTCACTGAAGACGCGATTCGTCAAATCCATGAAGACAGCAGGAGCATTCGTGTAACGCCCCAAAATCCATAGGACTACGTATATGAATCTTGTTTATTTTCATTGGGTCAAAATGACAATTTAATTGTTGGCAAAATCTGATTTTTATTGATTTCAGAAAATAAGATGCGTCGCGGCTGGTTCCACCAGATGACTCCAAGAGCGATACATGAGCAGGTTTAAATCGATTGATAATATCTTTAAGGAGGACAAATGATTTCTTTTGAAAAGGGTTTGGTGTTTTACAAATTTAAAATGAGATAAAAGGGAATTTTACTAAAATTTCACAACTTGGTTGAAGTGTGTCATGCTTTGTAAACATAGCACCTTCCCACTAATCCCTTCCATATTTAAACTTGTTTTGAAAGCAAGATCATTATCATTTGCGAAGAAAATCTTTAGTATTCTTCAAAATAAAATACAGAGAAGTTCGTGTGTTGCTCAGGGAGAAGATTCTGTCGGAATTAACCACGGTTCCAAAGCTTTGTTAAGGCAAGTAAAAGCTGATCCTTTGCTACACCATTTAAAGCATATATTGATTTTATTCATTTTATGGATCTGCTTGCCTGTATGTTATAGTATGTTGAATTTCATGTTTAAAATGAATTAAGCATGTTCAAGGAAGGAAAGATTGGGTTCAAAATGATGTTTTTATGCTTCCAAGTGTTTTCCAGAAAAATATGGATACTGAGGATTCGAGTTTGATTCAAGTATGTTCATGAATGTTCTTCCTTTAGGTGAATGGTATCATTGGAATTTGATGCTATGTAATCGGATGTTGTTAGTCGAATCAGTATAAAGTCTTGTTTGATAGATAACAGCTGATAGCGTAGCTGTCATTTTGATGTTGCAACACCAAATTTAAAGTCAGCTTTTGGTTTCGAGAAATTCTCACATCAGCTGTTGTCAGCTTTGCATTTGTTTATCTGCTGTTGGTTTTATTGTTCATCAGCTGTTAGTTTTATTGTTCATCAGCTGTTGGTTTGTTCATCAGCTGTTGCATTGTATCGTTGTATTCAGTCGTTGCACTGTTCTTACGTCTGTTTGTTGTGAAAACGACATCATTTGGAGTCATGTCTGATAACAGATATTCTTACGTCTGTTTATTCTTATTATCAGACTTTCTTACGTCAGCTTCTTAAAGAAAACGACATCGTTTTACACTTATTCCCGAGTCGCGTTGTTAGCGATTATTGTTGCGACTGGTTCAAACTAACGACGTCGTTTCCTTAAGTTACAACTGGTAGCAAATATTCTTACGTCATCATGTTTGTTTCCTACTTCAACGACATCGTTTCATTTACTACGTCTCTTTCAAATGTTAACAGATATTCTTGCATCTGTTTTACGATAAACGTGAACAGTGAAGATCTGTTTTGTTTCAAAGTATTGTTCACTTTGTTACGACTGATTTCATTTCAGCGGTAAGTTCCCAACAGTCAAATTCGATACTCAGTAAAGTTTAAAATGGGAAGCGAGAGTTTTAAATGATGGAACCCGATGATGTTTAAAGAGATTTCAAAGAAAGAAAGGATGTTAAAGGAACAAAAGTTATTTTAAGGTTTATGGCATAGTTAACAGACGGTCACAAGGAGAAGGGTGAGTAGTCGTCCAGATGTCGGCTGCCCTTTCATATGAGCTATATGGTAAAACTGATATCGGAAGCCATTTTGATCAAAGTGCAACACGAACCTAAGGAGAGCTTCTAAGAAATAAATCTAAAGAAAATGATATTGATGATGTTGAGATCTGGACTATTATCCCTTATCTCCAAGTTATGGAAGAAAGAAATGTTTATGAAACGTTTATGTATTGATGATTCCTTTAACTTAAGTTTTGTATGTTCAGATGTCTGCCTACGTTAAATGAAATTGTTATTACTCAGGTTTTGCTTGTTGAGCCCCTAGGCTCATTAGCTTTTAAAATGGTGCAGGTTCGACAACTGAGGAGCGAACGGGAGGTGAAACTTGAATCAGCTGCTGGGTGGTGTGTGTTTGTCAATGGCCAGAGTTTCCCGTGTCAAGTCTGATGTTATTTTATCTTTTGTAAAGACTGTATTAAATCAGTTGCAACAGTAGTAGTTCATATAGAATATCAGCTGTTGTACACCGCAATTGCAATATATATAATAGAATTTGTTTACCGCAAATGTTTTCAGTAGTTGGCGCGCAAGAGAGTGTCTGTCAGCTTTTGATTGAGTTCGTGTTTCATTCTTTTAAGTTATAAGAAATACAGCTTATAACAAATTGTCTTTCAGCCCTTCTTTTATTCGAAAATTTTTATTTCACACCAAATTTCGTGACCCCGTGGGTTCGGGTGTCACAACATGGTATCAGAGCAACGTTCCTGAGATAAACACACGCATCGTCAGCTGAATCAGAGTTCATCGTCCGTTCCTCTAAGTTGTGAGTTTATTTTCAGAGCATTGTCTTTAAACTATTTAGCATGTTCTGATATATATATGTGGTGGATTACGGGCTATAGTATATAAGATGTCAGGAAGAGGAAGAGGTAGAAGGAATATTCCCCTAGAAGAAACCAATACTGACAATAATGCTAATATCACACAACTTCTGAGACTGCTGGTAGAACAAAACAGCAGAGGTAATGGGCAATCTCCCAACAGCCGAGGACCTAGTAATGATGATCCTCAAGAAACGTTCAGGCGACAAAAGCCAAAGGAGTTAAGTGGTACTACTGATCCACTTATTGCTGAAAGCTGGATCAAATCAATGGATGTTATCTTTGAGTACCTCCAGATGTCTGATTTAGATAGGCCTAGGTGCGCTATCTACATGTTAAGAGAGGACGCCATGATTTGGTGGGAAGGAGTCAAATTGTCTGTAGATTTGATAAATCTCACTTGGGCAGATTTCAAACAAGTATTCTTTGAGAAATACTTTACAGCTGGTAAGAGGTCCGAATTGAAAAAGGAATTTTTGACCCTTAAGCAAGGAAGTTTAACCGTACAGGAATATGTGCAGAAGTTTGAAAGAGGGTGTTATTTTGTGCCATTAATAGGAAATGGCCCAGAGGAGAAGCTGAGTCATTTCATGGAGGGATTGAAGCCTATGTTCAAAATGAATGTTAGGCTATCTGTGCCAAGACCTATCGAGAAGCAGTGGATAGAGCCCTGCAAATTGAAAGGGATTGGAAAGATGTCGATGAGGAAAGGCAACAGAAAAGACAGGCCTTTCAGCAGAAGGACCAGAGGCCGTTCAAGAAACAAAACAAGAACCAGCAGAGGCCTCAGGAGCATAATCCTCTGCCGATTCAACCTATTAGCTCTGTTCCTGCTGGTAATAATAGGCTAGAATGTCCTAAATGCCACAAGAATCATCCTGGACAATGCAGACTTGGACAAAATGTCTGCTATAAATGTGGAATGCCGGGACATATTTTGAAATATTGTCCAAAATCAAAGCAATTGGTGACCAGCAGAGCCTTTGTAATGACAACTGATCAAGCAAATCCAGACTCGACAATAGTTACGGGTGAGATTATGATTGCTGAATTACCTTCCATGGCTTTAATAGATTCAGGAGCCACTCTTTCATTTATAGCTGCTGAATTTGCTAAGAAATTGCCCATCAAGCCCGACCAGGTAGCTGTAGGTTTCTGTGTATCAGTACCGTCAGGAGAATAATTGATATCTCACGATGTATTTAGGAGCTTAGAACTTAGTCTGCAAGGGCATCAGATTTCGGTTGAAATGATTGTTTTGCCGATACCTGAATTTGATATGATTTTGGGAATGGATTGGTTAACCAACTATGGGGTAGTAATTGATTTTAAGCTACGAACAGTAGTGGTTAACCCACCAGTAGGAAAATCATTTTGGTTTAAAGCCAAGCATGTTTGTAAGATTCCTCGAATAATATCATCTCTTAAGGCTCAACGTTGCTTGAGAAAAGGAGGAGTAGGATTTCTGGTTAGTTTATCATCTTTAACCACAACCATTAGACCCCAGTTGTCAGATGTAGAAGTGGTAAGTGAGTTCTCCGAGGTTTTTCCAGAAGATATCCAGGGACTACCACCTGACAGAGAGCTGGAATTTTCCATTGATCTAATTCCAGGAGCTGCTCCAGTTTCTAGACCGCCTTATCGATTAGCTCCATCAGAAATGAAAGAACTGAAGGAACAGATACAAGATCTGTTGGAGAAAGGGTTTATCAGACCAAGTACTTCCCCCTGGGGAGCCCCAGTTTTATTTGTTAAGAAAAAGGATGGAAGTATGAGTCTATGTATAGATTACCAAGAGCTGAACAAAATGACTATTAAGAATAAGTATCCACTGCCTAGGATAGAAGATCTATTTGACCAGTTTAAAGGGTCCATAGTCTTTTCTATGATCGATTTAAGGTCTGGATACCATCAGCTAAATATTAAGGCACCAGATGTTTATAAAACAGCCTTTGAACTAGGTATGGCCACTATGAATTTCTAGTTATGCCATTTGGACTTACAAATGCTCCATTAGCTTTTATGGATTTAATGAATAGAGTCTTTCAACCATTTCTGGACCAGTTCGTAGTGGTATTTATTGATGATATCTTAGTATATTCTAAGACCAGATGCGAGCATGTTCAACATTTGAGAACAGTTCTCCAGATTTTGAGAGATAAGCAGCTTTTTGCAAAATTTAGCAAATGTGAATTCTGGTTGGAGAAAGTAGCGTTCTTAGGCCATATTATTTCTAAGGATGGAATAGAAGCCGACCCAGCTAAAGTAGAAGCTGTTCGCGATTGGCCAACACCAAAGACTATTGCAGAGATAAGGAGTTTCTTGGGTTTAGCCGGATATTATAGGCGATTTATCCAAGGAATCTCTAAGATAGCTGTTCATTTGACTACGTTAACAAGAAAACAGGTGAAGTATAATTGGACAGTTGAATGTCAAAACAGTTTTGACAAGCTGAAGCAAGCGCTGATAGAGGCATCTGTGTTAACAATGCCATCTGATCAGGGAAAATTTGTAATTTATATAAACGCATCCAAAATGGGTTTAGGAGCTGTTTTGATGCAGGAGCGTAAAGTAATTTCATACACATCCGGACAACTGAAGGATCACGAGAGGAATTACCCAACACATGATTTGGAACTGGCAGCTGTTGTCTTTGCCCTCAAGATATGGAGACATTATCTCTACGGGGATAAGTGTGAAATATTTATAGATCACAAGAGTTTGAAATACTTCATTACCCAGAAAGAATTGAATATGAGGCAGAGGCGATGGCTGGAGCTGGTTAAGGATTACGACTGTACGATCAGCTATCACCCAGGAAAAGCAAATGTAGTAGCTGATGCGTTAAGTAGAAAATCTATGGGATTAGCTCAGCTGATTGTCCAGAAACCGTTGGCAGCTGATATTGAAAAGTTTGGACTTGAAATAGTGTCCAGCAGCAGTAATATGATTTTAGCAAACCTCTCAGTAAGATCAAATCTATTAGACCAAATTCGAGAGAACTGGTGGCCAGGAATGAAGAGGGATGTTGCCAGATTTGTAGCTGAATGTTTGACGTGTCAGCTGGTGAAGGCTGAACACCAGCGACCAGCTGGATTATTGAAGCCACTGCCCATCCCAGAATGGAAGTGAGAATGTATAGCGATGGACTTTGTAATGGGTTTACCCAGAACTGTTCAAGGACATAACTCCATCTGGGTTATAATTGATAGACTCACTAAGTCTTCTTTCTTACCAGTTAAAACAACATATGAGGTGAGCAGATACGCGGATTTGTATGTCAAGGAAATAGTGAGGCTACATGGTATTCCGATTTCCATTGTATCAGATAGGGATCCAAAGTTCATATCAGCTTTTTGGAAAAGTTTGCATAGAGGTATGGGTACTGTGAGGATTGAGAAATTCGAATAGTGATTAATCTGTTTCATAGGATTAGTCACGGGATTTTGGGTTGTCGAATTTCTCTAAGTGTTAGAAACCAGTCGCAGCAAAATTCAAGAGTCAACGGTACTGTAGCTCGTAGCTGGTGGAATTTAAATCAGTAGTTGCGATTGAAGAAGGAATCTGCTTGCAGTAGTTGCGCTTGGTGAGGTTGCTGCTGGCAGCAGGCGCGCAATTGCGAGAATGATCGAGGAAGCGACACGTGTTGGTCAACATTTTGGCGCTGACTGCTGGATTGTAGCGCTATCAGCTGTTGCGTTGTGAGGAATTGTCCCAGCTGAATGACCAGCTGCTGGTTTGATGAACCAGTCGTGGGAGCAACGCGACGTCGTTTTATTAAGTTGAAACGCAGCGTTTTGGGTATTTCTTCTGGTACCAGTAGCGAGGGATCTGTTGCGTGGTTTATCCAGTCGCTGGGTTGGTTAACTAGCTCTTGACAGATATGATGACGTGTCCTTTACGTCGTCGTTTTGAATTGTTTCGCGTAACCAGTCGCTGGTGGTTTTTGAAGGAATCTGTTACCAGCTTTTGGTTGCTTCGCAAGAGAAATCTGTTGTCAGCTGGTGGAACGCTGCGGCGTCGTTTTGTTTAGTTGGAACGGTGTCGTTTTGATGCTACTTTGTAAATGCAACGCCTGGTGGTTGCTGCTGGTTTTGTTAAGAGGAAATTATGGGTTCTGTTGAAAGCAACGACTGGTATCTGTTGTGAGATACCTACTGTTCACGACGTCTGGTTATTTTGAGAACAGCAGCAGTGGATTGAGAGATATATAGATAAGTGTTGATCAACACTTCGAATTATTCTAAACTCGATATTTCTTATCTCCATATCCAAACCCTCGTTTTAGCTACTGTTCACCGTGACTTTTCTCCGTCGATTGCCGCCGCTTCCCGTCGTTGTTTTGAGTGAACTTGGTGGCGCTGGATTCCTTGTGAGTAGATCTTCCGATTGTTACCCAATTGAGGCTGTCGAACGACCTTAGAGAGGATCACGAAGTTGCTGGTTTCTTCGTACAGTGGAATTTTATAGTTCTTCAGCTGGTTTCAGCTTCTGGGTAAGGAATTCCTACTGTTCTAAGCTTAGTATGGACTGTTAGTACTTTGTTTAGAGGTAGAACCGGATTCGAGTTCTTGGCCGTAGGAATTTGTATGTTGAGGTTCAGATTTGAGTTAGATATGAACTAATAATGAGATGCCTTGTACAGATTTCAGCTTCCAGGAACTTCGTTGTGGTTGGACGTGACCAGCGAAGGGTAGAATTGTGCAGGAAGAAATTGCCGTTCCTTGGTAATTATCTGTTGAGGTAGAATCAGCTGTTGAAGGTACGATTGAGCGTGATTTAACAGCTTCGAGCATAACCTGCTAGTATTGAAGTTATGAGTTTGGCTTCTATGGAATCTGTGATTATGTGAACTGCCTGAGCTACTGATTTGTATGCGCTATTTACATATTCTATGCATGTAGAAATCAGATATGTTTTCCTTGTCATTCATGCATACATCTTGAGCCAGAGTGATCGATTGATGACCCGAGATTAGAGCCACGTTGTGACTGGGCGAGTGATTTGGTGTGCCTGAAAAGCCCAACGCTATCATCGGAGTGGTGAGCGACTGACTTGTCATTTCGGAATACCACCGAGCTGTGATGGCTGACGGGCCGGAATATCACGGACCGATGATTCCATCGGTTGACTTACTGTGTGGGTTTATAGGCTCGACTGATTTTGATTTGCCAGTTGACTTACTGGTTGATATCCGATTTTCCTTGATAGCCTCATGCATCTCATGACTTTAGATACTGCATGTTTATGAGTTGCTATTTATTTTAGAGATCTTCGTACTGAGGCTTGACCTCGTATTTCTTTTCCTGCTTTGTGGTGCTTGGGTCTGTGTTACCCATTTGCAGGATCTTCAGGTAACCAGGCTGGACCGAGTGGAGGGCTAACTGGTCGATCCCCATTTCCTTGAGTCCCAGTCTATTTATTGTTAGAGTAGATGCCCAACTAGCCAACTTGTGGCGTGTGGGTTTATAGACTCTTGTATATGACAATCTTTATATATTATATTTGCATTTATTTATGGCATTCTTTACTTTCATTGTGTTGTATGATGATTAACAATTGCGTTGAGTAAAGACCTAGAATGCACTATAGTGTATGTTAGATGTGATAGTGGGTATGACGGCTATCATGAAACACATCTAATAGTCACTGTGTATTCTGAATTAGTTCCTAGTCGATTGGACCGTCAAAATGAGGATAAGGCCGCCCGAGCTCGAGACTAGTTATCTGCGATGCGAAGTACCAAGTTTCATGTGAGACCTGGATTTGTAATTTAGATTTATTGTTGGAATGAATCGATATATAGAGGTTTTAGATCTCTTTTCTGAGTGTTTGAGTTGCATTTTCGGGTTCCATTTTGTGTGTTGAACAATTCTGGAGATTTAGTATTTTTTTCGCATATTAGAGGTACCTGCTGGTTGGTGTGTCAGCTGATGTTAATAGCTAGCTGCTGGTCAGTGATGAAAACCAGCAGAAGTGCATTTTAGCGCGAGATTCCTGAAACGCTGTCGTTGCGTGAGGTTTGGTTACGCGTGTGTTGTAATCAGCAGGTGTGTTAGTATATTTGCGTTGAGGGCAAAACGACTACGTTTAGGTTAGTTGGCGCGATGTCGTCGTGATGTTGCGTCTGGTACCAGATGGTAGATCGCGTGTATGTTCCTGCTGGTTGATCAGCAGATGTCGATGTCAACGCGAGTCAACTTTCCTGTAGCGCGAGGAGGATACGTCGTCGTTTAGCTATTGCTAGGAGTTTCAGCAGATGATTGGTTTTCGGTAAAGTGCTTTTGCTGGTTTTGCTAACGTCTGTGGAGCGACGTCGTTTGAGTAAGTGGCAACGCTGCGTTTTGATGTTGCTGCTGGAATCAGCAGGAGGAAGCGCTTCGCGTGGTTTCGTGTGTTGCTGCTGGATGACCAGCAGTTGGTATTTAGAATCGCGTATTCTAAGCGACGTCGTTTGGATTAGTTGTTGCGACGCCGTTTTGGAGAACCAGTAGTTGGGTTATTTTGCATTTGTTTTAGCGTTGATTTGAGAATCAGCAGCGGTTCCTTGCGTCTTCCGTGGGTAGTGTCCCTGCTGATTTCTTTTGTGCCAGCTGATTTGTTGGTACCTGCTGATTTCGTCGGTGGACTTTTTATTGTGTTGATTTCAGCAGTTGCCAGTTGTATTTATATAGGAAGACTTGGTCTTCTTTCGTGTTATCGGTTTCCCCATACTTAGAAATATTTTTCCAGCCTTTCGTTCTCTGTTTTCTCAACCCTCGTTACTGTTCACCGTGAGCTTCTCCGGTAGATTTCCGTCGACTCCGGCCGTTGTTTTGGACAATTGAAGTAGTGTTGGACTCCTCTCGTGAAGCTCTTCCTTTTCGTACCAGTTTTAGAAGCTGTAATTGACTGGTTGAGGAACGAGAAGTTGCTGCCAGTTCGTCGCTTGTTGTTTAGCAGGCTTTTACCAGAGTCTTCGGGATTTCCTTTCAGTGGTAATTTTAGCTCAGGAGTTTAAGGTACGGATTTGAGCTTGATTTAGCTTGGGTTTGGCGTGAGGTATTATGCGTGGCTGCGGGGACGTTTTGGTGAACTTATCTGTGTACTGCTTGCTGATCATTGGTGTTTATGTTAGCTGTTCTCTTGCGAATTGCATACACGCATTTGCTCACGCATATGTTCAGGTCCCTTATGTATCGTATTTTGCAGCCTTGTATCTTGTGTTGCTGTCGTTGAATTTTTCTACCAGATTGTGAGGGCGAGCGGCAATACCGCACTCTCATCTCCCTGCTGGGATCGTTAGTCACCACGAGCCGAGTGGTTGACTACCACAGTTCGTGGGCGAGGCAACAGCAGGTCGAGTTGTTGATACATCGGGTTATTGGGGGTAGTATCATGGCGAGTGGCTCCCTACCACACTATGAACTCACCCCGTGACCTCTGTATGCTATTGATGTTTCCTTGGAGCTATGTTTGAGTTCCTTAGCTCTCTCGTGGGTCGAGCCTTCCGTTGTTATTAGGTGTCTCATGCATAGCATCTGCATTTTATCTTATGCATTCCTTTTAGCTTATCTGTTGCTCTCCGTACTGGGGTTTGACCCCATGTCCCTCCGTGGCTTGGTTTGTTTCTTTGTTGCGTTGTTTGCAGGAAACCCAGGTTCTACAGCTGGTCGTGGTCTCAACCCAGCTGGTGGAGCCCCAGGAGGTGGCTAGTGTGTCCCAGTAGTATATAGCATATATATATATATGTATCAGTTAGCCAGGGGGATGCCCTGTGCTTTGTTGTTGTACCCGTAGGGGGAGATTTGATACATGTTGAACTTATGTATGCTTTGTTGTTAAATGTTTATGGTTGAGAAACTTATTTTAAGTATTGTTGTATTTTAAATTATACGTTTAAAACCGTCGGGCCTAAAAGCGAAAATTTTACCCTCTTTTTGTTAGCTTCCGCATGTGTTTATCTGTTGTGAGCACGAGGCCTGACATTTTTGGTATCAGAGCTTAAACTGGGATAAGCTCAATTTCCTTGATCACACTTGAGTCTACGCACAGTATTGCGTATTGCATGTGCTTGACTTATATGACTACGTGCTGCATATGTTGTGTTATATGCTTTCTTTACTGAATCTGTCCTGTTTTCCTTATCCTGTTGAGTGTTTTAGATGCCGCCTAGACGTCGTGGTCGTAGTAGGGGCCTCTTCCAGGAATCAGGAGGACGGAATGAGGATCAGTCTAGTGCGCCTAGTCATACTCTTGAGAGTAGTGGAGAGGAGGAGGCTGCAGCTCCGCCGGCTCCGGTAGAGAGAATGGATGTGGTCATAGCTCGGTTTCAGAGGATGAGTCCTCCTATCTTCAATGGTGATGAGTCGAGTGAGGACGCGGATTCTTGGCTCCATAGCGTCATACATCTGTTTGATCGAGCCCAGTATGACAACGATCTCCGGTTGAGGTTGGTGACCCTACTGTTGAGGAAGTCCGCAGAGCGTTGGTGGAGAGGTACGTCTAGTAACTTATTGGAGACTGGTGTTGGCATTACTTGGGACACTTTCTATCAGGTCTTCAGGCAGGAGTATGTCCCCAACTCCTACGTGGCTGCCCGTGAGCGGGAGTTCGAGTTCTTGGAG
>KQ989131.1:104313-126318 GCA_001598015.1 Dorcoceras hygrometricum | reverse complement strand
CTTGAAACACCGGTTGGAGCCAGGCACAAGTGCCAGACAGGTGACTTGCTAAACCCCCTATGTATGTTGATACGTAGATTTGATTTGATCATTCGATTGATCGCATCCCGGTAATTTTTTGTTCTTCCGCTGCCTGCCGGGGTGCGGATCCGGACCAATCCCAACACGAACCAAACCCTAGAAGAAATCAGACCAGCCGTCACGACATCGCCGGAGACTCACCGGAGCGGCGACCGGCCGGCGGCCGCCGCCACCGTGAATTTTGCGTGCGACAAGCGCGGCGCAATTGCGCCCCATCATGCGTCATCATCGGCGCATATTGGTCGGCCAGCGACCAGAAATTACGCGCAACCAGCGGCGCACGGGACAGCAACTTCGACGCCCATCGTGCGCAACAGCTTGCGCGGGCGACCAGCGACCTTAGGCCGCCTCTCGTGCGGCCAGCGCGCGGCCAGCGTGCGTCCAGCGCTCATCAGCCAGCCTCCACCGTGCAACACTCGTCGCCATCCATCAGCGTCGTCGCGCAAACAAGATGCGGCCAGCGCGCTCATTTTGTGCGCGACGTGCGAGGAAGCGCCAGCCATGCGTGCACGTATCGCGCGCTTCTATGCGTGCGGTGGGGCGCCTCCATGCGCGGCGGCGCCGTGGCGGTTCCAGCCTGAAATTTGGTTATCGATTCTGAAAAATTTAAACGTTAGATACAATATGGCAATAATCATATTAATCAGATCCGAAAACCATGGCTCTGATACCACTGTTGGGATCCGGATCACGCCCCCCGGCGAGGCAGCGGAAGAACAGAAAATTAACAGCCGGGAGACGATCAATACGAGTAATACAATACAATATGACATTCATAGGGCGTTTAGAATTTGCTACCTTGCTGGCAACTTGTGCCTGGCTCCAACCGGAATTGCAAGAACGCCGGCTCTTCACGGTAGACTGCGGTAGATAACGCCAATCAGGTCCATGACCGGAGACGGGATTCCTTCGTCAGCCTGCACTAGAAGGCGTGATGAGATCTGCACGGACGGATTCTCCTCGTCAAAATTGGCCGAAACAAATTCCGGCGAAGCGGCGACGGCGGCGGCGGCGCACGGCGCACGGCGGCGGCGGCGGCGGCGGCGGCTTGTAGAGAGGAGATGGGCGGTGGCCAAGAAGCTTAGGGTTAGGGTTTGCTTAAATGTTTTGTGAAGTATAAGGTTTATTCTAATTAAATAGAATTAAAGATGGGTTTGGATCCGGACCAACGGGCCCGGGTCCAACGGGTGAACATTCCGTTCATCCCCATCACCGAGACTTCATCGTAACTCCGATCGCCGATCAGATCGGACGGATCGACTCAGTTTCCGAAACTGAATAATATGATCTGAAAAATCATTTTTCAGAACCCCAGTGCAAAATGACCGTTTTGCCCCTCAACAGCGGGAAACCCCGGTTTGACCCCTGTTGACTTTTAGGAAAGTCGCACTCCCCAAAATCCTCTTCGTATGCTCAACACATTGAGCTGAGTATCTGTGCGGGAATCTCGAATCCAGTACTTATGTGACCCTCAATGGTTCAGGGATACAGCTAGCCGTGGGTCCACAACCATTGTGGCTCCGGAATCACAATTCCGGACTTGCCCAACGAATCATTGTAAGAGCGTCTAGCAACATCGCCCCATGATCCCCTAGGTAACACTGATAGTGCCTGCAAGAACCGGTTGGTCGTGGTTAGCGTACAGTACGGTCCTTTCAATCCATATATCCCGATCAGATCAACGACCATTGGTAAATCGAGAGTCGCTATAGATCCGATAGCTATGCGTACATCTTGGAGATCGAATAGTGACATCACGAGTGTAACTAGGTAAACCCATTTACCTAAAACACTTCTAGTACTCTGGCCAGAGATTTGTACACTATTATCCTCTCAGATAGCATAGGATATCCACGCATGTCTGCGAGCGGTGAATACTCGATAACGATGCATCAACTCCTACATGCATCGGGGTCTCACCCAATCCCGACGCCTTATGACCCCAAGTGAGTCGGCAAACGGGTCAAAGTGAGAAAGCTCGGGCGGCCTTATCCTCATTTTGACGGCCCAATCGACTAGGAACATGTTCAGAATACACAGCGACTATTAGATGTGTTTCATGATAGCCATCATACCCACTATCACATCTAACATACACTTTAGTGTATTCTGGGTCTTTAATCAACGCAATTGTAAATCATCATACACACAATGAAAGTAAAGAACTCCATATAAGTAAATGCGAATATCATATATATAAAGATTGTCATATACAAGAGTCTATAAACCCACACGCCACAAGTTGGCTAGTTGGGCATCTACTCTAACACAGCCTTCTAGTGCAGGCTGATCGGAGGAAGATCAAACAGAAATCTGTTCGACTTTCTTTGTGTGCAATGGTCTATGCGTGAGTGCTAAATAATTGCGTATGCGGAATGAATAACAGAATACAATACTCAGCATATTTGTTTATGGAAGTTCGGACTTCAATGTCCTACGTCTCCCCTTCTTCCTCCTCGAAAGGTTCCACTAGAAGATTTGATCTATACATCGTGTACAGACCCGATCCCGCAACCAGCAGCTGTGAGAACTCCTAGACTCTACCAGCCCTCGGCTGTTCACTCAATCACTTGTTTAACACCTCTGTGAGAAAGGCTACAAACACAAAGTTTAACATCGTCGTGCTTGGACGGGATCTGATTGGTATTGGGTTTTGAGATTCATTCACTATACAATGAATGTGAATGAATCTCTGTGTGTGAGATTTTTACAATGAAGCGCTCAACTCTCTGTTTCTTTATTTCTCACACACTAGGGAAGTTGCTTCTACAAAAGCTGATTCTAGCTCAGCTGTCTACTGCAAGCTTCTCTACGAATGATAGTTGATAGCTTCGCTTCAGGTTCATTTTCCCTTTTATTGTTGTCTTCTTTTGATTTGATCTTTTCTGTGCAACAACAAATCTTTCTCTTCAATGGAGTTCTCCTCGTATATAAAGCCTAATATATTCCCGTTGGACACAAGTTCTTCCCGTTCAAATGTGTTCTTTAAAGTACCGACAGGGATTGTCCTTTGTGTCCTTTCTTTTGATGGCTTTTTGTCGTCTTCAACATTTGAATTAAGCTCAGCAGTTGACATTCAGAATGATTCATCAACTACTTCGCTACTGGTTGTATCTTCAACTGCTGCGTCTGGTTCCAAATCTTTGCAACTTCTGATTAGTATTTATCTACCAGCGTCTGGTTCATTCTTCAACTTCTTTGCGTCTGGATTTCCTGTCGACTGGATACACTGTAGCTTGCGACTGGTACATCAGTTGGTGAGGATCACTGTAGCTACCTGCTGATTATCATCATCGCAAAATCCATCGACTGAACATTTAGCGCGAAGGCAAAACGCTGTCGTATCCATTTATCCAAACGATATCGTTTTGCTATCGCTAACTTCAAATACCATCGACTGGTTCTAATGTAGCTCACTGCTGATTCCATCTTTTCTTCGCGCTATGTCTTGATCCAACTGCTGATTATGATGACATCACTGCTGACGTCATCATCACTGATCCACTCTTGCGCTTCCTGTCGACTGCTGATTGTGATGACATCACTGCTGATGTCATCATCGCTGATATAGCTCTTGCGCTTCTTGTCGACTGTTGATTGTGATGACATCACTGCTGACTTCATCATTGCTGCTCATAGCTTCCTCCAGTAGACATGCTGACGTCATGGTTGCTGATTCTTGATTTCTTCCAACCAGCAATGCTGACGTCATCGTTGCTGATCACAGCTTCCTTCATTAGATATGCTGACGTCATCATTGCTGATTCCAGATCTTGTTAATATCGACGTCTGATTCATTGCGCAACAGCTGGTTGTTGTTCTTCACAACTGGTTCCAGACTTCTACTGTTCATATTCTTCTTCGAACATTTCTCCAACAAACTCTTCTTAGTTTCTGTTCCAGCTGGTTCAAGTTCTCTTTATGATTAACACATCTGCTCATCTAATTTGACCTCCGCTTAATTACGAACAAATGACTCAACTTTGGACGTCTCAGTTGCCAATCCAGCTGCCGTTTAAGTGATAAATCAAACCAGTTGGAGTGCAATAATTTCCCCTGCTAGGTAGAGCGATCGAACCGTGGCGCTTAACGGTTTAAAAGATTGGAGTTGCACCGTTACCACCAGCTATAGATTTTGGTAAAGAGGCAAGCACTCGGTCCTACAATTGGTATCAGAGCAGGTGTATCTCAGTCATTGAACAGTTATCATTTGTGCTTTATCTTATATAAATATGTCTACCTCACAAAACAAGATTCCTTTGTTCTCCAAAGTAGGACTTACGATGATTGGAAGATTCGCATGCAGGAGCATCTTGCTGCTATGGATGACGAAAATGTGGAATGAAAAGAACAAGAACATGTTCAGTAAAATCAAAACCTGCTCCACAGCAAGAGAAATCTGGGAAAAGATGGTCCAGATATGTGAGGGCAGTGATGAAACAAAAGAGAACAAGTTGACGGTGGCTCAACAAAAGTATGATTCCATCAAGATGAAGGATGGAGAAACCATGACAGAGTTCGATGAGCGATTCAGTGCAATAGTGATCGAGCTAAACAGTCTGGGAAAAGAGTACAGCAACAGAGAGTTGGTACTGAAAGTGATGAGAGCATTGCCCAGAGAGTGGTACGTAAAAACTATGGCGATGGGAGTCAAAGGATTTGAACAAGCTGGAGCTTCATGATCTATTTGCAAATTTGAAGGCATATGAGTTTGAACTCGAAACAAGATCTGAAGCGCCATCTACTTCCCAGCCAACCAAAGAATTAGCAGCAACTACAACAATCGAACAGTGCTCTCCAAGCACAAGCAAATCAGCAGATCAACTCAGTGACGACGTCATGTCCCTCTTCGTTAAGAAGTTTGGGAAATACTTGAGAAGATCTTTCAACCCCTCTACTTCTTAAAATAATGTTTATAAATCTGAAAAAGTCAGTACTGATTTGAAATGTTATACTGTGATCGTCCAGGTCATTTTTCAGCTGATTGCAATAGGCCAAGGAAGGAGGATAGATCCAGAGATGACAAGAGACCAGCTGATAGATACAAGCGAGACGACAAGAGGAGTGATGATCGATACAAGAAGGAGGAACGATACAAGAGAGATGAGGAAACTGATGAAAGAGCTGTTGAGAGATCCAAGGAGCGATCCAAGGATAGGAGGATGAGAACAAGACCTGAAAGAAGGCCAAATAGAAAGAATGACAGGAAGGTGCTGATGGCAGAAGAGAGCACCAAGAGCTGGACGGATAGTGATTCAGAATCTTCATCCAGCAGTTCATCTTCAAGCGACAGTGAACAGGAGGAAGTTAATTGCCTCATGGCTGATCAAACTTCTGATGATGAGGTATTCGATTTATCAAACATTGAATTTACACATGAGGATCTAGTTCAGGCACTGAACGATATGGTCCATGAGTACAAGACTCTATCTCACACATTTGAGGAAATCAAGGCCGAAAACGCAAGTCTGAAAAATAGTTCGACAGATTCAAGTTCTGATGAGCTTGAGGATGTTGACAGTTTGAAGACTGAGTTGAGTAAGCTAAGAACAGAGAATGATGTGTTGAAAAATGAGACCAGTGAGCTCAAAGCTGAAATCGAAATATTGAATCAAGTAGTGAGCGCCTGGAATCGGTCTTCTCGATCTCTTCACAAACTGAACGAGAGTCAAAAACCAGCCAATGATAAGTCTGGTTTGGGATTCAATAGTAGTGAATTCAGTGAAGGAGAGACCAGTACTCAGTCACAGCCGGCATATGACAAGTTCAAAACAAGGAACTTTGTCAAAGCCAGCGTGATATATGACTGCTTTGAGTCGGTAACATATGATGATCAGAACTCTCCAAAGTTGAGTGATAATGGAAAAGCTGGTATCGGCTTTTCAAAACCTGAGAGCTCCAAGCCTAACTGGCTAAAGAACAAATTGGACAAAGACAAAGCGAAAGCTGGTCAAAAACCGTTTGTTCCTAACCAGCCGTGGCGTAGCTCAAAGAAGGTAAAAACTGGTTGGAAAAATACTCAGCCAAGGAGAGATTCATATGGTCAATGTGAAATCAAAACTCAACAGATCTCACCGTAATTATGCACAGACTTGTTAGAGTAGATGCCCAACTAGCCAACTTGTGGCGTGTGGGTTTTATAGACTCTTGTGTATAACGTTCTTTATTTATGAAATATGCATTTCTTTTATGGCATTATTTATTTTCATTATGTTATAATTTTAACAATTGTGTTGGATAAAGACCTAGAATGCACCATAGTGTATGTTAGATGTGATAGTGGATATGATGGCTATCATGAAACACATCTAATAGTCACTGTGTATTCTGAATTCGTTCCTAGTCGATTGGGCCGTCAAAATGAGGATAAGGCCGCCCGAGCTTGAGACTAGCATCTGCGATGTGAAGTACCATGTTTCATTGGTAGGGGAAAATTGTGATGTTCTGAGCATGCAGATGGATAGTGACCTGGTGATCTATCGAACTACCCTCGATCGGACTTTCCAAGTGGTTACCATTTGTCGAGTGGATAAGTCCGAGGTCTTGGTTTTACTGATTAGTCCTCACTACTCGAAACGTCATTGAGACTCTACATGATAGGCGCCTCACTTTGACCCGTTTACCGACTCACTTGGGGTCATTAGGTGGCGGGATTGGGTGAGGTCCCGATGCATGTAGGAGTCGATGCTTCGTTGTCGAGGATTCACCGCTCGCTTTCATGCGTGGATATCCTATGCTATCTGAGGAGATAATAGTGTGATAAATCTCTGGCCAGAGTACTGGATGTGTTTTAGGTAAATGGGTTTACCTATTAACACTCGTGATGTCATTATTTGATCTCCAAGATGTATGCATAGCTATCGGATCTTTAGCGACTCTCGATTTACCAATGGTCGTTGATCTGATCGGGATATATGTGTTGAAAGGACCGTACTGTACGCTAACCACGACCAACTGGTTCTTGCAGGCACTATCAGTGATACCTAGGGGGATCATGGGGCGATGTTGCTAGGCGCTTTACCATGATCCGTTGGGCAAGTCCGAAATTGTGATTTCGGAGTCACAATGGTTGTGGGCCCACGGCTAGCTGTATCCCTGAACCATTGAGGGTCACACAAGTACTGGATTCACTATTCCCGCATGGAAACTGAGCTCAATGTGTTGAGCGTAGGAGGAGAATTTTAGGGAGTGCGACTTCCTAAAAGTCAACAGGGGTCAAATTGCGATTTTCCAAAGTTGAGGGGCTAAACTGTAATTTTGGACTAGGTGATCTAAAAAATTGTTTTTCGCATACTATTATTCAGTTTTAGAAACTGAGTAGATCGGTCCGATCTGATCGTCGATCGGAGTTATGATGAAACCGCAGTGATTTAAATGAACCGAATGTTCATATGGACCTGGGCCTGACCCAAGTCCAATGGGCCGGTTCAAGCCCATCATAGGTCTATATGTTGATATGACCTAGGGCTACAATCATAACACACCAACTCACATCAACCCTATCCTCCAACCTCACAAGCACCGCCCCCTCTCCCTCGACCACCTCACGGCCGCCGCCTTGATCGGACTTGTTCCGATCGTATTTTCGAGGTGATTCCGTCCGTGGCAAAATTCGTCAGCTCTTCTAGTGCAGACTGACGGAGGATTCTTGTTTCCGGTCGTGGACCTGATTAGGAGGATCTACCGCCGCCTACATTTCAAGAGCCAGAATTCCCTGTGAATCTGGTTGGAGCCAGGCGCCTAGACGCCAGCAAGGTAACAATTCAAACATCCTATGTATGTTTATCATTGATTTTAGATATGTAGCCTAGCCTAGACGCCAGCAAGGTAGCATTCGATAAAACATCCTATGTATGTTTTATGATTTGATTTATATGTATTATTTCCGGGGGGCGGCCGCCGACGTGCGGCCGCCGTCCGGCGATCCTCGTGGCGATGCGACGGCTGTTCTGTCTTCTACGTTTTGTTTCAGGCCTGTCCCGGGCAGCCCATGAAGTTTTCGGGCCAATATTCGATATTGGGCCGATTTTGGTCGGACCAAAATTGATTTTGAAATTTTTGAAGTTTTGGGCCTAAAATTGTTTTAAGCCCAATTTGATGCAGTTAAAATTAACAAAATGTGATTTTGATTATAAAATATGATTTTATAATTAAAATATGATTTTGTAGGTAAATATCAAATATGATTTGATTATTTAAATTTATGTCAATTAATTAGATTGATTGCATGTTTGGGATGATCGAGAGTCGTGCCCAATGTGTTAGGTGTATGCTCTAGGTTTTGCGATTTTGGTTGTATATATATTGTTGATATCGTTTATAAAGTGGGTCTGTTTGTGGCCCGTTCCCACCCCTACAAATTTGTATCCCAATGTGTCATGGCAATTTAAATGTAAATTATTAGATTTAGTGGGAGGAAATTTGAAGACGGTGGAGATGACGATCAAAGATATTGAAGACCGAAGATCTATAAAACCGGAAGAAATTGTAATAGGATTGCATTGCATATTGCATTTCACCTAGGACTGGACCCAGGTCCGTGATTGGCAACCACGGACCGCATAGCTCTCGCGATCGATCATCCCAAAGTTATATATATTCGATATATGTTGAATCCGCATGTTTTAAATTATGATTTAAAATATTAATGAGACCAAATTTTCAAAAATAAAAACCCTCGTTTTAAATATGATTTAAAACTGATATCAAGATTAAAAGTTTATTCGATAAACTAAGGGAATTTAAATTTGTTTAAATCTTCCTGCCTTCCATCAACAATGAATGTACGTCGATGCTACCCGCATACATTGCCCGGCTCATATTATTGAGGGGGTTATGTATGCCGGAAAGCTGTACACGTCATTGACACTTGTTGTGAGTCGGTTGGAACTCCCTTTAACGTTGGCTCATATTATTGGGGACGTTAAGGGGACCGTCCTTCACGACTCAACATTGATGGGTCATCTTGACACGTGATAGTAATCGGCGTCATATTATTGGGCCCTTACTGGACGTGAGGTAAAATACATGGAGGTTGCACCGGTTGCAATTGGACTCTACCTTTTGAGGATCATGGTCGGCTTATATTATTCGGGACCATGATCGCTTGATTGGACTCTGTGTACCCACTAAGGAAACTTGATTTATCGATTTCATTAGAGGGTGGTGAAATCGTTAAAATAGTGGGATGGTAATTCATAAAACTAAATGACCTTGTTTTATGTCTTAGCGCTTTTCATATATAGTTAGTAATGCATGTCTGTTTTTCTTTTCAGTATAAACTGCTTATAAAATGTCTTCGATCAAAAATCCGCTTGCTGCTATACTGGATAGCAACAAATTTACTGGTCTGAACTACCAAGACTGGCTTCGAAACCTCAACATTGTGTTGGCTTCGGAGAAACTTCTCTACACGTTGGAGAAGAGCCCTCCGAAGGAAGCCCCTGCCGATATCAGCCCTGAGGAGCTGATTAAGCTTAACCAATGGTGGGACGATGAGCTTAAGACTCGATGCTATGTGATGGCATCGATGTCTAACGTTTACTGGTCTGAACTACCAAGACTGGCTTCGAAACCTCAACATTGTGTTGGCTTCGGAGAAACTTCTCTACACGTTGGAGAAGAGCCCTCCGAAGGAAGCCCCTGCCGATATCAGCCCTGAGGAGCTGATTAAGCTTAACCAATGGTGGGACGATGAGCTTAAGACTCGATGCTATGTGATGGCATCGATGTCTAACGAAATACAACGGCGCTTTGAGAAGACGGTTTATGCTGCTGACATACACCTTCATCTTAAGGAGCTGTATGGGGAGAACTCTCGACATGAGAGGTTCACCACTGTCAAGGAGCTTATGACGAGCCGCATGCGCGATGGGACTTCGGTCCGCGAGCATGGGATTCGTATGATTGGGCTCATTGAAAAGTTGGTGGACCTTGATATCACACTTCCACACGAGCTGTCTGTGGACTTGCTTCTCCTCTCACTACCCGCTGCATTCGACCCCTTTGTGGTCAACTTCAACATGAACAAGCTGGAAGCCACCCTTGAAGAGGTGGTTAACATGCTGGTCGTGTTTGAGGGGACCATAAAGAAGGACAAGCCCGTCCTCCTTATTGGCTCTTCTTCCTCTGCGAAGAAAGGGCCCAAACGCAAGGGCAAGAAGCGTTCTGCCCCTGCGAAGGAGGAAAAGCCCACCAAGAAGCAGGCTTCCAAGCCAAACAAGACTGAGGATTTTTGCCCCCACTGCCACAAGACTGGCATTGGAGGAGGAACTGCAAGGAGTACCTCGAGCAGTTGCGAACTGCAAAAGGTATGTTCTATATTAAAATAAATATGTCTCTTAATTCGACTTCTTGGGTACATGATACCGGATGTGGATCTCATATCTGCAATGATTTGCAGGTGATGACAAGAAGCCGACATCTTAGAGAGGGTGAGACCCACTTGAGGCTGGGCAATGGAGCAAGAGTTGCTGCAGTAGCTATAGGAGATGTTTATTTATTTCTGTCTTCAGATTTTAAGTTGTTATTGCGAAACGTTTTATTCGTTCCCGAATTAATTAAGAACATTATTTCTGTTTCTATGCAAGAGTTGCTGCAGTAGCTATAGGAGATGTTTATTTATTTCTGTCTTCAGATTTTAAGTTGTTATTGCGAAACGTTTTATTCGTTCCCGAATTAATTAAGAACATTATTTCTGTTTCTATGCTTAATAGTGATGGATATTCTTGTGTTTTTGCTAATTCGATTTGCACTATATACAAGAATGAATGTTTAATTGGAATTGGGGAATGCGAAAACGATCTATACACCTTAAAATTAAAACAAGTTCCAACTCGCGATGTGGAAACACATACAACAATTAAAAGGAAAAACGATAGCTTAAACCCAGCACAACTTTGGCATGCTAGGCAAGGTCATATTTCCCCAAGTAGGATGAACAAGTTAGTTAGGAGTGACATGTTTGATTTGTCAGACATTAACTCCCTACCGACTTGTGAGTCTTGTCTCAAGGGAAAGATGACTAAACAACCCTTCAAGGGCAAGCCTGAACGTGCTCAAGGTCTATTGGATTTGATCCATACTGATGTGTGTGGCCCACTTAGCATTGGTACTAAGTACGGTCACACGTACTTCATCACCTTTACCGATGATTACTCTATGTATGGGTACTTGTACTTAATGAAGCACAAGTATGAATCCTTTGAAAGGTTCAAAGAATTCAAGGCTGAAGTAGAAAATCAGTTAGGGAAAAGTATTAAAACACTCCGATCCGATCGAGTTGGTGAATACTTGAGTGATGAATTTCAAGACTATCTAAAAGAGAATGGGATTCTCTCACAGTGGACCCCTCCGGTCACACCACAACTCAATGGTGTAGCGGAGCGTCGTAATCGAACCTTGATGGACATGGTTCGATCTATGATGAGCTTCACTGAACTTCCTACCTCGTTTTGGGGCTATGCGCTTGAAACGGCGGTAATGTTGTTGAACAATGTCCACACCAAGGCAATGGATAAGACTCCATATGAGATATGGACGGGCAAACCACCCAAATACTCATTCCTGAGGATTTGGGGATGTCCTGCTTACGTGAAGCAGACAGTGGGAGATAAGCTGGATACTAGATCCATCTTATGCTACTTCATTGGGTATCCAAAGAATTCCATTGGATACTACTTCTACTATCCCAATGAAACAAAAGTGTTTGCTTCTAGAAATGCCACCTTTATGGAAAGGGAGTTTCTACTTGATAGAAAAGGCAATATAGTAGAACTCGAAAGAGAACCAACTGAAGTACCAAGTGAATCTCCTACACCTCAAGAGCCGGTACCAGAAATGGTCGCACCTAGGAGATCCAAAAGGGTTCCTAGGGCTCCTGAAAGATATGGTTTTCTCCTTGAAGATGATCAAAATGATCAAGTTATTGGATGTGATCCAAGAACTTTCAAGGAGGCAATTTCCGATGCTGATTCTAATTTGTGGCTTGAAGCAATGCAGTCTGAGATTGACTCAATGCATGCGAACCAAGTTTGGACTCTTGTTAATCCTCCCGAAGGAATTGTTCCTATTGGGTGAAAATGGATATACAAGAGGAAACTCGGGCCTGATGGTAAGGTACTGACCTATAAGGCACGACTGGTCGCGAAAGGGTACAGTCAAAGGCAAGGTGTTGACTATGATGAAACCTTTTCACCAGTCGAGATTTTCAAGTCAATTAGAATCTTACTTGCCATAGCCGCATGGTACGACTATGAGATATGACAAATGGATGTGAAAACTGCGTTCCTTAATGGAAACATTAAGGAAGATATCTATATGACGCAGCCTGAGGGTTTCACATCTGTAGGAAGTGAGCATAAGGTATGCAAACTTCAGAAATTATCTACGGTCTCAAACAAGCATCGAGAAGTTGGAACCTGAGATTCGATGAAACAATTAAGGAATTTGGTTTCATCAAGAATCCCTAGGAGCCATGTGTGTATAAGAAGGTAGTTAAAAACGCTGTGACATTCCTTGTACTTTATGTTGATGACATTCTACTCATTGGGTATGATGTAGGAATGTTGCAGTCAACTAAAGTCTGGTTGTCTAGTAGATTCTCGATGAAGGACATGGGTGAAGCATCCTATATTCTTGGAATACAGATCTATCGGGATAGATTGAAAAGGATGCTCGGACTCACCCAAGCTACCTACATCGATACCATACTTAAGCGGTTCTCTATGGAAGAGTCCAAGAGAGGACACCTACCTATGTGCCACGGGGTTACTCTATCTAAGTCTATGTGTCCGAAGACTGATGACGAGATAGAGAGTATGACACGTGTGCCATATGCCTCGGCAATAGGTAGTATTATGTATGGTATGATCTCAACTAGACCGGATGTCGCATACGCTCTGAGTGTCACGAGCCGCTACCAGGCCAACCCCGGCCAATTGCATTGGAAGGCTGTGAAGGATATTCTTAAGTACTTACGAAGGACTAAGAATATGTTCATGGTCTATGGGGGTGGTGAACTGAAATTGGAAGGCTACACTGATTCTAGCTTCCAATGTGACGTGGATGATTAGAAGTCTACCTCTGGATTTGTATTCATGATCAATGGTTGTGCTGTCTCTTGGAAGAGTTTCAAGCAAGACACCATCGCGGATTCAACCACTGAGGATGAGTACATCGCAGCATCAGCTGCTGCTAAGGAGGCGGTTTGGATAAGGAATTTCGTCCAAGAGTTGGGCGTCATTCCTGATGGAGTTGGTCCAGTCCCGGTGTACTGCGACAACACGGGTACCGTTGCGCAAGAAAAGGAGCCTAGGTCTCACCAAAGATCCAAACATATACTGAGGAAATACCACATAATCCGGGATATTGTGGCTAGAGGTGACATAGCAGTTGAGAGAGTCTCCTCTGCGGACAACATTGCTGATCCACTTACGAAGCCCTTGCCAGTACCGTTGTTTGAAAAACATCACGAAACAATGGGACCGCGTCTGTGAGTAGTTGGCTATAGGGCAAGTGGGAGATTGTTAGAGTAGATGCCCAACTAGCCAACTTGTGGTGTGTTGGTTTTATTGACTCTTGTGTATAACGTTCTTTATTTATGAAATACGCATTTCTTTTATGGCATTCTTTATTTTCAGTATGTTATAATGTTAACAATTGTGTTGGATAAAGATCTAGATTGCACCATAGTGTATGTTAGATGTGATAGTGGATATGATGGCTATCATGTTACACATCTAATAGTCACTGTGTATTCTGAATTCGTTCCTAGTCGATTGGGCCGTCAAAATGAGGATAAGGCTGCCCGAGCTTGAGACTAGCATCTGCGATGTGAAGTACCATGTTTCATTGGTAGGGAACATTGTGATGTTCTGAGCATGCAGATGGATAGTGACCTGGTGATCTATCGAACTACCCTCGTTCGGACTTTCCAAGTGGTTACCATTTGTCGAGTGGATAAGTCTGAGGTCTTGGTTGTACTGATTAGTCCTCACTACTCGAAACGTCATTGAGACTCTACATGATAGGCGCCTCACTTTGACCCGTTTACCGACTCACTTGGGGTCATTAGGTGGCGGGATTGGGTGAGGTTCCGATGCATGTAGGAGTCGATGCTTCGTTGTCGAGGATTCACCTCTCGCTTTCATGCGTGGATATCCTATGCTATCTGAGGAGATAATAGTGTGATAAATCTCTGGCCAGAGTACTGGATGTGTTTTAGGGAAATCGGTTTATCTAGTAACACTCGCGATGTCACTATTTGATCTCCAAGATGTATGCATAGCTATCGGATCTTTAGCGACTCTCGATTTACCAATGGTCGTTGATTTGATCGGGATATATGTGTTGAAAGGACCGTACTGTACGCTAACCACGACCAACTGGTTCTTGCAGGCACTATCAGTGATACCTAGGGGATCATGGGGCGATGTTGCTAGGCGCTTTACCATGATCCGTTGGGCAAGTCCGAAATTGTGATTTCGGAGTCACAATGGTTGTGGGCCCACGGCTAGCTGTATCCCTGAACCATTGAGGGTCAAACAAGTACTGGATTCACGATTCCCGCACGGGAACTGAGCTCAATGTGTTGAGCGTAGGAGGAGAATTTTAGGGAGTGCGACTTCCTAAAAGTCAACAGGGGTCAAAATTGCGATTTCCCAAAGTTGAGGGGCTAAACTGTAATTTTGGACTAGGTGATCTGAAAAAAAAAACTTTTCGCATCATAATATTTAGTTTTGGAAACTGAGTAGATCGGTCCGATCTGATCTTCGATCGGAGTTATGATGAAACCGCAGTGATTTAAATGAACCGAATGTTCATATGGACCTGGGCCTGACCCAAGTCCAATGGGCCGGTTCAAGCCCATCATAGGTCTATATGTTGATATGACCTAGGGCTACAATCATAACACACCAACTCACATCAACCCTAGCCTCCAACCTCACAAGCGCCGCCCCCTCTCCCTCGACCACCTCACGGCCGCCGCCCCTCCGCCGCCGCGCCGCCGCCGTGATCGGACTTGTTCCGATCGTATTTTCGAGGTGATTCCGTCCGTGGCAAAATTCGTCAGCTCTTCTAGTGCAGACTGATGGAGGATTCTTGTTTCCGGTCGTGGACCTGATTAGGAGGATCTACCACCGCCTACATTTCAAGAGCCAGAATTCCCTGTGAATCTGGTTGGAGCCAGGCGCCTAGACGCCAGCAAGGTAACTATTAAAACATCCTATGTATGTTTATCGTTGATTTTTGATATGTATTGTACGTTTCTGGGGAAAAATTTTATCTTCCGCTGCGCCCCCGGGAAACGGGATCCGGATCCGCCACTTCCGCCAACAAGACTTTCGTGGATCCACATACTGGAATGACTGTAAGGGTAATTCAAGTCTGGGTCCCGAAAGGGGTAATCCAATCTGGACCCAAGTAAAATTGGTACCAAAATTTGCTTGTTTGATTGCAGGGTAACAGGTACAAAGCTACTAATGACTCAATTATCTGGTACCTGAACAGTGGGTGGCGTGGAACCCAAAGCTATTGACAGATGTTGTTCCACACAAAGGAGCAAAAATTGTCTTTGGTGACAATGCACACGGTAACACTGTGGGTAAGGGTAAGCTTACCCATGGTAACATCTCTATCTCAGATATATTGGTTGTTGATAATCTCAGTTACAATTTGATTAGTATCTGTCAACTATGTGACAAAGGTTACATAGTTAACTTTCAACAACACACGTGCACAGTTCAGAACTCAAATGGTCTGACTGTATTGGTGGGTAAAAGATCGGGGAATACCTACGTTATCAATTGGTCAGAGCAGTTGAAGTCTGAACAGCTTTGTCTTACAGCTGACTCTCCCAAGAGCTGGCTGTGGCACCAAAGAATGAATCACTTGAACTTCAAGACAATTGCCAAGTTGAGTGAACATGATATGGTCTCTGGACTGCCAAAAATTAGTTTTTCTAAGGACAAGATTTGTGCAGCATGTCAACTGGGAAAACAAATTCGATCTAC
This sequence comes from Dorcoceras hygrometricum, assembly GCA_001598015.1. Taxonomy (NCBI): domain Eukaryota; kingdom Viridiplantae; phylum Streptophyta; class Magnoliopsida; order Lamiales; family Gesneriaceae; genus Dorcoceras; species Dorcoceras hygrometricum. Next base: position 110,224 of record KQ989131.1, on the reverse strand, counting down.
TTTCAAAACAAAAGGCGGTAAACGTTCTTCCCAAAGCTTAGAGCTTTTGCATTTGGATCTTTTTGGTCCTGTTTCTATAACCAGCTTAGGGGGAATGAACTACACCCTAGTCGTTGTTGATGATTTTACTAAATATACTTGGGTGGTGTTTTTAAAAGCAAAATCTGATACCGCTGACCAGTTGATTAGTATTTTAAAACGTTTGCAAAATGAGAAATCTTATACAGTCAATCGGATAAGGAGTGATCGAGGAACAGAGTTTTTAAATCAAAAATTATCTTCTTATCTGGATGACATTGGAATAAAGCATGAGATTTCTGCAGCTAGAAATCCTCAGCAAAATGGTTTAGTTGAGAGGAGAAACCGGACTTTAAAATAAGCTGCTAGATCTATGATTGCTTATTCAGGAATTTCTCAAAAATTTTGGGCAGAAGCAGTTAACACAGCGTGTTACACTCAGAACAGATCAATGATTAATATGATGCACGATAAAACCCCCTATGAGATCTGGAATGGCAAGAAACCTGATATTTCATATTTCAGGGTCAGTCAATCGGATAAGGAGTGATCGAGGAACAGAGTTTTTAAATCAAAAATTATCTTCTTATCTGGATGACATTGGAATAAAGCATGAGATTTCTGCAGCTAGAAATCCTCAGCAAAATGGTTTAGTTGAGAGGAGAAACCGGACTTTAAAATAAGCTGCTAGATCTATGATTGCTTATTCAGGAATTTCTCAAAAATTTTGGGCAGAAGCAGTTAACACAGCGTGTTACACTCAGAACAGATCAATGATTAATATGATGCACGATAAAACCCCCTATGAGATCTGGAATGGCAAGAAACCTGATATTTCATATTTCAGGGTGTTTGGATGCAAGTGTTTCATTCATAACAATGGCAAGAAGCATCTAACAGCCTTTGAACCTAAATCTGATACAGGTATCTCTTTAGGCTATTCTGCTATGAGCAAAGCATATAGAGTGTTCAACACCCGAAGCTTAACAGTTGAAGAATCTGCTCACGTGGTTTTCGATGAACCAAGTTTCAAATCAAACTCAGCTGCAAGCCTTCATGATTTGTGTTCACGTCTGGAATCAACATCCCTTGAGGAATCAGACGATGACGTGCCACAAAGATATTCAGTTGAGAACTTTATCTTTTCTCCTCACGACTGGACAGTGTTCTTCGATAGCTAACATCTGTACACTAAGTAGAATTGTTAGAAACACAATAATAAGTTTTGTGTAATTAAAAATTCAATCTGGATCTGTTGACACAGATCCATAAATCTCTCCCTTTTTGATTTACACAAAACTTTAAATAACAAATGCATGTTCTAACAATTCTCTCCCTTTTTGTGGGAATCAAAAAGAGATCGAAAGCTGGTCTTCCCGACATTTTAAATGAAAGCTCTCCCTACACTGTCCCAACAAAAACAACGTGACAGCAGGAATTTTGATTTTGAAAATCAAAAGATATTTTTGGGAAGAACCTGTTAGAGTAGATGCCCAACTAGCCAACTTGTGGCGTGTGGGTTTATAGACTCTTGTATATGACAATCTTTATATATGATATTTGCATTTATTTATGGCGTTCTTTACTTTCATTTTGTTGTATAATGATTAACAATTGCGTTGAGTAAAGACCTAGAATGCAGTATAGTGTATGTTAGATGTGATAGTGGGTATGACGGCTATCATGAAACACATCTAATAGTCACTGTGTATTCTGAACACGTTCCTAGTCGATTGGGCCGTCAAAACGAGGATAAGGCTGCCTGAGCCCGAGACTAGCATCTGCGATGCGAAGTACCATGTTTCATTGGTAGGGAACATTGTGATGTTCTGAGCATGCAGATGGATAGTGTGATAGGACCGAGCAGCGCTTATTTGGAAGATCAATTAAAAAAATTGCGCTGCTAATCAAAAGATGAGCTGCAATAGCTCGTTGTTCTTGAACATTTAAAATCATCTGAGCACCGGAGACAGATCTGGTATGATTTAAAAATCATGCGGAAATGATGACATCAAGGCTGATGTCATCACAGCTCACTCCAAAACTAGCGCTTCTTCTCATTCTTGAATAGCGACTGTTGATAGATTCATCAACAGTACTTATAATCGCGACTGCTGATAGATTCATCAGCAGTACTTATAATTTGAATCTTCTTCTTCTCAAATGCTCCAGCAAGCTTCTCAATACATGATCCAGCTGATTTCTTGGCCACCGCCTGATTACAAACAGCTGATATAACTCTGGACGTCTCCATTGCTAATTCAACTGCTCATTCCATAAACAACTAAACCATCTGCTGATCGTTTATGTAGCGAACCAACTGCTGGACACATAGGCGCTGCTGCTGATGGTCTTCTTTGACGCGCTATAATCTGTACACTCAATTAGAATTGTTAGAATCACAATAACAGGTTTTGTGTAATTCAAAACTTAATCAGGATCTGTAAAAACAGATCCAACATAGTGATCTGGTGATCTATCGAACTACCCTCGTTCGAACTTTCCAAGTGGTTACCATTTTTCGAGTGGATAAGTCTGAGGTCCTGGTTGTACTGATTAGTCCTCACGACTCGAAACGTCATTGAGACTCTACGTGATAGGCGCCTCACTTTGACCCGTTTGCCGACTCACTGGGGGTCGTTAGGCGGCGGGATTGGGTGAGACCCGATGCATGTAGGAGTCGATGCATCGTTGTCGAGGATTCACCGCTCGCATACATGCGTGGATATCCTATGTTATCTGAGGAGACGATAGTGTATAAATCTCTGGCAAGAGTACTAGAAGTGTTTTTGGTAAATGGGTTTACCTAGTTACACTCGCGATGTCACTATTCGATCTCCAAGATGTGTGCATAGCTATCGGATCTATAACGACTCTCGATTTATCAATGGTTGTTGATCTGATCGGGATATATGGATTGAAAGGACTGTACTGTACGCTAACCACGACCAACTGGTTCTTGCAGGCACTATCAGTGATACCTAGGGGATTACGGGGCGATGTTGCTAGACGCTTTACCATGATCCGATGGGCAAGTCCGAAATTGTGATTTCGGAGCCACAATGGTTGTGTGCCCACGGCTATCTGTATCCGTGAACCATTGAGGGTCACACAAGTACTGGATTCAAGATTCCCGCACGGAAACTGAGCTCAATGTGTTGAGCACTTGAGGAGGATTTTAGGGAGTGCGACTTCCTAAAAGTCAACAGGGGTCAAATCATGATTTCCCACTGTTGAGGGGCAAAACTGTCATTTGGACTAGGTGATCTGAAAAATCGTTTTTCGCATCATAATATTCAGTTTTGGAAATTGAGTCGATCGGTCCGATCTGACCTTCGATCGGAGTTATGATGAAACCGTAATGAATTAAACGAACCGAATGTTCATATCGGGACTTGGGCCTGACCCAAGTCCAATGGGCCGGTTCAAGCCCAAGTATATTTAATATATACACTAATGTGATTAGGGCTTAAGGAATTGATTACAACTATACTAAAACCCTAGCCTCCAAAGATTACCTCTCGGCCGCCTCCCTCCTCTCCAAGCCTCACGCCGCCGCCGTGCTTGCCACGCGCCGCCGCCGCCGCCTTCTCTCGCCGGACTTGTTCCGGCCATCGTGAAGAGGAGTTTCTGTCCGTGCTGATCTCGTCAGGCCTTCTAGTGCAGGCTGACGAAGGAACCTTGCTTCCGATCGTGGACTTGATTAGACGTAATCTACCGCCGCCTACCGTTTGAAGTGCCGGTTTCCTCGTGAAACTGGTCGGAGCCAAGCGCCTAGACGCCAACAAGGTAACAATCAAAGAACCCCCTATGAATGGTTTGTTGATTTTAATTGTATTGAACGTATCTTTCCGGGAAAATTTTTGTTCTTCCGCTGCACCCCGGGAAGTCGGATCCGGATCCGCCACCGCTATCCCAACAATCGAAACCGGAACTCCTTACAATCTAACCACATGGTCGATGTACAATTTTGCCATTTTCTTCATAGAACACCTCACATCATAGGGAATGAAATGGGCTGACTTCGAAAGTCTATCGATCACAACCCAAATAGCATCGCATCCCCTGCTTGATCGAGGTAGATGAGTCACAAAATCCATGGCGATGTGCTCCCAATTCCATTGGGGCACCTCTAAACTCTGCAGCAATCCACCAGGTCTCATCCTCTCAGCCTTGACCTGCTGGCAATTCAGACATCTCGCGACAAAAGAAGAAATGTCGCTCTTCATACCTGCCCACCAATAGTGAGACTTCAAGGCATGATACATTTTCCTTTCACCCGGATGCACACTGTACCGGCTACAATGCGCTTCATTCATGATGGCCTCCTTCAAGTCAATCAGGTTCGGAACCACCAATCTCCCTCGAAATCTCAAACATCCATCCGAAGAAACCTCAAACACTCAAATAGAGATCTTAAACCAGCAAGAACCTCTATTTATCGATTCATTCCAACGATAAATCTCAATTACAAATCCAGGTCTCAGAGTTTCTGTCCGTGCTGATCTCGTCAGGCCTTCTAGTGCAGGCTGACGAAGGAACCTTGCTTCCGGTCGTGGACTTGATTAGACGTAATCTACCGCCGCCTACCGTTTGAAGTGCCGGTTTCCTCGTGAAACTGGTCGGAGCCAAGCGCCTAGACGCCAACAAGGTAACAATCAAAGAACCCCCTATGAATGGTTTGTTGATTTTAATTGTATTGAACGTATCCCGACGCTTAAATTTTTAAACTTCCGCTGCGCCACCGGGAGACGGGATCCGAATCCGCCACCGTTACCCAACAGTGGTATCAGAGCTTTGGCTCGGATCCTTCAATACAATTGTTGCCTGAATTGCATGGATTTCAATTGTTTCAAAATCAGATCAAACAAAAACAAAAAAAAATGTAACCGGCCACGGCGCCGCCGTGCGCATATGCGCGCGCGCTGGCCGCGCATGGCCGCGAGTAGCGGCCGCCTGCTGGGCGTCGCTCAATGCATGGAGGCCGAGAAGTTGGCCGACCGATCGCTGCTGGTTGGCCGAGAAGTTCGCGCAAGATGTTGCGCCACGGCCAGGCGCATCGCCAGCCATCCTGCTGCGCTTGGCGCGGCCAGCGTGCGGCCGTGTGTCGCACGCTGTGCGATGGCGGCGGCCGCCGGCCGGGGTTTTCGGCAGCCGGTTGCGACCTGTTTTGACTTCTGAATTTTGTTCGGGCCTGTCCCGGGCAGTCCATGAAGTTTTTGGGCCGATATTCGATATCGGGCCCAATTTGGTCGATTTTGAAATTTTTGAGATTTTGGGCCCAAAATTGTTTTAAGCCCAATATGATGCAATTAAAATAGTAAAATGCGATTTTAATTGTAAAATATGATTTTATAATGAAATATGATTTTGTTGATTAAAATTTGATTTTATCGACAAAATGCGATTTTATTATAAAATGCGATTTTATGATTAAAATATGATTTTGCGATAAATAATTTGATTATTTAATTTATGCATATTAATTAGATTGATTGCATGATTAGGATGATCGAGAGCCATGTCCCAATGTGTTAGGTGTATGCTTTAGGTTTTGCGATTTCGGTTGTATTTAATATCATTTAAAATTTGATTTTATCGACAAAATACGATTTTATTATAAAATTCGATTTTATGATTAAAATATGATTTTGCGATAAATAATTTGATTATTTAATTTATGCATATTAATTAGATTGATTGCATGATTGGGATGATCGAGAGCCATGCCCCAATGTGTTAGGTGTATGCTTTAGGTTTTGCGATTTCGGTTGTATTTAATATTGTGGATTATCATTTATTACAGTGGGTCTGTTTGTGGCCAGTCCCACCCCTTAAAATGTATCCCTTATGTGTCATGGAAATTTATTGTAAATTACTAGACTTAGTGGGA
>KQ989131.1:50263-67139 GCA_001598015.1 Dorcoceras hygrometricum | reverse complement strand
CTGCGATGCGAAGTACCATGTTTCATTGGTAGGGAACATTGTGATGTTCTGAGCATGCAGATGGATAGTGACCTGGTGATCTATCGAACTACCCTCGTTCGAACTTTCCAAGTGGTTACCATTTTTCGAGTGGATAAGTCCGAGGTCTTGGTTGTACTGATTAGTCCTCACGACTCGAAACGTCTCTGCGATGCGAAGTACCATGTTTCATTGGTAGGGAACATTGTGATGTTCTGAGCATGCAGATGGATAGTGACCTGGTGATCTATCGAACTACCCTCGTTCGAACTTTCCAAGTGGTTACCATTTTTCGAGTGGATAAGTCCGAGGTCTTGGTTGTACTGATTAGTCCTCACGACTCGAAACGTCATTGAGACTCTACGTGATAGGCGCCTCACTTTGACCCATTTACCGACTCACTGGGGGTCGTTAGGCGGCGGGATTAGGTGAGGCCTCGATGAATGTAGGAGTCGATGCATCGTTGTCGAGGATTCACCGCTCGCAGACATGCGTGGATATCGTGTATAAATATCTGGCCAGAGTACTAGAAGTGTTTTTGGTAAATGGGTTTACCTAGTTACACTCGCGATGTCACTATTCGATCTCCAAGATGTGTGCATAGCTATCGGATCTATAACGACTCTCTATTTACCAATGGTCGTTGATCTGATCGGGATATATGGATTGAAAGGACCGTACTGTACGCTAACCACGACCAACTGGTTCTTGCAGACACTATCAGTGATACCTAGGGGATTATGGGGCGATGTTGCTAGACGCTTTACCATGATCCGATGGGCAAGTCCGAAATTGTGATTTCGGAGCCACAATGGTTGTGGGCCCACGTCTAGCTGTATCCATGAACCATTGAGGGTCACACAAGTACTGGATTCAAGATTCTCGCACGGAAACTGAGCTCAATGTGTTGAGCACTTGAGGAGGATTTTAGGGAGTGCGACTTCCTAAAAGTCAACAGGGGTCAAATCGTGATTTCCCACTGTTGAGGGCAAAACTGTCATTTGGACTAGGTGATCTGAAAAATCGTTTTTCGCATCATAATATTCAGTTTTGGAAACTGAGTCGATCGGTCTGATCTGATCGTCGATCGGAGTTATGATGAAACCGTAATGAATTAAACGAACCGAATGTTCATATCGGGACTTGGGCCTGACCCAAGTCCAATGGGCCGGTTCAAGCCCAAGTATATTTAATATATACACTAATGTGATTAGGGCTTAAGCAATTGATTACAACTATACTAAAACCCTAGCCTCCAAAGATTACCTCTCGGCCGCCTCCCTCCTCTCCAAGCCTCACGCCGCCGCCGTGCTTGCCACGCGCCGCCGCCGCCGCCTTCCCTCGCCGGACTTGTTCCGGCCATCGTGAAGAGGAGTTTCCGTCCGTGCTGATCTCGTCAGGCTTTCTAGTGCAGGCTGACGAAGGAACCTTGCTTCCGGTCGTGGACTTGATTAGACGTAATCTACCGCCGCCTACCGTTTGAAGTGCCGGTTTCCTCATGAAACTGGTCGGAGCCAGGTGCCTAGACGCCAACAAGGTAACAATCAAAGAACCCCCTATGAATGGTTTGTTGATTTTAATTGTATTGAACGTATCCCGGCGCTTAAATTTTTAAACTTCCGCTGCGCCGCCGGGAGACGGGATCCGGATCCGCCACCGTTACCCAACAGAACCAAAAGCATGAACAATATGATTTTGAAATAGCTGAAAATTGTGCTTCTGCAATCGCCTATAATATGCAGACGAGAGATTAATAAAAACTCTCCCTATCTTTTATAATATAAGCTCAAATCAATTAAAACAAATTTAAGCACCAGCTGATATTCCGCATAACAGGAAGTTTGAAAACTATCAGAGCATTTTAAAAATTGTTTCAAATAAACATTTGCTACTGAGTCACTCACATATGAAGATCCAGACAGAAAATGTGACAGATAAAAGCTCAGATTTTCATATCACCTATTTCGTCCCATGTGCTTGTCACCGAGTGCCTCACTCTAGGTGAACTTATAGCACAACCGAAATAATATATTGGCATCCGCACGAAACTCGTGCATTCCGTGACAGTTCATCAAGAGAAAACCAGTTCTATATTAAAACAAATCATTTTCATCTGCCTTCATAAAATAAGCTTCTCAAAAACAGTTATAAATATTTTAAAAACATAGCACATAAGTTTTAAAATAAGTGCTCGTTCAAGAACAACCTGCTCTGATACCACTTGTTAGGTCCAAAAATCAGGAACTAAGAGTTAGCAAGCGATGCTGTTAAACAAATTTGAAATTTTGCGCTGCCAACGGAGGTGCAATACCTCAGGTTCTTGAAAATTAAAAACAGAGCACCGGAGACAGATCTGGTATGTAATAAAAAATGCGGAAAACACCAGAACTGAATCCTAATATTTTAAAACACTTTAGCGCAAAACAGATTTCTTTGCTCTGATACCACTTGTTAGGTCCAAAAATCAGGAACTAAGAGTTAGCAAGCGATGCTGTTAAACAAATTTGAAATTTTGCGCTGCCAACGGAGGTGCAATACCTCAGGTTCTTGAAAATTAAAAACAGAGCACCGGAGACAGATCTGGTATGTAATAAAAAATGCGGAAAACACCAGAACTGAATCCTAATATTTTAAAACACTTTAGCGCAAAACAGATTTCTGTAAACAGAAATCTGTTCGACTTTCTTTGTGTGCAATGGTGTATGCGTGAGTGCTAAATAATTGCGTATGTGGAATGAATAACAGAATACAATACTCAGCATATTTGTTTATGGAAGTTCGGACTTCAATGTCCTATGTCTCCCCTTCTTCCTCCTCGGAAGGTTCCACTAGAAGATTTGATCTATACATCGTGTACAGACCCGATCCCGCAACCAGCAGCTGCGAGAACTCCTAGACTCTACCATCCCTTGGCTGTTCACTCAATCACTTGTTTAACGCCTCTGTGAGAAAGGCTACAAACACAGAGTTTAACGTCGTCGTGCTTGGACGGGATATGATTGGTATTGGGTTTTGAGATTCGTTCACTATACAATGAATGTGAATGAATCTCTGTGTGTGAGATTTTTACAATGAAGCGCTCAACTCTCTGTTTCTTTATTTCTCACACACTAGGGAAGTTGCTTCTACAAAAGCTGATTCTAGCTCAGCTGTCTACTGCAATAAGCTTCTCTACGAATGATAGTTGACAGCTTCGCTTCAGGTTCATTTTCCCTTTTATTGTTGTCTTCTTTTGATTTGATCTTTTCTGTGCAACAACAACTCTTTCTCTTCAATGGCGTTCTCCTCGTATATAAAGACTCTGTTCAAATATATTCCCGTTGGACACAAGTTCTTCCCGTTCAAATGTGTTCTTTAAAGTACCGACAGGGATTGTCCTTTGTGTCCTTTCTTTTGCAGGCTTTTTGTCGTCTTCAACATTTGAATTAAGCTCAGCAGTTGACATTCAGAATGATTCATTAACTGCTTCGCTACTGGTTGTATCTTCAACTGCTGCGTCTGGTTCCAAATCCCCGCAACTTCTGATTAGTATTTATCTACCAGCGTCTGGTTCATTCTTCAACTTCTTTGCGTCTGGATTTCCTGTCGACTGGATATGTAAAACACATGTAGCCTGCGACTGGTACATCAGTTGGTGATGATCACTGTAGCTACCTGCTGATTATCATCATCGCAAAATCCATCGACTGAACATTTAGCGCGAAGGCAAAACGCTGTCGTATCCATTTATCCAAACGACATCGTTTTGCTATCGCTAACTTCAAATACCATCGACTGGTTCTACTGTAGCTCACTGCTGATTCCATCTTTTCTTCGCGCTATGTCTTGATCCAACTGTTGATTATGATGACATCACTGCTGACATCATCATCGCTGATCCACTCTTGCGCTTCCTGTCGACTGCTGATTGTGATGACATCACTGCTGACATCATCATCGCTGATATAGCTCTTGCGCTTCTTGTCGACTGCTGATTGTGATGACATCACTACTGACGTCATCATTGCTGCTCATAGCTTCCTCCAGTAGACATGCTGACGTCATGGTTGCTGATTCTTGATTTCTTCCAACCAGCAATGCTGACGTCATCGTTGCTGATCACAGCTTCCTTCATTAGATATGCTGACGTCATCATTGCTGATTCCAGATCTTGTTAATATCGACGTCTGATTCATTGCGCAACAGCTGGTTGTTGTTCTTCACAACTGGTTCCAGACTTCTATTGTTCATCTTCTTCTTCGAACATTTCTCCAACAAACTCTTCTTAGTTTCTGTTCCAGCTGGTTCAAGTTCTCTTTATAAATAACACATCTGCTGATCTAATTTGACCTCCGCTTAATTACGAATAACTGACTCAACTTTGGACGTCTCCATTGCCAATCCAGCTGCCGTTTAAGTGATAAATCAAACCAATTGAGAACTTTATCTTTTCTCCTCACGACTGGACAGTGTTCTTCGATAGCTAACATATGTACACTAAGTAGAATTGTTAGAAACACAATAATAAGTTTTGTGTAATTTTAAAATTCAAGCTGGATCTGTTGACACAGATCCATCACATTAAAATACCAAGCGGAAGTATCCAGAACTGAATTATAATTTTAAAACTTGCTAAAATAGATTTGAAACAATATGCAATGCGTGCTAACAGTAAATGCGGAATGCTGTAAATAAATATACCAGTTGTTTGTTTCTGGAAGTTCGGATAAAACATCCTACGTCTCTCCTTCTTCCTTCTTCAGGAAGGTTCCACTAGAAGAATTTGATCCGCAGACCCAATAAGATTTGGGACTTACCCACTGCCCAAATCTGAAATCCTAGACTCTACACCAGCTCTCAGCTGTGTTCAATCAATCACTTCTTTTATGCCTCAGTGAGAAAGGCTACATACACAGAGTTTAACGTCTTCGTGCTTGGACGAGATTTGATATATTTGGTTTGTGGTTTTGATTCACTCACTGTACAGTTTTGCACATCTCTCATAAAATGTGTGAGTGAATCCTTGTGTGTGTGAGATTTTTACAGTGAACGCTAAATCTCGAATATTAAATCTCACACAACAAGGAAGTGCTTCTACAAAGATGATAAGGTTCAGCTGTTGACACTTGCAATTAGCTCATTCTCCATGGTGGTCGACTGCTTCATCTTTCTGTAATTCTTCCCACTATCTTCTCTCTGTTTTTCTTTCTTTTTAGCATCATCATCTTCATCAATCCTTCTATAATAAATAGTCTCTGTTCAAATCAATCCGTTGGACACAAGTTTCTTCCCGTTGAAAGGTGTTCTGTAAAGTACCGACAGAGTTTTCCTTGTGTCCCTTGCTTTGCAGGATTTTGTCGTCTTCTGAATAAGCTTTGGTTGACTTCTGAATAAGTCTGATATGTTCACATCTGAATAGGCTCAGCAGTTGACTTCTATGGTCCAGTTAATCTTCATATATGTTGTCAACTGCTTCGCCTTTCTCTTCATAGCTGAACAGACCTCTATTCACATCTGAATCCAGATCTCTATTCACATCAGATCTCTCTTCGCCTTTGATCCAGATTCCTCCTTCACAGCTTCTCCTCACATCTGAATCGTTCTTCTATTCATAGCTGGATCCAGATCTCTTGTCTTCAACATCTGATTCAACTGCTCTTTTGTGACGCCCATAACCCACGGGGTCACGAAATTGGGGTTAAATAAAAATTTTTGAATAAAAGAAGGTGATGGTCCCAGAAATAGGATCAATATATGTATAGGAGTTCAGAAGGGGGGGGGGGGTTGAATGAACTCCTTGGATTTAAAATTTTGGTTTAAAAGTTTTACTAGCACTGCTAAACTTAAGTCCGAGTTACCAGACTTAAGGATCTCAATTTAATGCAAATCTCTTGGATAACAAAGATAGTGCGGAAAGAAGCCAATCGGTTTGTGAACAGACAAACAATAAATAACTTGCGGAATATAAAAGATAAGAGTCAGAAATTTGTTTCTGGAAGTTCGGATATAAATATCCCATGTCTCCCCTTCTTCCTCTTCGGAAGGTATCACTGGAAGATTTGATTTGTACAGGTCTTCTGCACACACCCAGTCACCGATACTCGCTCAAGGTGAACTCGTAGTATCTCCACAACAATCCACGCAGACGCAGCTGCTGGTTTACAAGTGATGAATAATATTTTTGAACGGCTTTAAAGAGCACGTTCTTTACAGACTCAAATGATATAATCAATGAATACAACTCTATGAGACTGTAAAATCTTCTGGTTTCTAAAACGTAGAAACTAAATTCAACAAGTGAACCAGAAGATGACTCGAAGATATATCTATGTAAGATCACTGTTTTGTTCTTCGAGTCTTGTGATATTTTTGAATATATTCAACAGATAGAAAGCTCTGAGAGTATTTTGACAGCGTGACCGCAAGATGATAAGAGTGAAGGATGTTTTCTTCAATCCAGCTTCTGCTATTTATAGTCTTCAATTTCAACGGTCATTAAATTCTTCAAAGGAAATAAATCCCGTTTGAATTTCTGTCAAATTTGTACACCGTAATTCCTGCTCCACTAAGAGGCAAGTCGCACAATGTTAGAGCAAATTTGGCGTTGTTCCATATTTGTGAAAACTCCGTAAACCGCTCTCTGATATAGTGTACTATTTACCAAGAATAGTACTGATACTGTTCCCTCAATTAATGGCATATGTACGATTCAATCTTCGCCCTTGATTTCTTCTGATATGAACGTTTGAATCGATCCATTGATTTGCACAACAGCTGATGGCTTGAACAATTGAAAGAATACATCGGCTGATTACTTCATTGCCTGATAATATGCATCAACTGATCGCTTGAAATATTTCACTTGAAAAAATATCGGCTGGTCCAAGATCACTGTAGCTACCTGCTGGTTTCCCTTAAGAGATGTACCTGCTGGTTATTACATTCGCAAAATCATCGACTAAATCTTAGCGCGAAGGCAAAACTTTGTCGTATCTATTTATCCAAACGACATCGTTTAACTTCCACTAACATTAAGTTCCATCGACTGGTAAAAAATCCACTGTATCTATCTGCTGATTCTTCTGTAGCCATCTCTTGATTTTCACTGTAGCCATCTGCTGAATTATCAACGCAAACTCCAATGACTGAGATTATAGCGCCAGATCAAAACGCTGCCGTTTCAACTTATTTGAACGCTGTCATTTTGACTAATCCAAACGCTGTCGTTTTGTAATCCTTAACAAAACACGCTATCTCTCAAATGCTTGCTCCTGATTTCTAATCATCTGCTGATTATTTCATCTGCTGATTTCCTCTGAATAAACATCCTGCTGAAATCAACTATCGACTGATAATAGTCTTCTGTAAAATTGCAATGGCTGTCTTTCCAGTAGCAACTAGTCTTATTTTGTTATCACCAAAACTAATAAATTTTATCCTAACAATTTCCCCCTTTTTGGTGATGACAAAACTTAGCAGCCGAGATAAATATGCAAAGATAAATTGCACACGAACTGCTAGATCGCAAAAATTCCATTGAATGAAGATTAAGTACAAGTACAAAAGATTTGTACAAGTTCTATGTTGACTAATAACCTCTTCTTCTCTTATATGCTCCACTCCTACTCAGCCTTCTTTCTCTCCTTGCCCTGTCTCTTTCTCTTTCAGCACGCAAAGAATCCTCATTCCTCATTCTCTCCAGAATTGCTCTGTTTACATTGTCAATATCTGCCTGTGTACGCTCCGTTAATCTCACAGCATCACCAGTTCCTTCACTTTGATGAACGGGAGTAGGTAGAGGGCGACGGCTGCTGCTACTTTCCCCCTTTTTGTTATCACCACCCCGATTAATATATGCAACAAGCTCGCTCAGTTGGCTGGTGATGGTCTGCTGTGCTTGAGCACTAAACTCCAATAACTCATGTCGAGTAGCCACCACTTGCTCATCCAGAGTATTGATTCTAGCGTTAAGCTCTTGGTGAGACTCCCTAACCACTCTCCGAACATCAACGACATCTAGACCAGTAGTTACAAGCTGATTTCCAAGCTGCTTATGAGATGATTGTAACTCCAACGACAAGAGATTGCGTTGATCATTTGAATCCCTGCGCAACGCCCCAAGAACCCTATCCTGAGCGTCAAGGCGTGCGATAACTTGCCTCTCAAAGTTGTGGAGATGCAATAAAAGTGTATCCCTGTGCTTGGCACCACCATCATCTCTTTCGCGGAGTTGTTCAATTGAAGCGCGCAACTGGTTTAAGGCTATTGTAACATCCGGAATGAAGCAGCTGGAAGAGAGGTTGAAGTAGAATCATCGAAGTTCATAGACTCATCGGAGCTGGAAGTCCCTGCGCAACGCCCCAAGAACCCTATCCTGAGCGTCAAGGCGTGCGATAACTTGCCTCTCAAAGTTGTGGAGATGCAATAAAAGTGTATCCCTGTGCTTGGCACCACCATCATCTCTTTCGCGGAGTTGTTCAATTGAAGCGCGCAACTGGTTTAAGGCTATTGTAACATCCGGAATAGAAGCAGCTGGAAGAGAGGTTGAAGTAGAATCATCGAAGTTCATAGACTCATCGGAGCTGGAAGAGGAGGAAGATTGCTCATCTAATAATTGTACATGGGGAGCAACTGACGAAGCAAAAGATCTCTGTACACGACGTAACGCTGTTCTTTCCAAAGCAATGGAAGAGAGAAAATCTGTAATATCTGCGGTAGGTAGCCAACTGAACAAACTGAAATCAATAATTACTGAACAAAATTGAGAAACTCGCATGGCAAAAACTGGAGACTGGCGAGGAGCAACTCTAAAAACCGGTTCAACCACTGACAAAGACCTGCAAAAGTGTAGTGAACCAACTGGTAGAAGTCTCCTAGAAGCACAAAATCCAACAACCTCCAGACAAATATCAGCCCATCTTTTTCTCAAAATTCTGAGGGGTTCACTCATAGTTGGGAAGAAGTCCACAAAAGAGCGTTGTTTAGATACTTCTGTACATACTACCGGCCTTGCGATCTTCACCCATTGATCGCAAAATGGCTCACATACCCACACCCCATCCACACGAATCATTGTTCTAAGCCAGCACGTGGACGGAGTGTTGGTGTTGGTTTTGGCAATGATTGCACCACAGTCACGGGGGCTCCCTTCAACAATTTGGGAGCAACATGTCCTAGTCCATTTGAGACCATGCTCTAGGGTCTGCTCCCTTAACTCTTCAAGAACTAATAAGTGAAGATCTGAAAGCATATCTATTACTTTTAGATCAACCGCTGAAGATCCTTTGCCGAGAAAAAAATTGTTCTTCCATGATTCCAAAAACTTCCTCACCAAAACCTCTCTATATTTCAGCAAAATATACCTCTTTCTGCTAGGAGCTACGTGAGTTATCTCTATCTCTCCCCAGATCAAAACTTGTTCTTCTTTTCTAGATAAATCCTCGATATTAATGGTTGCCAACTTCTTGAAACTAAAAGAATGAAAGAATTGGTCAACTGCTTCTATGACTTGAGCTCTCAAGTGAACCAGCAGATCAATATCTGCACAAATCAAGAAATAATGCTCCTTGGCTGGATTTCCCTTTACTGGGTTTTTCTCCACCATAATTTATTTCCTTTGTCATCAGCAGGGATTTGAGGAAGACTATCCAGATACTTAGTCTTCTCATCAACACCTGAAATCTTGATCGTTTTGCCCAGTGTTATCTTAGTGATTTCCATGCCAGCAGAAGGCAATGGAACATCGACTAGAATTGTCAGAAGAATATATTCCAGTGATATCTGCTCATCGGCATCGAGCAAGTCATCATTTGTTTTCATAACCGCTGGTTCCTCCTCCGAACACTGTACCTGCTGGTCTCTACCAGAAGTACCTACATCCACAGTTTCTTCTTCTTCATCAGTGTCAATGGGTGTGACAACTGGTCTTTCAGCATCCCATCGAGCAATTAGATATTCATAGGGAAGATCGAACCAGTGTCTCTCTTCAGTTGTAGCAGCTGGTTGATCTCTATCAGCACATGCATCAACTTCCTGATTTTCTTCTGCTGGTCCCATGAGAGCAGTGTCTTCAATCACCTGCTGAATTATAAAATCCACATCATCAGCAGATGAGGGCCTTGTTTCCTCAGCAGGAACCTCCACTGCTGGTTCAAAAGACTCTCCAACACTTTTCTCAACATCAGCTGATGGTTCTGCCACCTTCTCATCAATTTTCTCAGCAGTAGCATCAACATCAGCAGCAACTGCTTTTACACCATCAGTTTCACCAGCTGGTTGGTCAGAAATGTCCTCAGTAGCTGGTGCAACAGTAAGTGGCTCAATCATTTGAATGGGCACAGCCTCTTGTGCCATGGACACTATCTCCAAATTATCTGTTGAAGAACTTGATTTCTTCCTCATTGTCCTCTTCTTTTTAGCCACTGGTGCTTCAACATCAGGAGCAGGTCTTTTCTTCGAGGCAGCCTTTGGCTTGGGTGCCCCAATATTCTCCAGTAGAAGACTTATTTGAATAGCAAAGCCCTTGGCTTTCTTAGACCCGACAGTTACCATTTTCTTCAGAATGTTGAACAATATACTGGCCCAATTCATCCTAATTCCACAAACAACTGCTGTCAATAATGAAAACTTCTCTACTGTAAGGGCATTGAAGGAACTGGCCTTTACTGATATTGACTTTGCCATGATATCACAGAAGGCGATATTCAATCTTCATTTGGCCCTTCCTCCCAGATAGACTAACTGGCTCTCTCGACAGTGAAACGATGCTCTTAGAATCAAAAATCTTGTCCTTGGGCATTTCTGATAAATCTGCCAACCCATCAACAGGAAGCTCAAAGGTTTCTGCAAACAACTGCTCCAAAATCTCCACTGGTACACCGTTCACAGTACTCACCACCAGGCCGTCCCTAACGGAACCATTGTTGAAGAAATCAACCAACTCCGATTCATAAATCACTGCAGGGCAACCCAAAAATCCCTCTAGGCCAGAAGCCATCAGGGCGTTAAACACAGAGACCATAACTGGGTTTTCCATAGCCAACACGGATGCAAAATTGATATGCGCAGTGTTAGAGTAGTACGCAGAGGCCATTGTTGAATAGAAGAACTGATAGAACACTTGAGAAAGCTTTGCAAGAAAGTGTGCAGAGAATACGTACAAGGAAAAATACAAGAGAAAGAAAATGTGCAAGGTAAAAGAAAATTCAAGGACATGCGATAAATAATTAAAGATGCGAAGAGTTTTTGGAGAGAGAAGGTTTCGATGTGACATTTCGCATGGTAACAACACGTGTCAACCATCCGTTAGCACGTACACTGTTGGAAATGATTAGAAAAATTTTCAAACTATTTTGATCGTACGGTGTAAAATATTTTCCAAAATTTTAATCAAACAAAGTACAAAAATAAATAGATTCGCGCCAATGTACATAAGTCACAGCTGGTGCAGTAAATGTAAGAACATTACTGCTGGTTTAATAGATCGTTGAGGGTGGCAAGAGCTGGTCACAAATAAGCATCAGCTGTATATATGTAACAACTGAGTGTGTCCAGTCATTACATATTCAGTTGACGTCACGCTTAACAATCCAGCTCCTGGTTCCCCCTACGGCTGATAATTTCCAACGTGAGAGGCTTATTTCAGCTGATAGTCTTATCGTTCCCCCTGAACAAAAGACTTACAGCTGATTTAAGCAATAGCTAACAACCTGCAAAATGCGTTAGTGCACAAAAAATCAAGGCAATTCAAGAAGACCTAAGATGTTTCTAAAATAAGAAAACTTAGCGTCTGGTAGAGGCTTTGTGAAGATATCAGCAACTTGTTGGTCAATCGACACATGATCCAGCCGGACGTCTTTCTTTAGCACATGGTCTCTTATAAAATGATGCCTGATGTCGATGTGCTTAGTTCTTGAATGCAGCACAGGATTCTGAGTGATCGCTATTGCACTTGTGTTGTCACAGAGAATAGGAGTTTCGGAAGCATCAATGCCATAATCCTTCAATTGATGTTGAATCCAGAGGATTTGAGCGCAACAACTACCAGCAGCGAGGTACTCTGCTTCGGCTGTTGACGTGGCAATTGACGTCTGCTTCTTACTAAACCAGTAGATCAGTTGATCCCCTAATAATTGACACGTTCCACTTGTGCTTCTTGGATCAATCCTACATCCTGCGTAATCTGCATCACTATAACCGATCAATTGAAAGCCTGAGTCTTTGGGATACCAAAGACCCACGTTGGAAGTACCCTTTAAATATTTTAATATTCGCTTTACAGCTATGCAATACGATTGCTTTGGCTCTGCTTGAAATCTTGCACACATACAGACAGCAAACATGATGTCTGGTCTGCTAGCAGTTAGGTATAGCAAAGAGCCTATAATACCGCGATAAAAGAGATACCGTCAAATGGCAGATCCAGCTTCGTCTTATCCAGTTTGATTGTAAGAGCTCATGGGAGTCGCTGCTGCTGAACTATTTTCCATTCCAAATTTCTTCAGCAGTTCTTTTGTATATTTTTCCTGGTTGATGAATATACCATTCTCCAACTGGAGAACTTGTAAGCCCAAAACTAACGTCAGCTCCCCCATCATACTCATCTCGAACTTGTCCTGCATCAACTTAGAAAACTTTTTGCACAGCTTGGGGTTAGATGACCCAAAGATAATGTCATCGACATATATTTGAACTAACAGAATATGGTCATCTTTAACAAACTTAAACAATGTCTTATCTACTGTGCCTATAGTGAATTGACGCTCAAGTATAAATTTAGTGAGTGTATCATACCAAGCTCTGGGTGCTTGCTTCAACCCATATAGAGCTTTATCCAGTTTGTAAACAAAGTCTGGATGTGTATGATCTATGAAGCCAGGAGGTTGTGCAACATACACTTCCTCTGTCAAGACGCCATTTAGAAAGGCACTCTTGACATCCATCTGAAAGACTTTGAAGTCTTTATATGCAGCATATGAAGGAACATGCGTATGGCCTCTAATCTTGCTACTGGTGCAAAGGTCTCGTCAAAGTCTATTCCTTCCATTTGTCTAAAACCTTGTGCAACTAACCTAGCTTTGTTTCTAGTCACTACGCCATCTTCATTCAATTTATTCCAAAAGACCCAACGTGTTCCTATCACTGAATGATTATTAGGTCTAGGTACAAGTTGCCACACTTTATTACGCTTAAATTGATTTAGTTCCTCCTGCATTGCATCTTTCCAGCTTGGGTCTGCTAAGGCCTCATCTATCTTCTTAGGTTCTATATGTGATAGAAATGCAGCATCAAAATGATCATGAGATAGTTGGCCTCTTGTGCGAACAGGGGATTCGAAGTTACCTTTGACTTGCTCGGGTGGATGATTTCTATTCCACCGAAGATCAAGTCCAATGGGATTTGTTCTTTGTTCCCCCTGTGTTTCTGGATGGTTCGTAGCGGCTGGATCAGCAGACGCCATTTGATGTTGAACATTGTTAGTGTATACGTCTGCTTCCAGCTGGTAAGAAGTGCTAGCGACTGGTTGACCAGCTGGTGGTCTAGATGTGCTAGCGAATGGTTCACCAGCCGATGGACTTGATTCCAATTGAAGAGGACTCGTGACTGGTTGTCCAGTAGTTGGTCCTAATACCGACTGATAATTCCTTGCGGCTGGTTGTCCAGCAGTTGATGTTGATATTGATTGATGTGTGCTCCCAGCTGGTGAAACTTCTGGTTGAGCATCATCTTGATTGTTTGTCGTTTCATTTCCAGCAGCTGGTGTACTAGTAGGACATTGATCCTGCGGCTGATCCATGTTAGTTAAATCAATAACAGCTGGATTACCTGTCATGTCCTGTTGAACATTGTTGTGCGTTATAACCACTACTGGTTGTTCCCCCTCAGCTGATTGTCTTTGTGGCACGTCGTCGTCTGATTCTTCAAGACTTGTTGACTCCAGACGTGAACACAAATCGTGTAAGCTTGCAGCTGAATTTGACTTGAAGCTGGTTTCATCAAACACTACGTGTGCTGATTCCTCAACCGTTAAGCTTCGATTGTTGAACACTCGAAATGCTTTGCTCACAGCTGAATATCCTAAATAGATACCTGCATCAGATTTAGGTTCAAAGGCTGTTAGATGCTTCTTTCCATTGTTATGAATGAAACACTTGCATCCAAACACCCTGAAATATGAAATATCAGGTTTTTTGCCATTCGAGATCTCATATGGGGTTTTATCATGCATTCTATTTATCATCAATCTGTTCTGAGTGTAACACGCTGTGTTAATTGCTTCTGCCCAAAATTTTTGAGAAATACCGGAATAGGCAATCATAGATCTAGTAGCTTCTTTTAAAGTGCGGTTTCTCCTTTCAGTTAACCCGTTTTGCTGAGGAGTTCTAGCTGCTGAAAGCTCATGCTTTATTCCCAAATCTTCCAAATAAGAAGTTAATTTAAAATTTAGAAATTCAGTACCGCGATCACTTCTTATCCGGTTGACTGAACAAGATTTGTCATTTTGCAAACGTTTTAAAAGTCTTATCAGCTGGTCGGCGGTTTCAGATTTTTCTTTTAAAAACAACACCCATGTATATTTTGAAAAATCATCAACTACTGCAAGGGTGTAAGACGTTCACCCTAAGCTCGTGATTGAAATAGGACCAAAGAGATCCATATGCAAGAGCTCAAGGCAGCGGGTAGAACGTTTTCCGCCTTTATTTTTGAAAGTTGATTTTATTTGTTTTCCCAGCTGACAGGCTGCACAAATCTTATCCTTAGAAAAGCTAATTTTTGGCAAACCAGAAACCATATCATGTTCACTCAATTTGGCAAGTGTTTTGAAGTTTAAGTGATTCATTCTTTGGTGCCACAGCCAGCTCTTGGAAGAACCAGCTGCAAGGCACAATTGTTCAGGTTCCTGCTGATCTGACCAGTCGATGATGTAGGTATTCCCCGAACGTTTTCCTACCAACACAGTCAGACCACTTGGACTCTGAACCGTGCATGTGTGTTGTTGAAACTTGACTATGTAACCTTTGTCACATAGTTGACTAATACTAATCAAATTATATTTAAGATTGTCAACAACAAGGACATCAGAAATAGAGATGTTACCGTGGATAAGCTTACCCTTACCCACAGTGTTACCATATGCATTGTCACCAAACACAATTTTAGCTCCTTTGTGTGGTGTGACGTCTGTTAGCAGCTTTTTATTTCCTGTCATGTGTCTTGCACAGCCGCTATCCAGGTACCACAATGTTGTTTCAGCTGCTGCTTTGTACCTATTATCCTGCAATCAAACAAGCAGCTTTTGGTACCCAATTTTACTTGGGTCCAGATTGGATTACCCCTTTCGGGACCCAGACTTGAATCACTTTCACAGTTTTCCCAGTTTTTGGATCCACAAAAGTCTGTGCATAATGACGGTGAGATCTGTTGAGTTTTGATTTCACATTTTGACCATATGAATCTCTCCTTGGCTGAGTATTTTTCCAACCAGTTTTTACCTTCTTTGAGCTACGCCATGGCTGGTTAGGAACAATTTGAACAGCTTTCGCTTTGTCTTTGTCCAGTTTGTTCTTTAGCCAGTTAGGCTTGGAGCTCTCAGGTTCTGAAAAGCTGATACCAGCTTTTCCATTATCGCTCAACTTTGGAGAGTTCTGATCATCATATTTTACCGACTCAAAGCAATCATATATCACATTAACTTTGACAAATCTCATTTTATTGAACTTGTCATAGGCCTGCTGTGACTGAGTACTGGTCTCTCCTTCACTGAATTCACTACTATTGAATCCCAAACCAGACTTATCATTGGCTGGTTTTTGACTCTCGTCCAGTTTGTGAAGAGATCTAGAAGACCGATTCCAGGCGCTCACTACTTGCTTCAATACTTTGATTTCAGCGTTGAGCTCACTGGTCTCATTTTTCAACACATCATTCTCAGCTGTTAGCTTACTCAACTCAGTCTTCAAGCCGTCAATATACTCAAGCTCATCAGAACTTGATTCAATCGAACTACTTTTTAGACTCATGTTTTCAGCTTTAGCTTCCTCGAATGAGTGAGATGTTGGCGACAATGGCGGATCCGGATCCCGTTTCCCGGGGGCACAGTGGAAGTTAAAAATTTGCCCCGGGATACATTCAATACATCAATACAATTCAATAATCATACATAGGATGTTTATCGAATCGTTACCTTGTTGGCGTCTAGGCGCCTGGCTCCAACCAGATTCACAGGGAAATCTGGCTCTTGAATTGTAGGCGGCGGTAGATCGTCTAATCAGGTCCACGACCGGAATCAAGACACCTTCGTCAGCCTGCACTAGAAGGCCTGACAAATTTAGCACGGACGAAAACTCCTCAGCGCGGTGGCCGGAACAAGTCCGACGAAGGGGCGGCGGCGGTGGCGCTTGGTGGCGACCGGCGGCGGCGTGAGGGAGAGGAGAAGAGGGGGCGGCCGATTTTCTATGTGTGGAGGCTAGGGTTTTGAGAGTGAAGTTATCAAATGAAGCCCTAGACCAAGTCTAATTATAATTAAGTGATGGGCTTGAACCGGCCCAATGGACTTGGGTCAGGCCCAGGTCCATATGAACATTCGGTTCAATCCTGTCACTACGGCTTCATTATAATTCCGATCGATGATCAGATCGGATCGATCGACTCAATTTCCAAAACTGAATGTTATGATGCGAAAAACAATTTTCCAGATCATCTAGCCCAAAATAGAAGTTTAGCCCCTCAACTTTGGGAAATCGCAATTTGACCCCTGTTGACTTTTAGGAAGTCGCACTCCCTAAAATCCTCTTCCTATGCTCAACACATTGAGCTCAGTTTCCGTGCGGGAATCATGAATCCAGTACTTGTGTGACCCTCAATGGTTCAGGGATACAGC
>KQ989129.1:24968-35586 GCA_001598015.1 Dorcoceras hygrometricum | reverse complement strand
AAAAACAGAACAGATACAGCAAAGAAAGCATATAACACAAAATATGCAGCACGTAGTCACATAAGTCAAGCACATGCAACACGCAACACTGTGCCTAGACTCAAGTGTGATCAAAGGAATTGAGCTTATCCCAGTTTAAGCTCCGATACCAAAAATGTCAGGCCTCGTGCTCACAACAGATAAACACATGCGGAAGCTATCAAAAAGTGGGTAAAATTTTCGCTTTTAGGCCCGACGGTTTTAAACATATAATTTAAAATACAACGATACTTAAAATAAGTTTTCCAAATCATAAACAATCAACAACAAAGCATACATAATTCAAAAATATATCATACTCCCCTACGGGTACAACAACAAAGCGCATGGCATCCCCCTGGCTAACTGATACATATATATATATATGCTATATGCTACTGGGACACACTAGCCACCTCCTGGGGCACCACCAGCTGGGTTGAAACCACGACCAGCTGTAGAACCTGGGTTTCCTGAAAACAACTCAACAAAGAAACAAACCAAGCCCCGGAGGGACATGGGGTCAAACCCCAGTACGGAGAGCAATAATACAACAGAAATAAACAGCAAGGAATAAAATGCAGGTGCTATGCATGAGACGCCGAATAACAACGAAAAGCTCGACCCTCGAAGGAGCTAAGGAACTCAAACATAGCTCCAAGAATTATCAACAACATACAGTGGCCACGGGGTGTGTCCACAGTGTGGTAGTGAGCCACTCGCCATGACACAATACCCACTTACCAGATGCATCAAACAACTCAACCTGCTGTTGCCTCGCCCATGAACTGTGGTAGTTAACCACTCGGCGCATGGTGGCTACGATCCCAGCAGGGAGATGAGAGTGCGGTATTGCCGCCCTCACATCCTGGTAAGAAATAACAACAATACAACAAGGTATAAAGACTACCAAAACTGGAAAAAGGAATACCATGTGTGTATGCAACATGCTGGAATGCAGACATATAATATATGCAACCCAACAATAACACAACAGCATACACAATCCTCAACAGGACACAACCAGCAGGCACGGCCATTCCAAATACCAGCAGCTACAATCATCCAAGCCATAATCTCGCTGTAATATAAGCTCAAATCCGTACCTTATACTGAGCAACAACTAACCCTGCGAGAAATCCCGAAGACTCTGGTAAAAGCCTGTTAAACACACGGCATACACAACGTAAATCTAACAGGTTGCTAATCAAGCTCACGGCTGGGAGTCTCAATCGACCAGCTGCTCCATATACCTCAACAATGACATAGAAAGCTTAAAAACTATGGCTAGGAACAAGGTCTCACCAAAAACCAGAACGTAGTTCTATCAAATCGACGCAACACTCGAACGACAGCAACTTCGCGTTCCTCGACCAGCCAATTCCAGCTTCTAAAACTGGTACGAATTGGAAGAGCTTCTCGAGAGGAGTCCAACGCTACCTCGCACGAGCAAAACAACC
The DNA here is from genome assembly GCA_001598015.1 of Dorcoceras hygrometricum. NCBI lineage: Eukaryota > Viridiplantae > Streptophyta > Magnoliopsida > Lamiales > Gesneriaceae > Dorcoceras > Dorcoceras hygrometricum. The sequence goes on along the minus strand of KQ989129.1, from coordinate 34,108 downwards.
ATCGGAAACGATGGGAAATCGCCGGAAAAGCTCACGGCTGAACAGTGCTCTAGGGTTCGAAGGATAAGGAACGAAAGGCTGGAAAATTTGCTAAGTATGGGAAATGATATCACAAAATCGAAGACCAAGTCTTCCTATAAATAGCACTTGCAACGACTGAAAATCAATACCAATAATTGTCTACCGACAAAATCAGCAGGAACATTACAAACAGCAGACGCAAAGAACCAACTAGCTGATTCTACAAAACGGCATCGCGCCAGCTTACTCAAAACGCGTCGCACAGGATACCGCACCAGCAGCTGGGTATCCAGTCGCAAGACAAAACACGCAACGCTTCGCTCTCGCGAAATAACAGCAGCAAGCAATAACGGTGAAACTCACTCGCAGCTGGACTCCCTGTCGCAACAACGAAACGACGACGTTTCCTCGTCGAGCTACAGGAAAGTTGACCCGCATTGACATCTACTCCTGCTGAACAACCAGCAGACACTCGCACGCAAATCCACCAGCTGGTACCAGACGCAACCTCGAAACGACGTCACGCCAACTAATCTAAACATAGTCGTTTTGATCCTCAACGCAAATACACTAACGCACCTGCTGCTCACAACACGTGCAACTAAACTTCACGCAAACGACAGCGTTTCAGGAATCTCGCGCTAAAAACGCTTCGACTGGTTTTGCCACTGACCAGCTGCTAGCTCACAACACCAGCTGATACGTCAACAGCAGGTACCTCAAATATGCGAAAATACAAAAATCTCCAGGATTGTTCAACACACGAAATGGAACCCGAAAATGCAACTCAAACACTCAAATAGAGATCTTAAACCAGCAGAACCTCTATTTATCGATTCATTCCAACGATTAATCTCAATTACAAATCCAGGTCCCACAGCCGAGAGAGCAATGCGACATCGTTTTGACTTATGAACAGGAACCTCGATACGATATCGTTTTGCGTGAATGAGTGACCAGTCAAGGGATTTGAAATCAATCGATGGTTTGTTGTATCTGCTGATTGTTATAGGCGCAGCGACGTCGTTTGGGTAAGTGCAACTGCTGGTTTCAAATCTTTGTGAAGGATGGATGCCTGCTGGTTTACCAGCAGTTGGTAGCGATGTGGCATATCTAGTACGGCGTCGTCTAGATTAGTTGACGCGTCGTCGTTTTGAGTAATTGTGCGTAACCAGCTGCTGATGGATTTTGAAGGGAATTCGACAACCAGCATCTGGTTCTTTGCAAGAGATATTTTTGTCTGCTGGTAAAACGCTGCGGCGTCGTTTCGTTTAGTTGGAACGGTATCGTTTCGAGATTGTAATTTCGAATACAACATTTGATTTCTTCTGCAGATTTTAACGAGAGTTCCTTACGCACCTGCTGGTTTATACACCTGCTGGGTTGTATTCATGCTGCGACTGGTTGTTGCTTCTGCTGAATAACAAGAGGATGATACTTCCAGTCGAGGGAATGAAATATGACTATTTTGAACAGCGACTGAGTTTGTTTAACGATGAAATCTTTTAGTGTGACCAGCTGGTGAGTGCTTTTAGTAGAGATCGGGAATCAGCTATTGGGCTATTACGTCGTCGTCTGAATTAATTGATACAGAGTTGTTTCGATATTGAAATACAACGACTGGTTGTTATGTGACAGCTGATTGAGAAAGCTGGTTTGGTTGCGACTGAATATTACACCAACGAAATAGAGCTACGGCTTCTAGTCGTGAGACTTAGTAGCATCAGTCGCGAGACTTTCTTGATACCACAAAGAACAGTGGATACGCTCTACCTACTGATCGAAGAAGCTGGATTCGAAGCGGTGGGAGTTTATCCTATATCGAAGCGGTGGAGTTTATCCTATAACGGTTGATAAATACTCAGCAAGACACGTGGAATTCGAATTGAACACGTTGGAAATGCTGCAGAAGAACAGAGACTGTTGTCTATAAATAAGATTGAATTCGAAATATTGAGAACATCTTGACGACAGATATCGGACTTGATTCTGTGAAGTTCTCAGACAGTGTTGAAGCAGAATTTGAGTGAAGTGTGTTCAAACCAGAGAAAACGAAGGTATAATTTGACAGAAGAGTCAGGGATTAGATTACTCGAGAATGATATTTCTTGAGTATCCCGCTGAAATCACATACATGTTTGATATTGTTCTTGATTTAGAACTTGAATTGTGTATGTGTCGATCCATCACAGGTATTGGATCTTTTATATTTGCATGACATTGCATAACGAAGAGAATTGAATTGATTCTAATGCCCAGGACTGAGTTGGCCTGATTTTCGAAGCCGGAGATGGTTTCGATAGATGAATATTCATGTCAATATCGGATACGAATCTTGATGGCATCGAACTGAAATGGAATCAATTCTGAGATCGAAGAAGAGAAATAGAATCACTTCATTGCATTGCATTTTATTACAGTTGATACACTGTTATTTGCTTTATTGATATTGTTCATACCTGCTGATTATACTGAGATGATTCTCACCGGAGTTTATCCGACTGTTGTTTTGTTTTGTATGTGTGCATGACAACAGGAGGAACAAACTAGTGGGGAGCAACCAAGGGTAGTGAGAGAGTAACTACCTAGACGATGGGTCAGCAGCAGGAAGAATAACTACCAGCTGATAGTTTATGTTTTTGGACAATTGGTTTTAGGTTGCTCAAATCTGGTTTTATATGTAAGAATTAAGCATGTATTAGTAAACTTAGCTTGTACTGCCGAGGACAATGACGTGTTTTCATAAATGAATAATGTTTGCGATACCAGCTGAATTTTCTTTTATGCTTCTGCTGAAATTTTCTTATAAACCAGATTAGATTTAATTTTATATGTAAGAATTAAGCATGTATTAGTAAACTTAGCTTGTACTGCCGAGGACAATGACGTGTTTTCATAAATGAATAATGTTTGCGATACCAGCTGAATTTTCTTTTATGCTTCTGCTGAAATTTTCTTATAAACCAGATTAGATTTAATAAACTTGTTTAGTGTAAATTAATCACCCACTGATCGAGATTAGCGAATTAATTGTGAGCAGAGAGCCTCACAACAGGTGGTATCAGAGCCTACTACATCATTAAGATTATTGAATTAGATGAGTGGTGGTAGATCGAGTTCTTCCTGAGTGATTAATTGATTGCATGCTTGTGTGGTATATGTCTTACTGCTTTTGAATTTATATCACCTGATTATGTGAAGAACTGGTAAGACTATGCCGAGCAGATTTGAGAATTACATGCTCTTTGAGAAGAGAATAAATAGCATGTATTGAACGAAGCATGAATGAGAACTCGATCTTTTGAAAAGCAGTACATTGATGTATGCTAATCAGAGGAGCGACTGAGATTGACTTGTTATTGATTGATGAGAAATGATGACCAAGTCTGTTTGATTTATAGATATGCCTCCTCGAAGAACAACTAACAGACAGACAGAGCAGGGTAGTACATCGACTGATATGTTGAATGCAGCTGCTACTCCGATGGAAACGTTGTAAAACGGTTTCAGTCTTTTAAACCACCAACGTTGGCAGGAACAGAGAATGCGATAGAATGTGAGAACTGGTTGGAAGATATTGAGCAATTATTTGAAGCACTTGAATACACCGATGATCGTCGGGTAAAGCTGATAGTTCACCAGTTGCATGGTCTGGGTAAGAGTTGGTGGATAGCAACCAAGAAAGCGCTTGAGAATCAGGGTACCGTGATTACTTGGGCAGTATTTCGAACAGCTTTCTATCAACGATTTTTCCCCGTTTCGTATCGGAAGGATAAAGGGGCTGAATTTGCAAACCTGAGACAGGGGTCATTGACTATTGAAGAATATGTTGCTAAATTTACCAGCTTGCTTAAATTTGCGCCACATGTTGCTATCAGCGATGAAGCACAAGCTGATCAATTTATCAATGGCTTGAATCCTGACGTGTTTACTTTGGTGAATACTGGTCGACCGAATACGTTTGCCGATGCGCTGAATCGTGCAAAAGGTGCAGAAGCTGGATTGCTAAGGCAACGTAGATCACAATTTGTACTACCAAACGCAAGAGCATCACAAGAGGAATTTCAAATTCCACCGCCCCCTCGATTTGACGCTGGAAGCAGCAGTAGTGGAAAGAAAAATTTCTTTCGAGGACTAGGAAAACAATTTAAACGTTCAAGTACCAGTAGCTCCTCCAGTTCAAGTGAATTCAAACAACTGGGAGCTGGACAGGAATTTGGTGATTACTGTACCAAGTGTGGAGGCAGACATGCTACAGACCAATGTAGAGGAGTGTCTGGTCTTTGCCGTATTTACAATCAACCGGGACACTTCGCAAGAATATGTCCTCAACGTAATTCTGGGAATTTACAGAATTCGGAAGCAGCGAGAACGATGCCAATATCAGAAAGGCAAGCCTCCTCTGTACATTCATTTCAACCCCAGAATCAGCAGCAGGGTAGAATAGGAGGAAGTCAAACAGTAAGTCAACCTCCTAAACAGCAAGCAAGAGTGTTTGCATTGACTGAAGAACAAGCACAAGCAGCTCCTGATGAGGTTTTTGCAGGTAACTGCTATTTGTGCAATTTTCCTGCTTATGTGTTCATTGATACAAAGTTTTGTTACTGCATGCTTCCTATATGCATATAGCGACTGCTAATGAGTTCGGGGACGAACTCGAATTTTAGAGGGGGAGAAATGTAATGCCCGAGATAATTAAGAAGAGCATTAGTAAGTAATAACCAGCAGCAAGAGTTCTTTGTGTATCTGCTGGTTTATAGGTGTGTCGACTGGTTTTGATGACGTAGGTGCGACGTCGTCGTTTTGGTAATAAACACAAGTCAGTCGATGCAAGTATGTGAAATTTGGTTACAGCCGAGAGAGCAATGCGACATCGTTTTGACTTATGAACAGGAACCTCGATACGATATCGTTTTGCGTTAATGAGTGACCAGTCGAGGGATTTGAAATCAGTCGATGGTTTGTTGTATCTGCTGATTGTTATAGGCGCAGCGACGTTGTTTGGGTAAGTGCAACTGCTGGTTTCAAATCGTTGTGAAGGATGAATGCCTGCTGGTTTACCAGCAGTTGGTAGCGATGTGGCATATCTAGTACGGCGTCGTCTAGATTATTTGACGCGTCGTCGTTTTGAGTAATTGTGCGTAACCAGCTGCTAATGGATTTTGAAGGGAATTCGACAACCAGCATCTGGTTCTTTGCAAGAGATATTGTTGCCTGCTGGTAAAACGCTACGGCGTCGTTTCGTTTAGTTGGAACGGTATCGTTTCGAGATTGTAATTTCGAATACAACATTTGATTTCTTCTGCTGATTTTAACGAGAGTTCCTTACGCACCTGCTGGTTTATACACCTGCTGGGTTGTATTCATGCTGCGACTGGTTGTTGCTTCTGCTGAATAACAAGAGGATGATACTTCCAGTCGAGGGAATGAAATATGACTATTTTGAACAGCGACTGAGTTTGTTTAACGATGAAATATTTTAGTGTGACCAGCTGGTGAGTACTTTTAGTAGAGATCGGGAATCAGCTGTTGGGCTATTACGTCGTCGTCTGAATTAATTGATACAGCATTGTTTCGATATTGAAATACAATGACTGATTGTTATGTGACAGCTGATTGAGAAAGCTGGTTTGGTTGCGACTGAATATTACACCAACGAAATAGAGCTACGGCTTCTAGTCGTGAGACTTAGTAGCATCAGTCGCGAGACTTTCTTGATACCACGAAGAACAGTGGATACGCTCTACCTACTGATCGAAGAAGCTGGATTCGAAGCGGTGGGAGTTTATGTTAGAGTAGATGCCCAACTAGCCAACTTGTGGCGTGTGGGTTTTTTTTATTGACTCTTGTACAAACAATCTTTATATATGATATTCGCATTTTCTTATATGGCATTCTTTACTTTCATTATGTGTGTAATGATTTACAATTGCGTTGAGTAAAGACCTAGAATGCACTAAAGCGTATGTTAGATGTGATAGTGGGTATGACGGCTATCATGAAACACATCTAATAGTCGCTGTGTATTCTGAACATGTTCCTAGTCGATTGGGCCGTCATTTCGGGCCAGTATGCGATGTCGGGCCCGGTTTTTGATCGATTTTGAAATTTTAAGTTTTTGGGTCTAAAATTGCTTTAATCCTAATTTGATACAATTAAAATTAGTAAAATGTGATTTTAATTATGAAATGTGATTTTGTAATAAAATATGATTTTGTTTTATCGGCAAAATACGATTTTATTATAAAATACGATTTCGTAATTAGAATATGATTTTACAATAAATAATTAGATTATTTAATTATGCATGTTAATTAGATTAATTGCATGATTGGGGTGATCGAGAGCCGTGCCCAATGTGTTAGGTGTATGCAATAGGTTTTATTTGATTTTGGTTTTTTAATATATTTGATTATCATTTAAAGTGGGCCTGTTTGTGGCCCGTTCCCACCCCTTGATAAATGTATCCCTTATCTGTCATAGTAGATTTAAATGTATATTACTAGATTTAGTGGGAGCACATCCGAAGATGGTGGAGATGACAATCAAGATATTGAAGACCGAAGATCTGTAAAACCGGAAAGCATTGTAATAGGATTGCATTGCATATTGCATTACCCCTAGGATTGGACCCAGGTCCGTGGCTGGCAACCATGGACCGCATAGCTCTCGGGATCGATCATCCCAATGTTATTTATATATTTGATATATAGATTAATTGAATCCGCATGTTTGCATGTTTTAAATTAGATTTAAATATGCATGAGACCAAAATATTTTCAAAATAAAATCCCTCGTTTTAAATTTGATTTAAAACTTATATCAAGATAAATGTTTATTCGATAAACAAAAGGGTGTTTACAATTGTTTAAATTAACCCTACCTTCCATCAACAATGGGTGTACGTCGATGCTACCCGTATACATGGCCCGGCTCATATTATTGAGGGGGTCATGTATGCCGGAAAGCTGTCCACGTCATTGACAATTGTTGTGAGTCGGTTGGAACTCCCTTTAACGTTGGCTCATATTATTGGGGACGTTAAGGGGACCGTCCTTCACGACTCAACATTGATGGGTCGGTCTTGACACGTGATAGTAAGCGGCGTCATATTATTGGGCCCTTACTGGACGTGAGGTGAATAAATGGAGGTTGCACCGGCTGCAATCGGAAACTACCTTTCAGGGGTCATGGATGGCTGATATTATTCGGGTCCATGGTCGCTTGATTGGGCTCCGTGTACCCACTAAAGAAACCTGTTTTCTCGATTTCATTAGAGGGTGGTGAAATCGTTAAAATAGTGGGAGGGTAATTCATAAAACTAAATGACCATGTTTTATGTCTTAGCGTTTATTAGTTATATAGTCAGTAATGCATGTCTGTTTTCATTTCAGTATAATTGCTATAAAAATGGTTTCGATGAAAAATCACTTGCTGCTATACTGGATAGCAACAGGTTCACTGGTCTTAACTACCAAGACTGACTCCGCAACCTTAATCTTGTTTTGGCTTCGGAGAAGCTTGTCTATACGATAGAGAAGTCTCCTCCGGAGGAAGCCCCTGCCGATATCAGCCCTGAGGAGCTGATTACGCTTGAAAAATGGCGTGACGATGAGGTTAAAGCTCGATGCTATGTGATGGCATCGATGTCCAACGAAATGCAACGGCGCTTGAGAAGACGAAGTATGCTGCTGACATACTTCATCATCTCAAAGAACTGTACGGAGAGAACTCTCGACATGAGAGGTTCACGACTGTCAAGGAGCTGATGACGAGCCACATGCACGATGGGACTACGGTCCACGAGCATGGGTTTCGTATGATTAGGCTCGTTGAAAAGCTGTTGGGCCTTGATATCGGACTTCCACATGAGCTGTCTGTGGATGTACTTCTCCTCTCACTACCCGCTGCATTTGACCCCTTTGTGGTCAACTTCAACATGAACAAGCTGGAAGCCACTCTTGAAGAGGTGGTGAACATGTTTGTAGTGTTTGAGGGGATTGGGTGAGACCCCGATGCATGTAGGAGTCGATGCATCGTTGTCGAGGATTCACCGCTCGCAGACATGCGTGGATATCCTATGCTATCTGAGGGGATAATAGTGTATTAAATCTCTGGCCAGAGTACTAGAAGTGTTTTAGGTAAATGTGTTTACCTAGTTACACTCGTGATGTCACTATTCGATCTCCAAGATGTATGCATAGCTATCGGATCTCTAGCGACTCTCGATTTATCAATGGTCGTTGATCTGATCGGGATATATGGATTGAAAGGACCATACTGTACGCTAACCACGACCGACTGGTTCTTGCAGGCACTATCAGTGATACCTAGGGGATCATGGGGCGATGTTGCTAGACGCTTTACCATGATCCGTTGGGCAGGTCCGGAATTGTGATTCCGGAGCCACAATGGTTGTGGGCCCACGGCTAGCTGTATCCCTGAACCATTGAGGGTCACACAAGTACTGGATTCGAAATTCCCACACGGATACTCAGCTCAATGTGTTGAGCACGAGAAGAGGATTTCGGGAAGTGTGACTTCCTAAAATTCAACAGGGGTCAAACCGGGATTTGACTCTGTTGAGGGGCAAAACGGTCATTTTGCTATTTGGGGTTTGATGATCTGAAAAATTGTTTTTCACATCATAACATTCAGTTTTGAAAACTGAGCCGATCGGTCCGATCTGATCGGCGATCGGAGTTACGATGAAGTCGCACCGATAGATATCGTCATTTGGACCCGGGCCCGTTGGACCGGCCCAAGTCCATCTTTAAGTCTATATATTTAGACTTAATGACTTCATTAAAAAACACAAGATTCATAACCCTAAAACCTAAAAGCAAACCCTAGCCGCCCCTCTCTTCTCTTCTCCCGCCGCCGCCGCCGCCGCCGCCGTACGCCGCCGCCGCCGCAGCCCAACTTCGCCGGAATTTCGTTCCGGCCTAGTTTTTCGAGGAGAATCCGATCGTGCTGATCTCGTCAAGACTTCTAGTGCAGTCTGACGAAGGAGCCTCTGATCTGGTCGTGGACCGGAGTGGCGAATCTACCGCAATCAACCGAGAAGCGCCGGGTTCTTGAAACACCGGTTGGAGCCAGGCACAAGTGCCAGCAAGGTA
>KQ989129.1:12370-22706 GCA_001598015.1 Dorcoceras hygrometricum | reverse complement strand
AATCACATACATATTTGATTACTGTTCTTGATTTAGAACTGTTCTTGATTTTAGAACTTGAGATTATATGTCTGTGTCGATCCATCAGAGGTAGTGGATCTTTTATATTTGCATGACATTGCATAACGAATAGAATTGAATTGATTCTAATGTCCAGGACTGAGTTGGCCTGATTTTCGAAGCCGGAGATGGTTTCGATAGATGAATATTCATGTCAAGATCGGATACGAATCTTGATGGCATCGAACTGAAATGGAATCAATTCTGAGATCAAAGAAGAGTGTGTCGATCCATCTCAGGTAGTGGATCTTTTATATTTGCATGAGTTTGCATATTGAAGAGAATTGAATTGATTCTAATGCCCAGGACTGAGTTGGCCTGATTTTCGAAGCCGGAGATGGTTTCGATAGATGAATATTCATGTCAAGATCGGATACGAATCTTGATGGCATCGAACTGAAATGGAATCAATTCTGAGATCAAAGAAGAGAAACAGAATCATTTCATTGCATTGCATTTTATTACAGTTGATACACTGTTATTTGCTTTATTGATATTGTTCATACCTGCTGATTATACTGAGATGATTCTCACCGGAGTTTATCCGGCTGTTGTTTTATTTTGTATGTGTGCATGACAACAGGAGGAAGAAACTAGTGGGGAGCAACCAAGGGTAGTGAGAGAGTAACTACCTAGACGATGGGTCAGCAGCAGGAAGAATAACTACCAGCTGATAGTTTATGTTTTTGGACAATTGGTTTTAGGTTGCTCAAATCTGGTTTTATATGTAAGAATTAAGCGTGTATTAGTAAACTTAGCTTGTACCTGCCGAGGACAATGACGTGTTTTCATAAATGAATAATGTTTGTGATACCAGCTGCATTTTCTTTTATGCTTCTGCTGAAATTTTCTTATAAACCAGATTAGATTTAATAAACTTGTTTAGTGTAAATTAATCACCCACTGATCGAGATTAGCGAATTAATTGTGAGCAGAGAGCCTCACAAAATATGAGCCAGATCCTTCCCATGTGTTGAGAACCGACGAAGTTGAGCTGGATTCTGCCTTGAGCTATGTTGAATATCCAGTGCAGATTATGGATAGGAAGGAGAAACAATTGAGGAGCAAGATAATTTCGTTGGTGATGGTCCAATGGAGTAAGCATGGCCGAGAAGAAGCTACCTTGGAGGTTGAGGAGAAGATGAGACAGGACTGGCCTCATCTATTTGAGCACTGATAGTGTAAATTCCAGGTAATTTCTAAGCTTTGATTTGAGCTTGCTTAGATGATTGTGTTTGATTATGATGTTTGATTGATTTTTCCCTGAGTTTGTCTTTGATTTCGAGGACGAAATCTCTTAAGGTGGGGAGAATTTGAGGAATCAGATTTTAGATTAGTGATTAATCGAATTGATTTGGGATTAGTCGCGTGGATTTTGAGGGTTTTACGAGAGAAATCTGATTCCAGTGGAATTCAGGCGTTAGTGTTCAGCTGTAGCGATAGCTGATGAGTTTGATCAGTCGTTGAGGGCGTGGAAGTGCTACGCCGTCGTTTCGTGAAAATCAGACGTAGCGGTAATGCAAGGAAATCAGACGTAGCGCATTTCAGACATCAACACGAGTCAACGGTACTGTAGCGAGTGAGTGACGTGTCGTCGTTTTGCTATCCAGTAGTAGCGCTTGAAGAGGAATCTGCTGGCAGCTGAGGAGCGGGTGTGAGGATTAACGAGAACACGACACGTGTTGGTCAACCTTTTAGTGTTGACTGCTGATTGTATTCCTATCAGCTGTTGCGTTTGTGAAGAGTTGATTTAGTCAGGCGACCAGCTGTTGGTTTGAGGAACCAGTCGTTGATGTGAGACGACGTCGTTTTGATAAGTTGAAACGCAGCGTTTTGGGTGCAACGCTTTTGTTCAGCTGTTGGCAACGAAGGTGACGTGTTCTTGATACGTCGTCGTTTGAATTGTTTAGCGTGACCAGACGATGGTTGATCAGCTGTTGGCAGCGAGGATGACGTATCCCTGATGCGACGTCATTTTGTGTAGTTACGCTTTGAGTTAATAAGCGTATTCCAGCTGTTGGTTGTTTTGGAAGGAATCTGTCGTCAGCTGTTGTAGTGCTGCGGCGTCGTTTTGATTAGTTGATGCGGCGTCGTTTTGATGTTCCTGTGTGAATGCAACGTCTGATGGTTGCAGCTGATTTCGTTGAGAGGAAAAGCTGGTTTCTGTTGTAAGATTCCTCCTGTTTCGTCGTCTGATGATTTTGTGTACAGCAGCTGTTGGAATTGGGAGATATATAGATAAGTTTTGATCGACACTTAGAATTATTCTGAACCCGATATTTCTCATCTCCATCTTCAAACCCTCGTTTTAGCTACTGTTCACCGAACGTTTCTTCCCTAGATTTCTGTCGATTCCAGCCTTTGTTTTCGATGATTTTGGTGGCGCTGGATTCCTCGTGAGTTGCTCTGTCGATTGATACTCATTATAGAGGTTGTGGAACGACTTTTGGAAGTGAGCGTGAAGCTGCTGGTGTACGAGGATTTCTGGAGAAATCTGATTGAGCGTTCTTTGATTGTTGTACGCTTCTGGATTTCAGTTCCAGGGAGTCTCTGCCGTGTTTGCCGAGCCAGGAGAGATCTGGTTGATTAGGCCGTGAGTTGCAGCGACTTGTGAGAACTCTGTTGAGGTAGAAATCAACCGTTGTAGGTACGAATTGAGCAGGTTTAACAGCTTTGAGCGTGGACATGGCTGTGATTGATGTTATGAAATCTACTGATGTGATTCTGTGCTTTTACGTGATACAGTTTTGTTGAATTGTTTGAGTTGTACATTCTGTTTTCACGTATTGAATTGTATGCATTGTGAATTGAATATTGATTTGGCATACATGCATACATCTTGAGCCTGATTGAAAGATTGATTGATGACCGATTGATAGCCACGTTGTGACTGGCCGACAGATGTGTCGTGCCTGAAAAGTCCAACGCTATCATCGGAGTGGTGACTACCGGATTCGAGTGTCTACCACCAAGCTGTGATGGGCTGACGGGCTCTGAAGATCACGGACCGATGATTTCCCCGGTTGATACACCGTGCGGGTATAGAGGCTGATTGAGATGATTTGCCAGTTGATACACTGGTCTAGCTATCCGATTCCTTGATAGCCCTCATGCATTCCATAGCATTGATTATAGCATGTTGCATGATTAGCTGTTTTGATAGCACTTCGTACTGATGCTTGACCTCGTATTTGTTTTCCTGCCTTTGTGTTGTTTGGTCTGTGTTACCCATTTGCAGGATCTTCAGGTAACCAAGCTGGACCGAGTGGAGTACCAGCTGGTCGATCCCCGTTTCCTTGAGTCCCAGTTTAGTTTATGATATGTATTGAACCGGGGGATGCCCCGTGTTTTATTGTATTGGAGATCTGTATTTGATTTGAGACTTGTTGTTACCTGTTTTATATGAGTTTGAGTTAACTCGTATTTTGATTATGAAAATTTTGAATGATTATTTTGAGATCAGGCCCAAATTATTTCGAAAAATTTTTAAGCCCTATTTTATGCTTCCGTTATTATGTGCTTATTTGTGTTGTAATCTTGAGTGATTAGCACGGGGCCTGACATGTCTATCCAATTATCCAGGCCTATCCCGAGGTGTGTTCTCTCTGGCACCTAACTTGAGAATATCCTGGAGTAGATGGCAGGACACTAAGAAGAGAGAATGAAGCCCACTCACCTCTATATCTGAGAACAGATCTTCCGACCTAACTGTTTGACGTGGTGACATGTGCAAAATTCGATTATATGAGTGTGAAACTATATGTATATAATAGTTCTCAAAGGATGGTATTTGTCGTCTATATTATTTGCCCTAATCGCACGAGTAGAATATATACCCAGGACAATATTGTTGTTGGGTTTTCTCGCGGTCAGTAGGCAAGGATCCTCGATGTTACGTCAAATATTTCCAGTTGTAAGGAACTATATGTGTTTGATAGTATTTCAATTGTGAAATTTTGAGACCTCGTTTTTCATTATTGTTAGTAAAAATGGTTTACTGGTACTTTAAATTCAAGTCGGTTTTATGTGGCGGCTTACAGGAAACGTGGTGTACCCAAATCGCCGACGCGTGAACTAAAATTGTGTGCAACGTGGTACACTTCCCACTATAAAGACTCGTCCACCATATTCCACTGCAGCAAATCACCTGAAACTCATTTGATCGAAATGGGACAAGGAGAGGACATCAAGACCAGGCCCGACCCGAATATAGAGATTCCGGTAAGCGACCAATATTAGATGGTATTTGATCTCCGAGTCAATCAATGGGAGTTGATGGATGTGTGTTGTAGGAAAGAGGCGGGATCTTCTTCTTCTGCAGGCCTAAAGTTGACAGGGAAGATGCCCATGTGCCAGAGGAGGTGCAACGTTTGTACTTGGTTCTCCGACCAGAATCAGGGGAGAGGCACATTGAAGACAAACAAGAAGGCGACAAGAAAGATTTTTCAAGTGGTGGACATGGCAGGCAGGTACCATCCACCAGTTAACTAACAATACAAATGTTACATACACAACCGGTTGTACATTTGGCATTTAACTGATACTGTTGGTTCTTGGCCTAGGAGGTAAACACAGAGAAACAACTTCTATTGCGACTCATAGTGATGGGCCGTAAAACCCTTCCTGATCCAAGCAAGAAGAGTATGCCGTATTGGGGATTTGTGGAGATGGTCACAACTAAGATCGAAGACCTCAAGGCTGCTCTCCAAGGAGGTTGATTGTTGCTTGCTATATTTCAACATATTAAATTCATTGGATTAAACATAGTGATTTATTTGAGCGATGCTATTGTGTTAAATTGCAGGTGAATATGATACTGCGACAAGAGGTCGTAGGCACAAACCGGATGCAAAGGCGGCTGGGGCAGGAGTGTATCGGATTTTAAGACACAAAACGCACACCCATCTGGTTTACAAGCTTGAACAGCCGGAAGAGGAGAAGGAAGCCTTCAACATAGTTCCGGAAGCCTCGTTCCTCTTGCAGATAAAGAATCCCGGCCAGCAGGGTTCTTCGTCCGGTTTCCAAGGGCTGCAGAGCAAGAAGAAAGCGGCGTTCCCTGCACACATACAGGGTTTATTTGGACATCGGCGATTTGTTCCAGCAGACCCTCCTGATTTCCTCAACTATGAGGGATGTGAAATTCTGCTCATATCAGCCTCCGATGACTTGGATGAAGAGCTGGGACTGGAGTTGAAGACGGAGCAGGATGAGTGCTCTGATGTTATGGATATGTTGGGTGACACTGGCTACCCTCGGCCTTTGCTTCAAGGGACTTGGACATGAATCATATCATGCTACCTGCTTTTGTATGTAAATAGCTTTGGATGATAATGCATTTTGCGTGTTTGAACATTTTCTTGCTGATTCAGCAAACATGGCAGAGCCCAGAAAAACAGTCAAGTTGGTTTTAAAGGAAAGATTTTTGTCATGTAATAATGTTGTAATTTTACTAAGAAACCAAAAATATGAATGTACCACAAACGTAAAAAACACCACCCAAGAAACAGAAGTAGAGTCTAGGAGTCGTCAGTAGCCCGGCGGACGACGCACCAGAGTTGTACGGCGGCGTTCCAAATTCCGGCGGAGGCGACGCCCAGAGCCAGCGCCTGAGGGTAACTGGGCTTGGCTTGGAATCTATCTTCATCTCGAGGTGTAGCAGGCGGGATTGGACGGCGTCAAGCTTGAAGTCGGCGGACTTGCGGCTGCGATTGGCGGCGGCCATCCTGAAGAGGGCGCTCTGCAAATCCTGGATGACTTTGAGCGAAGCCTGTTGAGTCTCCATCCCCTGCTTCTCGTAGTGCGACACCATCTCCTGCGGGCTGGGCAATCTCCCGCTGCTCTTCTTCTTGTTCGGATTGGCCTCTGTTGGTAATCGCTCCATTGATGATTCTGAGTTGAGAGAGGAAGAACAAGGGGAGAGCGAAGATGGATGGATAAAGTGCAAGAGGGTTTGGGGGATTCCTTTTAACGCGCCAATTTTCTAGTCCCGGGGTGGACGGTTAGACCCATAACCCGAATCGGAACTGGTCGTGGTCGACGATTCCGTTAATCGGTTTAACGGGTTCGATCCGTGACTCGGATCGTACCATAAGCTTAACGGGCGGGTTATGGTTTCGTTTTCGCAACCTGTCGACCCATTGGGTCCGACCCAGAATCGATCTGATGGGTCGATCGTTTTATTGTCACCTGATAATTATTATTGTACGAAAATTACACAAAGAATATGGATTCCTGTCAAATAAATCTGGGATCCATTTCACACTATCGATATAGGCACAGCGTGCGGTCTCACAACATGATCAATGTGTAGTTTTGTCATTTTCCTCAAGTGACAAATTATAACATAGGGAATAAAGTGGACTGACTAAACAATCGATTAACCATTACCCAAATCGTGTCACAACGTTGGTAGAATGAGGTAAATGAGCTCACAAAAGCTATAGTAATGTGCGCTCATTTCCATTGAGGCACATCCAAACTGTGTAGCATACATCAGGACTCATTCTTGATCTTGACTTGTTGGCAATTTAAGCATCTTGCTACAAATCAGGAATATCGTTCTTCATGTCTCCCATCAATAGTAAAATTTTAAGGCATGATACATCTTCTTAACCTAGGGTGAACATTGTGGAGACTACAATGAGCTTCTCTCATAATCATATCCTTCAAGCCTATCAAATTTGGAACCACTAACCTCCCCTGAAAACACAGACATCCATCAGAAGCAACAGTAAAATCATTTGACTACCTGTTTGAGATTTCAATTTCACTCATGAATATATGTGTCAGTCCTCTATGCTGCTATAATGTCTGAAATAATTTGTGATTCGACCTGAAAGGAGGAAACGATGAAGTAGTCGTCACTTGGCTTGAATCGCCATCCCGTAGCTCCCAAATGCTCGTGGACTTCTGAGATATACAGAGTTGTCAACATCGTATTTTGGACTTTCCTATTGAGGTAATCTACAACGAGATTCACCCATCTTGTCTAATACTAAATCTCATAGTCAAAGTCCTTGAGCAACTCCATCCATCTGTACTCTCATATTCAGTTCGGACTGCGTGAATAGATATTGCTAGCTTTTGTAATCGGTGTATACAATAAACTTCTCACCATAGAGATAATGACGTCAAATCTTCAACCAAAACAATGGTCTTCAATTCTAAGTCGTGAACTGGATAGCGAGTCTCATGAGGTTTCAGTTGTCGAGAAGCATAAGCAATCACTCGCTCGTTCTGCATCAGACACATCCCAGACCATTCAACGACGCATCGGAACACACCACAAAACCAACTGAACGTGCAAGCAATGTCAAAACTGGAGCTGTAGTGAAATTTTCATTCAACAACAGGAAATTGGACTCACACTCCTCTGTCCAAACGGAACCTACGATCCTTCTGAGTTAACTGAGTCATAGGCCTGGCTATCTTAGAGAATCCCTCAATAAAACGTTTATAATAGTAAGCCAACCCCAAGAAACTATGAATCTTGGAGACATTCCTGGCCGCGTCCAGTTCACCACAGCCTCCACCTTACAAGGATCCACTGATACACATGAGACGAAATGACATGACCCAGAAAAAAAATCTTTGTCCAACCAGAACTCGCACTTAGAAAATTTGGCATACAGTTGTGAGTCTCGAAGAGTGGAGGACTAACCTCAAATGCTCTCTCTTAGTCCTCGAGTAAACAAAGATATTGTAACGCCTAGAATTTTCTGACTACGTAGAAATGAGTGCATGACTAGGGGAAAAATATTTTTAGATGATTACATGCCTTATTATATGATTTTATTATGATTTTATGCTGCATGGTATACATGTGTTATTTTTCAGCCTGCTTGAGCTACGGACGTGTGGACGAGATTAGGGTCAACCGGAAAGAAGATAATTGAGATTTTTAAGTTATGAGATTTTAAGAATGAATTTATTTTATTTTAAGCAAATATTTTTTGAAATTAGGATTTTTATAATTATTTTGGAGGGAAACCCGTTTTTCGCCTATACGGGCTGGTATATTGAGTTTTAAAGCATTTTAAAATTCTAGAAGGCCTAGATTTCGAAACTTTATGATTATTAAAGCCCATTATGAGTTTTAAATAATTTGTTTATTTAATTAGAGGGGCAAGCTTGGAAAAGTTTTTATTAAAGACATAGGGGTCATTTTAGGCACCTTAATTACTTCTTAAACACATCTTACACACAAACCTAGCCTCCTTTCTTTGCACCAGACGTCCCCCTCCCTCACAAGCACACAAAGTTTCGAAATTTCACAGCCATTGAAGGAGCTTGACGATCAAATTCCGGAGGCGCCCCGATCTCGCACCTACGACGTCCGTACCTCGTAGATCAACGTTTTCTTCAACCCAGGCATGTGATATCAATTCCCTTGCTCACCATTTAAATTGTAATAGACTGTTTTATGAAAATTATGCATGAATTTCTATGTGTATGCTTCGGATCTTTACCTCCATGTTCATAGTTCATGCATGGAACTCACGACTTTGACATGTCTCGCTTTTTCCTCTTAAGGCTTCGGTCATGGAAATTTCCAGGGGTGATGGCTCGGTTCTAGAGGTTTCTAGGGGACTCATGGTGGTCTATTCGAGGTAGGAAGGTGGCTAAGTGGTCGGGTGAACCAGGGAAAGCCATAGAGGTCGAGGTAACGCGTCGCGCTGCATGGCTGATGCGCCCACTTCCCTCGATCAGTTCTCCCTCGTTAGCCCATGGTTTGGACCATGGTTGGTATCGTAGGAACCGTCTGGACCTGGGGGTGGTACAGCCGGAAGGGCTCTGGTAGTGGTGGCCGGAGCAGGGAGAACGAACGCGAAGACCAGCAGGTGGTCGCGACGGCGTAGCATGGCTGGAGCGTCCACTTGCAGCGACCAGTTCTCCCTGGTTAGCCCATGGTTTTGGACCATGGTTGGTCTCGTTGGAACCGTCTGGACTTGGGGGTGGTCCAGCCTGAAGGGCTCCGGTAGTGGTGGCCGGAGCAGTGAGAACGGTCGTGAGGTGTGCCTGCTGGTCGCGGCGGCAGCTTGTTAGGGTGTGTGGGATTTTTGGTTTAGGGTTTAAGTTGCTATGGTTCGGTCTAACTGAACCGGTTTTGGATGGTTCGGTTGGATCGGATCGGTTCTTCGAGTCTCGAATCAAATATTTTAAAATGGGGTCAAGTTATTTTATTTAGGGATCTGTTATTTTTATTAATATGTTAAGGTCCAATTTTAAAGAAAATAGCCAGAAGGTCCAAATTGAGTCAAATCCTTTAAATAATTTTAGTTATGTTTAATTTTATGTTTTTAGTCGGAATTAGGGCTTTAGGGATTTTAATTAGGTCAAAATCGATTTTGGGAATTTAATTTGGTCAAAATCGAACTTTGGTCAAAACCGGCTTTTGAGGTCAAAATTGATTTAAATTTCTTTAAAAGTAAAAATCGAGTTTTATAAGTCCAAAAATACTTTTTTAGAAGTCAAAATTGATTTTAATTAGCATCGTTTGTCTTGATTTTTAAGAAATCAAATATTTAAGAAAATAGGCAAAAATGGGAAAAAGCGGTGAATATTCGTTTCATCGGCTGTTTTTGGAGCGACGTTTGGTCTAGAAGTAGTGAGCCAGGCCTCGGAATCAATCCTTGACCGAAGTAGAAAAATGTAGAAGCCCGTAAATGCATAATTAATCATATATGTAGTATGTTATGTACGTAAAAGTTTTAAAGAAAAGAATTAATTATCCATTAACGGGCTAAGCTTTTAAATTGCATGACTTTAAGAAAATTCACGCATCATGAGATTTTATGAAATGACCAGGCATGTCCTTTTTAAGTTAAAAAATCCGAGGAATGGAGTAAAAGTTTTAAAGAAAAGAATTAATTATCCATTAACGGGCTAAGCTTTTAAATTGCATGACTTTAAGAAAATTCACGCATCATGAGATTTTATGAAATGACCAGGCATGTCCTTTTTAAGTTAAAAAATCCGAGGAATGGAAGTGATGTGGCAAGTCTACGATGGGAGTTAACCGGGTATGTCAGGCCCCGTGCTAATTAGTAACAATTAACACATAATAAGCGCATAATCACGGAAGCTTAAAATCAGGGCTTAAAAATTTTTCGAAATACAATGGCCTGAACTTCAAATCGTACATTCAAAATATTCGATATTAAAAATATAAGTTAACTCAAACTCATACCACAAGTAACCACATAATTCAATTCAAAATACAGATCCCCAAATACAATAAAACACGGGGCATCCCCCGGTTCAATACATATCATAA